>ML220114.1:1241155-1658789 GCA_004786065.1 Ascodesmis nigricans
TATATACCTCTACCGCCACTCCTGCAACCTCATATCCAGCATGTCGTCTTCACCCGACCCAGCACCTCCATCACTGGCATCCCGAATGGGTCCCATCCCAGGTGACGACAAGGCCCCGGCCCCAAGCGAAAAAGACGCGGCTCCTCCAGCACTGGCAACAGAGAGCTCCGCAAACGGCGCGAAGAATGACGAAGGCGAGAAGAAGGATGAACCTGAAGAGAATCTTATCCAGAGCAGCTATGAGGTGGCGGTGAAGCTGGCAGATCTTCAGGGAGACCCAAATAGCCCGTTGTACTCGGTCAAGAGGTTTGAAGATTTAGGACTGTGAGTGGCCTTGACAGAATTACTCCCTGGGAATAGTCCTTGATGTTTGTTGGAGATTTTTGGGGATTTAAAGACAAGGTGGAGCTCTTGCTGATTTTTCATAGCTCCCCCGAGCTCCTCCAAGGCATCTACCTCATGAATTTCAAAAAACCCTCCAAGATTCAAGAACGCGCTCTCCCTCTTCTGATCAAGAATCCACCAACGAACATGATCGGTCAATCACAATCCGGAACCGGAAAAACGGCTGCCTTCGTTCTCAACATGCTCACCCGAGTAGATCTCAACTCACCGACAGTTCAAGCCCTTTGCCTTGCTCCCTCGCGTGAGCTTGCCCGGCAAATCATGGAGGTTGTGAAGACTATGGGTCAGTTCACGTCCGTCACAACACAGTTTGCTATTCCATCCGCTGTCGGTCGAGGAGAAAAGTTGAACGCCCACGTTGTCGTTGGAACTCCCGGAACGGTTTTGGATTTGATTCGACGGAAGCAGCTCCCGACCCAAAACATCAAGGTCTTTGTTCTCGATGAGGCCGATAACATGCTTGACCAGCAAGGTCTTGGAGAGCAGTGCATCCGTGTCCGCCAGATGGTCCCCAATACCTCACAAATTGTTCTGTTCTCCGCCACCTTCCCCGAAGCCGTTGTGGCCTACGCCCACAAATTTGCGCCGAACGCCAATCAAATCACATTGAAGCAGGAAGAGTTGACAGTCGATGGAATCAAGCAACTCTACATGGATTGCGCCTCGGAAGAAGACAAATACCGTGTCCTGGTCCAAATCTACCACATCCTCACCGTTAGTTCCTCCATCATCTTCGTCAAGCGTCGTGACACGGCAAACGAGATTCAAAAACGCATGGAGGCCGATGGACACAAGGTTGTTGCACTTCATGGTGCCCAGGACGGTGCTGAGCGTGATCGTATCATCGACGATTTCCGGGAAGGCCGCGCCAAGGTCTTGATCACCACCAACGTTTTGGCCCGAGGAATCGATGTGGCTACAGTGTCCCTCGTCATCAACTACGATATCCCTCTTGATTCAAACGGAAGGCCAGATCCGGAAACTTACTTGCACCGTATTGGACGAACCGGGCGCTTTGGCCGTGTCGGTGTCTCCATCAGTTTCGTACATGACAAGAGGAGCTGGACAGAGTTGAACGCAATCCAACAATTTTTCGGTGTTGAAATGACAAGAGTACCCACTGATGACGTTGATGTACGTTTCCCCATTTCCCGTATTCTCGTTTTTTCTAACCATTCGTTTCACGGTTTCCAGGAAGTTGAACGCATCGTCAAGATCGCATTGAAGTCAAAGAGGCCCGGGAAGAAGGCATCAACGGAAACAGTCACTCAATCGGCGACGTCAAACGTACCTTCGGCGCCCTCGTCGGCTCCGCCAATTACGACTACCCAGGAGACACGGTCCGCCACCTCGTGGGCCGATGATGAGGACGATTAGTAGTTGACTCATGACCCGGACCTTGTGGTGTAGCAGAGTCGCGGCGGTGCGCTGGGGTATGTAGAGCAGGGTGAGACTCAGCGTGGGGGAAGTAGAGAGTAAAGTGAGGGGATAGCTGGTGATGAGGCCGGTATAGGGCTCTATAGGGAGTGGGTGTAGAGTGGAGGTTTTGATATGTATGGGGTTTGCATAGGGCACGCTTGAGGTGATTGGGGAAGGTTTTTTTTATTGGGTTTTGCAAGAGTATGATGATGCACATGATGCCTATGTGAATAATGTCGATTATAAGGTATGGCAATTGCATTGAGATGTGCTGCGTCCATTGTGTGATAGTGTAGTCATGGGGAAGGAGAGAGAGAGTTGGTGATCAGACATTGGGACCTCTGGTGATGTCGATTTGGAGAGGGGAGGTGGATTGAGTGATACAACGCGCATGAATCTCCGGATTGGATTCCATTGATATCAGTATAATATCTTGAGAAATGCAGTGCAGTTTATATTTCCCCAGATATCAAAGAACACTCCGCAGCTATGGGAGTTGGGTAGCCATAGATTTCGACTCCTGACTCCAGCTAAGATCTCCTCTGGCGCCACCAGCCAACTGTGCAGGGACTTTATATTGAATCTTCAGGCATCTGCTGAGCCCCTAGGGGAGGCAAAGATAGTTTTTCAGCCGGGGAAATTGTGAAACTTATGGATAGTAGTAAGAAGAGATGTTGGGAGATCAGAAGAACTGAAGCAGCAGAAATGATAACTCTTCGCCGATTCAACAGGAGTGGGATGATATAATAGAGAGCTCAGAGCTATATTAAACCGTTCGAACTGTCCCCGCAATGGTAAATGATTGAGATACTGGTCTGAGGTTTTGTTGTTTAGTACTGGCCGATCGTTGTAGTTGTTTTACAGCGGTCGGTCAATTGCTTTATTTGCAACTGGTTCTTCTTTGGTTTAGGCGTTTATTCATGGCTTTCTTACTCCGTGGTGCTTAATCAAAGCCTCTACTCATGAAAGCCATGTTCACAGCTGCTGACTCGTCCCACATTTTCTCCCTCCTCCATCTCTCCCTCCCAATCCTCTCACCGTTCCCACACCTCCTCTTCACCCCCCATCCATTCCCCCATTCATTCCCCCTCAACCATGCCCAAACCTGCTCTCTCCCCCACCTCCTACATCATGGACACCTTCGTCGACCCCTCCGACGACGCCGCGCTTGCCCGTCTCTTCAACTACCCTCTCACCTCCAATCAGTTGATCCCCTCTGACCTCAAAAAAACCTACACGAAACTCTATAACGCACATGTTGGTGCGTTTGCGGAGCAGGTAGAGGCGAGGAAGGAGCTCGAGAGGGTGAAAGCGGGGAATAAGGAGTTGAGGAAACGGATTGGGAGGACGGTGGATAAGACGGAGCAGTTGTTGGTGGTTTTGCAGGAGTTGAAGGATGAGGAGGTGGTGGAGATAAGGGAAATGGAAACAGAGGTAAGTGATGTTGAGAAGTGGGGTGGGGAATGAAGTGCTGATATGGAGGGGATTTAGGAGCAGGTTGGAGGCAGTACTTCTCAGGTTGGAGATGAAGATCCGGCTGAGGGAGTTGATCGGATTGAAGAGAAAGTTCCTGCTCAGAAGGATGCTATCCCTACTGGCAAAGAATTGGCAATCCACGAGCCCGTCTCTGTTGCTACTCCATCACACTCTCCAGCGACGGCCGAAACCGAACCCGCACCACTAAGACACAAAACCCAGTCGTCACTCCCCCCTCCTCCAGCACGCCAAAAAACAACCTACTGCCACTGCACCTGCAACTGCTGGGACTCTGATGCGGCCGTCAACTGCGTCTGCCGCATCGCCCACGAACCTTGCGATATCGAAAAGTGTCATCAGCCACCGAAGGGGGTGTGGTTGACATGGGAAAATGAGGATGGCAGTCCGGTTGATTGTGGATGGACTGGAGCGAGGGAGGAGGAGGAGCGGTTTGGGTATCCTGCGAATAGGTTGGAGAAGTAGTTGAATTGGAGTGGGGATAGGAGGTTTTCGGGATGATTTGGTTTGTTTTGGGGGAAGAGCCAATGGGAGGGAGCATCGGCGGATGTGTTGTTCACAAGCCTGGAAAGCGATAAAATACTATTTTGTCGACATCAAACTGTGTTTGCGGCGCCTGGAATTAAAGAACACTTGGTTAGCCCCCGTCGCCGAAATTGCCGTCCCATACTCAACGGCCGATTCTACGCCGTTGTCAGAGGATGCGAAATCGCGGCGCTCGGGTCCTGTTTGTGTATTGGTAATAGTGTAACTCCGGTAAGACCGAATTTCCAATGATACATAATGGTCAAAGCCACGTTTTGTAGGGATCAATCAAGCCTCCCCCGCTATACGCTTAGCATTAGCCAGCCTCGGCCTTTCCCCCTTCCGACGCCACGTGGGGGGGGGGAAGATGGTGGACTCCACCAGGGCTTGAGAATCACCAACCTCAAACGAACCAAAAGACGTTGAAGAGCCCTGGGCAAACACCTCCCGCCTATTAATTCACATCCCCACAGCCTGTCACAGACGGCCAGCCACGTTATGATCTCCGCCAGGAAAGGATCTGGGCCATCTCTGTGCTACAGTGTTCCATAACGGTACTCAACCGACACCAGTCTGCATCATCCCAACCGTTTTGAGAGAAAGAGGAAATATCGCAATTTCACACTCGGAAAAGGGAATATGACTTGGAAACGCCCCGAAACAGTTCGCAGCGTGACCCTACCACTGGCCAAGAGATTACTGGACACTACGGGGTCTTTTGTGGAGACCACATCCTAGACCCTTCCAGGTGGTAGAGATACCGTTATGATAGACCTCCGAGCCCGCCTTCCGTCCTTTCGGATATCCTTTGTTGTTCTCCTCCTTTCTGTTACCTCTTCACGAGCACTTGATCAATTCTACACTCCATCATGACCTCCTCACCCTCCAAAACCATCCTCGTACTGGGTGCCTCCTGGTGCGGCATTCCCGTCTCCCACCAGCTCCTCCGCGCTCTTCCCGACGACTACACACTTACCCTCATCAATCCCTCTACCACCCTCTATTATAACGTCGCCGCCGTCCGAGCCGTCGCCAAAGACTCCGCCCCAGGCCTTGGTCCCAACAACTCCAACATCTTCGTCCCCTTCGTCCCCGGCTTCGAAAAATACGGCCCCAAATTCACCTTCCTCCAAGGCCGCGCGACCAACGTCAATCCGGAAACCAATACTGTCACATATCTCCCCTTGAGCGATGACCAACACGGATCAGCATCATCATCAAGCCCGGAACAAACTATCGAATACGCCCAGCTGATAATCGCGACCGGCTCGCGAGCCCACGGCGACTGGCCCTTTAAGAACTCCGCACCGCTCCCACACCTCAAAGCCGCACTGAAGAAAACCCAAGACCAGATCATCGCCGCAAACACCATCGTTCTCGCAGGAGGGGGTCCAACCAGTGTGGAGACTATCGGCGAAATCGCGACGCTCCACCCAGAGAAAAAGGTTATCCTCGTTTCGGCCTCCGACACGCTTCTTCCCACCGCGCCGGCAAAGGTCGGGAATATCGCCGAACGGACGTTGAAGCAGCTGAATGTCGAGGTGCGGAAGAACCTCCGCGTGGAGAGCTATGAGGCCGGTGAAGTGCTCCTGTCGAATGGCGAGAAGATTCAGGCCGATTTATACGTTCCCACGTATGGACTGATTCCCAATACGGAGTTTATGCCGAAGGAGTTGTTGGCGGTGCATAATTCCACGGTCAAGGTGAATGCGAATCTAAGGACGACGGTGGAAAATATTTGGGCGTTGGGGGATGTCGTGGATTGTATGTGTAAACGCTTGATGATTGTGCCGGCTATGGTGCCGGTGGTTAGTGCAAATGTGTTAGCGGTGGTGAAGGGGTCGGATGAAGAGCTAAAGACGTATGATGAGAAGAAGTTGTTGGATGCTATGTTTGTGCCGATAGGTGGGAGGTTTGGGAAGGGGACAGGGCATATTGGAGGGTACAAGATTCCGGGTTTGGTGGTCTGGGCTGCAAAGGGGAGGACAATGTTGATGGGGAATCCCAAGGATTTTGCTGAAGGTAGGATGATGCCTGGGTTTGCGAAGGTATAGGGTACGAGGTTTATGGGGGGTGAAGGATTGGTGTATTATTCTTAGAACACTTTAAGCATATTGCATGATCATTGTAATGTATTAACCGCTTCACTGCATGTGCAACGATTCATTCATATACGTTACAAAGTGAATGGGCAAGCAATAACTCGATTCAGCAAAGAACTTGTCGTTCCAGATTCCGCCAATCTGCGAAATCTTGGCCCACTACCAAGCACCTGGGTATAATTATGCATTCGACGGCGTGTAGTAGCGTTGTTCAAGATCCCTCATTAACGAACAGGCACGACCAGATGGTGAGAAGAAACTTTTATCTTGTCCCGAAACAAACTCCGCGAAACAAAACACCCAAGGAATGGCCCGAATTTATTGTAGATCCATTGGACACCCCAAAGAAACAAGCAGGACTCCGGCCCAAAACAACAAGCGCTACCACAACACCTCACCCATGCCCGTCGCTTAGAACTTTTGGAACGACTTGATGGCCTTGCCGGTGCGGGGAAGGACACGGAGAACGTTGAAGCGGACCTGTGCCAGTCAGATCATGCACCCCCAAAATCCTGGTATCGAGACATACGGTCTTGCTCAGCGGCCGGCACTGGCCAACGGTAACCTGATCACCCTCCTCAACACGGAAAGCCGGGGAAACGTGGGCGGAGATGTTCTTGTGGCGCTTCTCGTAACGGTTGTACTTGGGGACGTAGTGGAGGTAGTCCCGGCGGATGACGAGGGTGCGGTGCATCTTGGTGGAGATGACGGTACCGGTCAAGATACGGCCACGGATGGAAACGAGACCAGTGAAGGGGCACTTCTTGTCTGTAAACCAGCCGTGTTAGTACCATGTACTCAAGATCCAGCAAAATCCACCGTCCTCCCATCTCCATAACTCCATGTCACAGCTCCTAGATGCTGGTTCCACCTCTTCAATCCAGTCCCTTCCCAGCGCTTCCAAATCATATCCATCACCACCTCCAAAAGTCGAGTTACGGGCTACAAACCAATGTAGCTGCCCTCAATTGCGGCCTTCGGGGTCTTGAAACCCAGACCAACGTCCTTGTACCATCTCCGGCCAGCCTTTCCGACACGGCGCTTCGCGGGGCGGACCTTCTGGGCAGTGAAGATATGGGGCTGCTTCTGGAAAGCGCGCTCGGACTGGACGGTAAGTTCGGTGGCCATTTTTGCTGCTCGTTCGTTCGAGGATCCGGGCGGGTGTCGGTGGAGCGGCGGGGCGGCGTCGAGTTGGGCGTTGGGGTTCGATTCGTCAGTCGTTGCACCGACTTTCGCGATGCGTCCGCCAGGCTCGGAGTGTCTGTGGGAACAGCAAGGGCACCAAGCCCTAGCGGACCGTGTGGCGGTGGTGTGTGGCGCAGTAGCACGTGATGGTGGCTGACCAACTCTCGTTTAGAGATATGTGTCGCACGTGACATTTCACGTGATCGGAAGCTCCAAACAACAACAACAATGCACAACAACGAACGCGATATCTACTCCCGCCAACGCGAACCTCTGCCGCCCACAACACACGACGCCCTTGGTCCACTACTCAATACCTGATACCCTTCTACCTGTCAGCCCCGTCAAGGGCTCAGCAGCGCCATGTCGTCAGAACAACCTCGGCCGCGTCGCTCGCGGAAATCAATCGGCTTCCAACCCAACTCAGCGACAGCAACTCACGACCCTTTGACGGCGGCGGTGGGGAACAGCAAGCCGTCCCGCAAATCGCGCTCCAAATCACTTGGCCCCGGCGGCCTCGAAGCTCTCAATGCTGCTGCAGGAGCTGGTATTCTCAAGGCGAGCAATGGCAATGGCCGGCGCGAATCTGTGCGGTTTCGTCGTGTCTTTACTCGAAAACAATCATGCTCATGATGAACTACAGATTGCACCTCCGGTTCGGTCGATTCTCAAACCAACTCTTCCACTCTCTCCTCTTCGCGACATTCCTGCACACAAACCGCAGACACCTGCCCCCGCGGCACCGGAAAAGCCGAGCGTCCATCCGAGCAGCATTTTCCAAGCACCAGTGAACCACAATCAGACAACGACCATTCCTGTCCGGTCCGAAGAGGAGCAAGCCAAGAGAGCAGAAATACTGGCAAAGCGTGCGGCACGTCGGCAGTCTTTGGGCAACCGACGGGTATCCTTCGCGCCAGAAGCTACACTCCACACATGGGACGCAGAGTATGGGCGGGGAGATGAGACCCCTGCATCTTCCTCAGGGAGTTCGACTCCAGGATCTACAGCAAATCGCAAACGCAGTCATAACTCTCTATCTGGAGTAACAGCAACTCCGACGCCAGCCGCGGCCCAAACCCCGCCCGACCAGATTGACCATGCGCCAAGTACACCTCCGAGCGCAGGCGCAGAGCACGGAAAGAATAGACGGATATCAGATTTCACCAATCAGGATGACCCTGCGTCTTCGAGTCCATACTCGGCATGTAGTGGAGATGAAGATGCGTTCATAAGTGATGGTGGTGACTCGACAGATTCAATGGATGAAGACGGTGACGAGACGATGGGAGATCGTACTTTCATGTCTGGCGCAGGTGACATCACGATGGGAGAGGATACACGTATGTCGCTTGACTTTGACACAAAGATGTTGGATGAGACAGGAGGACATAAACCGGCATTCCAGAAACCCGTCATGTGGAGATTCGAAGGAGAAACCGGCGCGCTCGATTCATCTCCACCCACAGCTGTCAAGCCGACACCACGACCATTTTCTTTCTCAGTAGGCAAAGATGAGGATGAGGATGGGGATGGCGACGAAGAGATGAGTATGGACTTTACGCGTGCCATTGGGGGTGTTATAAAAACCGTCTCCTACCCATCTCTCCCGGGAATGAAAGACCTAGAGCCTGCCGCAGATAAACCCCAATCATCGCCATGGGCCCAGAATCCACACTCCGATGATGACATGGGTGAAGACATGACTATGGATATGGATTTCACCCGTCCTCTGGGAGGAATCCTTTCAACATCAGCAACGGAAGCTTCACCAACACCATCGCATGGCACCGATCTGGGCGGTAACGAAGAGATGACGATGGAGTTTACGTCAGTTCTAGGAGGTATCATCAACAACGGCCCGGGAGCTCAATCTGGCGGCCGGCTCATAAATAGTGCCGCATGGGTCGACGAGCAGGAACAGCTTTCAAAACAATTGCAGAGAGAGCAGGACGAAGCTGAAGACGAGGAAGACGACATGGATATGGATATGACAATGGCGGTGGGAGGTATTCTCTTAAAGCCTACACAGTCCAAGTCAGCCCCACAGGAATCTGAATCCGAGGACGACGACGATGGAGATGCGACGATGGAGATGACGATGGACATGACTACTGCGGTTGGCCGGATTCTATATGCCCATCAACAGAAGAAATTGAGCAAGACAACTCTCCAACCACAGGCGGAACCCGTTTCGATCATCAAACCCACAGAGGAGTTGGTCAAAGAATCAATGGCTGAGAACAATGCCTCACCAACCCCGTTAAGGCGTAGTGGCCGAAGAGCTAGCGTGGCCTCAGTGTCTACACCGGTGACGGAGCGTAGGACCAGCACTCGTTTAAGTGCTCAGCGCCAGTCTTCGGTTCCCCAGGAGACGGTTCAACCATCAACACCAACCCCGGTGTCCAGAACTCCGAAGAAAGCGACGCCAAAGCCCGCTACTCCTAAAACAACTACCCCCAAAGCTGCTACCCCAAAGGCGGGTGCAGCAAAGGCAACCACTCCAACCATTGTCACTCCGAAGAATACTGCATCCAGAAATGTTACTCCTCAAGGAACAGCCAATGCGGACCAGACTGCGAAGATTTCTACACCTTTACCACCCTCTCCTGAGAAATTCGCCACGCCTCAACGTCCACAAGTATCACTTGCGACCCCTACGCAAAACCCGGAAAATGCCAATGTGGTGACACCTCCTCAGCAAATCACCCCATCCCGTCCCACCACCATGCCAAAAACTCCCTCCAAGAGCTCGCCGCTCGTCAATGTGGAGAACGCGGAGCCAGGCTTCTCACTTTCTGCCAAAAAGCGTCTTGGATTTCAACGGTCTCCTTTGGGCAATCAATCGCCACGCATTCGTCGGACTCCCAGGAAAGAAACCCCGCTCAAGCAAGTTGGTACTCCTACTCCTCTGGCTCGAAAGACTCCACTTGTATCTATCAGCAAGTCTCCATTTACGACACCCCAACGTACCCCGATCAAATTCAATATGGCTGGTATGGGCTCCCCCGCAATTGCAGAGAAGCTTTCTCGCCGCAAATCTCTCGGGCAAGATACCATGGCCACGGGGTTTTCACCAGCTGCTCTTCCTTCTCAGCTCATTGAGATGTCGAAGAAGGATGCCGAAGAGCGGGCTAGGGAAGAGGCAGAAGCGAAGGCCCACCGTGAAGAAGAAATCAGGAAGCTAGATCTCCGAAGCAAGATCAATTTCCTTGGTACACCTAAGAAGGCGGCTAGTAGAATGAGTCTTGCATTCGGCTCTCTTATCCCCGGAAAGCGGGCGTTGGACTTTGTTGAGGAGGAAAGCTCTACAAAACGCAGGAAGAGCATGAACGGAACATTTGCGATGGAACAGGATTTGACTCTCACTGGGATGATGCTGCAGCCTATCGTACCAAACACAGATATCAAAACGCCTAGAAAGACGCCTCGTAAAGCTGCTGCAACTCCTGCCAGACCTCCCCCGGAGACACCCACCCGCCAACCCTCGTCACCTGCGCCTTCCAACAATGTTCAGATGGTGGCCACGAAGGGAGAAGAGCCAGAAGATCTAGACGAGGATGTCTCCATGGAACAGGACGTTGATAATATTTCGCTCGAGCAGTTTTTGGAGATGATTGATATCTCGTTTTTGGATGATTTGAATGCTGTCAAACGGCGTCCGACAGACTTGATGGCCCGCAGATCCAGCTCAAATTTCGATTACGAGACTGGCCGAGCTGAGGTCTTGATAGCCGCAACCTGTACAACCCCAATGTTGGACCTTTGCCAGCACGTAAGTCTTCAAAATCCAAAGTGCTCCTTGCGTAATGCTAACTATATACCTTACAGTCCTGCAAAGAGCTCAAGAGCTTCATCAGAGAAGGCCGCAAAATGATCAAGGAAGCGTCTGAAGACATACTTGCCGAAAACCCGCCGCTGTTCCGCGAATACCAAAACGCGCCAACCGACGTTCGCTACAACCTCAAGAGCCAGTTTAAGGACATGAAAACCCATGCTCGGTACCGTGCCAAAGAAACCTGGTACAAATGGCGATCCGACCTGTATGACGGCGTCATTAGCTGTCTTCAAAACTACCTCCGTGATCTCAACGCCGATATGGATCTGCTTAACAAGCAGCAAGAAATTCTCTCGCCGGCGATTCCGGTCATGAAGGAGAGCTATGAGAAGGCAAAGCAGCGGTATGACCAGCTCGTCCGTATCAAGGAACGTATTGAGCAGGACGATCCAATGGAGCTCAACGAGGCGCGGACACAGCTTCGTGAAGCTCGTGAGAAGATTGTGCAGCTCAAGACGGAGATTGAATCCAAGCAAACCGAGATTGATCAGGTTGAAGAAGAACTCGCAGCCAGCAGGATCAAGAACACCGAGATGATCGCATCCATCGAGGAGAGCGAGCGAGTCAAGGAACAAAACCGTCGTTGGAATGAAGAAGAAGTCCGACACTGGAAGGGGCGGTGTGAAGAACTCGAGCGAGACTCAGGATGGTCTATCACCAACGCTTTACCCGATGGACGTCTGGAGCTTTCCTTCCGCCGCCAAGTACGCGTTACGTGTGACCCGTCTGGGGAGACGTCCGCAACGGCAGGGTACTTGCCGCCCCCGACCGAAGCCAAACCATCTGAGGGACGTGTTCTCCCCGCAATGGAACAAGACTTCTTCATCGGCGCGTTGAATCGCAAACTGCAGAATACCCGGGATCCAAAAGAGGTGCTCAAGCTTGTTGCGGCGTTCTGGAGCGAATCCTTAGCCGTTTCCGATCGCATCCACCAGCTCCGTCGGTTCTACTACACGGAATCGAAACTTGGTGGTCCCGACGGGAACAGCCTCGAAGTCACAGCTACAGTGCTGGTTAAGGAGCTGAGAAGTAAAATGAAGATTGGCTTTTTGGTGGATGGCGACTCGCTGGAGACGAATCAGACGGCGGTTAAAGTTGCTTATGGGAGTATCTCTGAGGATGCAGTTCGGTCGGTCATTGGTAACTGGGCAGCAGGTCAGTGGAAAGAGGGTGTACGGGAATCAGTTGCGAAATGTATCGCAGGGAAACGGCGAGGAGGGAAGCCGATCAGTGTTAAGACATGAGATGAGATATTTATTTTTGAGGCTTGTTATTATTCACGTTATTATATCCATGCGCGTTGATGTTTTTTGGATGGTGTTAGGGTTGGGTCGTGCTTTGTAATGTTATGATATCCATTTAGAATGTTTTCACTCTGGAATCTGTGTTGCTCTTCCAGCTCGAGGTGTTATAATACTTCGTGTTCTAAAGTTCGAAGGGACATTTCACAACTAGGAATGTCGAGTATTGCACTGGGTCGAGGGTTGTGAGAAGAGATGGTCGCGAAGAATCGAGAGCAGTGAAGGTCATTAAAAATGTGTCAGGGTTGAAGGCCCTAGTGGGCCCGCAAGCGCAAGGGAAGTTTTAAAAGAGGAAACGGCACAGAGGCGCAGAGAGAGAAAGAGGGTATATGTGTATGCGAAGAGTAGAAGATGAAGGAACATCTAATTGTCGAGCTATCTAACACCAAGGGGGAAAAGAAAGAACTAAATGACCAATGATCCATAATCAGTCGCTCAGCCATTAGGTTTACACAAAACTAAATATATGAAAAGGTATATACAAGAAAAAAGAAGGTATCAAGCACTTCGGATCGTTCAATCTCAATGGCTATCCTCCAAATCAAAGTTGTAATTTTAAACATCCGCTCGCATCGTCCTCCAGTCATCCCCATACTCTCAATACACTCGGAAACTCTAGGCCTGGTTAGGGATTCCAGCAAACAATGGAGCCGGGGCCGGAGCCGGAGCCTGTGGCTGTGGCTGTGTATCTGGCTGTGATCCTTGATCCGACCCTTGACCCACGGAGCCTGGATTGGTTGCTGGTTGAGTGGTTGGTTGAGTTCCTGCCTGACCCGGATGATCTGGGCCACAATTCGAGGCATCAGACTCAGATGGAACCGTCAACACCGGGAGCTCAATCGAGCCGTTGACAATCCCCTCAAGGTAATCCTGATCATCTTTATGCAATGGGACCTTGTCCTTCAGGAGTGTTTCAGCTGTTAGGAAGATTGAGTCCCTTGCTTTCCGATTAGCGTTTGCATATGCATGCTCCAGGTACTTCATGTTCACTTTCTTGAGGTCGAAACCACTCAATCCGGCCGCCTGGAACGCAGGCGATTTCTCTAAGTCCGTAAGCTCGGCGTTAATCGCCGTCATGGTGCAAGCCATCATGCGTTTGACGGTCGGATCCTTCATATAGTAGATATCGCCTGCAATCTCCTTCATGCGGACAAAGAGCTCCGTAACATTGGAGTGCTTCTTGATAGTTCCCTTAGCAATGAGGTTTCCTTTTGTGATCCAAAGCTAGAAATGAGATGTTAGCGTTGACACATGAGCATAAACAGAGCCACATACTGGTGCCTTTTGCCGATTCATTCTGCTCTCAAGGATTGTCGCAGCATACAAGGAACTTGGGAACTGTGTATTGGCGATATGTTTGACCAGTTTTGCATAGTTGGCAGTCGTCCAGTCGTCTGGATCTGTCCTCTCGAAGAACATTTTTTTCATTTGTTCACAGGTCGGTTTCGTGTCTGCTTCTTTGTGGAGGTAAGTGAGGAAGTCGCGCACCATTTGTGCTTCGTAGACATGCTCGGCTGCAAGATATATCGTCAGCTCACGTTGTAGAAAGATGGATTATTAGTTCTTACTCTGATAAGAGGTGTTTTTTCGAGGCTTTTTCTGGGCCTTCACGCCCCAGTCTTCACACTTGGCGCTGGAGTAGTCAAAGTATTGTGCGATCATGGGGAAGTTGTTGGCGGAATGACCGGGGAGCGGATAGTTGTAGAATTCAATCATAAACTTGGCTCCACTGGTGCATTTGAACGGCATCGGATCCTTTGGGGTAGTGCCTCTATTTGATGGGAGATCTGTGGCTTCAAACTCCAGTGTATCGCCTGGGACGCAAGTAATTTTAGGAGTATTATTGGTCGTGGTGGACGTGGCACAATGTCCAGGAGGCGGGTTTCGCGGAACCAAATTGGCTGATACACTAGAGTAGTAGATCTCACAGGCATCGTCCGAGCGCGTTGAGGAGGATGTCAGAGTTGGCGAGGAAGTGGTTTGCGTTGTGGATGATGTGACGGAGGGTGTTGATGTTGTCGTCCTCTTGGTCGTCTTCTCGGTCGTCTTCGTCTTCTCGGTCGTCTTCGTCTTCTTAGTCGTCTTCGGCTTGGCCGTTTTCTTGGTTGTCGCTGTCGGCTTGACAATGGTGGCTTTCGTCCGAGTAGAAGGGGATACAGTTGTCTTCGTCTTCTTGGTGGTCTTTGTTTTCGCCGTCGTTTTCCTCTTGGTAGCCGTTAGCTTCCGTGTTGTTGTCGGCTTTGTTGTCGTCTTCTTCTTCACTGTAGTCTTCTTCTTTGCTGTAGTCTTCTTCTTTGCTGTAGTCTTCTTTTTCGTTGTCTTCGCTTTCGTAGCCTTGGCGGTGGTCTTCTTCTTCTTCTTTGTCGCTTTCTTGGTCGGATGGGTCGGTTTCGCCTTCGTGTTCTTCTTCGTGTTCTTTTTCGGGACCACCTTCTTGGTCGTTGCAGTCTTCTTCTTTGCCTTCTTCGGTGCAGCCGTCTTCTTCTTTGCCTTCGTCGTAACTTTTGTACCCTTGCTATTTCCTTTGAATCCAAAACATTTGCTGTACAGGCTGCGTTTCGTCGAGAAGAGCTGTCTAGAGTATAAAGTTTTTCCTCCTTTCTTGGTCTCCCCAACTCTGAAATTGAGACCAACACCGACGGTTGCACCAACGTTGAGGCCGACTTTGTTGGCCTTGATACCGCACATTCCTCCCTTGTTACTGGTCTTAACGCTTAGAGAAGTCGAGACCTCCGGAAGCTTCATCTTCAATGCTGCTTCATACCCGAACTTATTGAGAACCTTGAAACCAATCGAAAGCCCGGGTTGGGAGTAGACAGCAAGATTTCCAGAAATTTGCGCGTTGGCCTTCATTGGAATCGTTTGGAAAGTTGGCTGCCATCCAGAAAACTTGCTCTTTGATGGGGATTTGAGATCAACCTTGACAACTGCCTTGTTGGAGAGTTTTCCAATGAGGCCGTAACGGAGAGTTGCCTTTCCATTAATGGATGCAGTCATGCCAACATCGTAATCAAGGGAGGCGCCGAGTTTGAAAATCTTCGGGATGGAGATACTTCCGGGGAGGCCGACAGACAGCAGCTGTTTCTCCCCCTTGAAGCTCTTAATTGTGCCTGAAGCTGAGAGTTCAAGTTGAAGGCGAGCTTGAAATCCTTTCGGCTTCGCTTGGATAGAAAGCTCCTTCAAGTTAAGCTTCCAAAGATTGACCTTAATCCGACCGGAGATGTCGAATTTTCCCTTGGTCCCGCAGTTGATACAGTCGAGACTGTATTTGGAGTTGGACCAGATCGTCTTAGAGGCACCGAGGGACTTTGCCATGTTGATGGAGACTTTAGCATCCTTGGTGGCGTCTCCGATCGCACGTTTGGTGACACCAGCCTCTGCTCCTTCTTCATCCATACCATCGATCCCCGTGTCATCTTGTCCTTCTTCAATTGGAGTTTCGGGGTCATTGGTGGTGTCGGGGATGGCTTGATCATCTTCCATGCTTCCGAAGTCGAGGATCATCTCTCCTTTGATCTCGGTCCACTCCATATGTTTTGCAAAAAGATACGTGGTAAGGGTTTCGTCGTCATACTCGACATCGTAGACACTTCGGTTTTGTCAACAGAGTTCCAAATGGTCCGCAGTGAAAGGATAAACTCACTTGTATGGTGTTCGCTCCTCGGCATCACCACATCCCTCATGGTTCGCAATCATAACAAAGTTTTTATCTTCTTTATCGTTTACCCAGCCCCATGCCTCAATAGCATAATCAAATGCCGCCTTGGAGACGAAGGTCAACTCCATCTGCTCCCCGCATTTCACCGACGTGGTAAACGGCTCAAATCTCTCCATAGAGACAATTTGGCGGCCGTCTTCCATCATAATGGTCATGGTTGCGAGAGGGGATTGTTCGCCATCTGTATTTCCATCAGAAAGGTGTCGACGTTGTGTGAAAGCTCATGTGCTTACCCTCTGGATCTCCGTACCAGAAACTGTCCTCCGGTCTGGGGTCAAACCCGCTGAGATCATTATCATCGCGGCGAAGAAGACGTCTCTTGATAGGCTTCAGGATGAGTGGTTTGGCAAAAGCGAGTGGCCCACGCTCTTCCACCTCCGAAGCTGAAAGCTCTTCGACCGTGATAGGTCCACCAACGACAAAGTCGAGGGTTGCAAGCCCAGCGAGGGCAAAAAGGTTCCAAAACCTCATTGTTCCACTGAGTCAATACTGTTCAAAGAATGGAAAATTTCGAAGCAACAACTAAGGTGTAGAAAAGCCGAAATCGATGTAGTAAAGAAGGACTCGGAAGTGAGGGAAAAAAAACCTCACTTCTGTTCGTTGGATTCAATCGCCGCAGGTGGTTGGTATCCGTTCTCTCGTCACCTTCGAATCGTCTGCTAAAATAAATCCAACAGGATGCGAAGTTGCCTGTCTTATAACGCCCCTTCTCAACGTCTGTATCGTCCCAACTTCGAGGTGCACACCATAACTGCTCACCAAGGAGGGATTGCAGGCACCAGCCCTGCAAGGACTGCGCGATGTCATTTCGCCAGTTTCTGAGTACGAGGTAATCGTCTGGTGAAGGAATTCTGGGGGCCGGGGGTGATACTGAGCGTTTCAGAAATACCTCTGTTGAGATGGTGGTACAAGTGCGCGAGGCTTAGCTTGACGTCTGTACAACTTTAATTATTAGTCCGTATTCGAAGCGCCGAGTGCGCGATGACCAACTATAAGAATCAAAATGCGCATGCATCGCCAATTGGACTTGGGAAAAGGTTCTTCGGCGAACGGATTTGTGAGAGCGTCCTGGACGGACAGTGGCATTAGGTCCCCGTTATTGGGTTGAATTCAAACTGGACCATTATGGTCACTGTTAAGATTTTCATCTGATGTTATGTGAAATATGTGGATGGTCGATGATAATCTTCAGACAGACCATACTTCGCCACAATGGATTTGAAATTTCTCGCACCTCACCTCCAGAGTATCCCCTTGTCGAATATTGGAGTGCAGGTTCATCATCGTCAAGTGGCAGTGTTTCGTTTGCTCATGGCCAACAAGTTCGATCCTCCAAGCCATATCGTCATCTCTCTAGGCCTCAATTCTCGTATTCCCATTAGCCTGTGTACATGGTGGTAGTTTAGTCGTGTTGTTGTGGCTCCGTAGCTTAGAAGGCTGAGGAAGTTTCAGATATATTGTGACGATGATCTGGGTTCTCCAAACCACTCTTCAGCGTCGAGTTCACCGGGAGTGTCAAGATACAGACAAGGCATTCTTGAAGAGTTATTATCCGAGTCGTATTGGGTGGAGATCTTATTCTCGCCTGACTTCGTGTGCAGTAATTCAGATACGTATGACGTTTCTCCAACCAATAGTGTTCGTCTCAAAGCGCTATATCTAGTTGCTAGAAGTTGGATAGCGAATGGTAAACTTGAATTCTCATACATAGATGGAGGGAATAGTATGTCTGCTCCACAAATTACCGGTCAAGTGTACTCTATGTAATAACTATTAGTTGAATCCTTATACAATTCGGTATAGGAACATGCGTACCGTTAGGTATCAAAGCAGTCACTTCGGCTCGCCAAATACGACAGATAGCCGTGCCCAACCTTTCCAGATCCGCTTTCCCGTCCAGCACATCATCCATCATCAAAACTCCTCTGTTTTGAGGCGCCAAGCCGATAACTACGGTCGCCGAAATCCGATAACTCGCATCCCGCATCTTTATTTTTGTGGCGGTGCATATCGACGTCGCGAACTCCGAACCCTATCCCCGCTTCACAGGGCTCAGGAACAACGTGCAAGGCACGACGTTCCTGCCGAAAATGCAGTACTGATTATCAAGGGGTTGAAAGCGAGCTGGATGACCTGCAAATGTTGACGCGTGCCTCTCATCGCGAGATGGTTTCGCCATACGGTTCCCGGTGAGAATTGACGTGTCGTGGGCTTGCTCTCCGCTGATCTCCCTTCGAGAAGTCTATGACAAGGCTCCAACAATGGCGTGCTTATTCTTTCGATCGGGGTGGAAGGTGGAGGTTGATACACTGACTCTCCACGCTATCAATCATGACTTCGTTGGTTTAGTTGTCTATATCCACATCAGCGAAGAAACATCCCTCTTTCCTCATTCGGCATACCATAATCACCACGACAAGATCTCACTTCGCTTTTGAAAACTCCGCAATGAATCGGAAGGCGGTGCCCACTGACCAAGCTTCTCGCTTATTCTCGCAGACTACCGTCGCCGATACGTGATGATCGCCAGTGCTTGGGTGGCCGTGTTGTACACGGTTGTTAGTCGAGGTTCTCGTGATTTGAAACGAGACTTGTGCAGCGTGAAATTTTTTGAAGGAGAGATGCAGAGTGAGGTGATGTGGAAGTGATCAGCAGGCAGCATGGTGAGAAATGGTGGAGGGTGACAGGCTATGTTTCGCCCCCAGCACAACTCCGATGACAAGGCAACCTTGAAAATTCAACCTTGTAAAACGAGGAAATTCAAGGTTGAATCATTCAATGTCTATTGCCTCGATGAAGGAGAGGATAATATACTCCCATGATTACAGGACGTGTCAAAACTCGTGTGTTGCCATCCAAGTATGAAACGTTCAGCCCGTATCCTTCCTTCCACTCCCAGTTCCTTAATCCTTCCCTTGACTTGGCTGTGACGCTTCCTGGATTCTGGCCAAGGTCGGCAAAATCCAACATGCACTCTCGCACAGGAGTTATCAACTTTGAAAGACTCAACATTGAATTTGAGTCATATTGAGCGTGGCCCTTCAATATTATTCCCACTCCATCTCACTTTCCAATATCCTCCCCCATTTTGTCCCCCGGATTCGTTCCCATAATCTCATTCTTCATCCTCCCCAGTGTGGCCTTGATACTGTTCGGCCCATTATCCGGCTCCTGTCCAGGTAAATGTGTTCTAAAGTCGAATCTGCCGTTCGATGATGAGCTTGCTTTTGCAGGAGCTTCTTTGTCACCCTGCAACGTGTAAGCCGAGCACTTAGAGGATAAAGGAGGAGCGTGCCTTGGAGCCGGAAAAGAGCCCACTAAGAACACCTGTTGATGTCTTTGAGTCTGGATCTTCTGTAGTGTTTGCAGGGGTCTTGTGAATGGATGCGCCGCCACGGACGTGGGTCTTGTCGTGGTTTGGGGAGGTATTCATGTCGGGACCACGGTTGAGCTTTACAATAGGTTTCGGTAGTGGGTCAAACGAGATGTTATCGAATTGATGGATTTCAAGACGGTGGGATTGAGATTAGTGAGGTCCATGATTTGGCGTTGCTAGGTCGTCCCTGCTGGTTGTGGTCAGCGAGTGGCGGAGATGTGAGCGTCATGGACCATCATGATATGATGTCAGAACTGCAGTTCCAATGGGACCATCACTGAGCGGCCATGAGGTGGAAGATGCTCGTTGTTTTGTAAAATGGAACCATTCCGTTGTTGAATTGAAAAGCACTTTTACCCTTTCGAAGAACACTCACACTTCAGTGTGTAGTTGCGAACGGTGGGAGAGCCATTTTCATGCGCAGCACAATTGAGGACCAGAGATTACCAGGACCAAGCGTCCGACATGAGATAAGGACTATTATCTAGGAAAGAAAAGTTCCCCAAGTACGTGACATCCCTGTTACTGCCCAAAAACAAAGTTCACCCCGATGTGGTGTTGCAGTGTGAAAGCGCACACGGGTGAGATGCTGTGAAATAGGCGCCAAGCCCTGATAGGGTTGGGCCCCACACAGGTCACCCACCGACGGCCGCGCACAATCGCGAAATCAGAGTAGCAGCGTGAGAGCCTCGATCAGCACACCGACGACGACCGACGACCCGCAGACGACAAACGCCGCCGAAACACCAGGTACGCCCGCCCCTCCGTCCCGCCGCGTCCCCGCCCCCGCTCGTACCGTCGAATTCGTCCTCCGCTAACCCCCGATTTTTTTCCGCTCAGAAATGGCCTCCAAGTCCCAGAAGCCCGGGCGCTCCGCCCTCGCCGACGTTGTCACCCGCGAATACACCATCCACCTTCACAAGCGGGTTTTCGGCGTTTCGTTCAAGAAGAGGGCTCCCAAGGCCGTCAAGGAGATCAAGGATTTCGCGCGGAAGGCCATGGTGGGTTATACCGATGCCCGTGGGGAGTTTTGGGAGGTGGAGCTTAAAGGGGAGCTTGGGAAGTGGAGGAAGTGAAGGAGCATGAGGGAATAGCTTTACGAGGAACTCAATCGCTGATGGGGTTATCCGCAGGGCACTGAGGATGTCCGGATCGACCCTCAGCTCAACAAGGAGGTCTGGAAGCAGGGCATTAAGGGTGTTCCCTACCGCCTCCGCATCCGCATTTCGCGCAAGCGTAACGACGAGGAGGGCGCCAAGCACAGGCTGTTTTCTTACGTTCAGGCCGTCAACGTCAAGAACCCCAAGGGCTTGATCACGACTGTGGTTCGTACTCTCGGCTGCTTTATCGACAGGCTTGATGTTCGGCAACTAACGTTTCACGTCAGGTCGAGGACGCATAAATGGTTTCGCTGCGGAGCGGGTTGGGGTTTCCTTTTTTTCTGTGGATCTAAAATGCAAAAGTTCCCGGAGCATTGCGGTGTACTTTATGGCGTGTGTTTGGGATTTGGGTTGGCCAGTGCCATTGTCTGCAATTCTGTGTGCCTGGCTATGCGATTCAGTTCTACCTCTGGCGTCAATGATTTTCAACTTTCATCATACTTTGCGTTTCCGGTCACGACGTTTGACGATTATGGTGCATCAGGAGGAGACGATAATGGATCGTTCAATACCCGCTTCGAATGGACAAGCGTCTGGAATCTGTATCATGTCCATTCCAAAAGTCTCGTTTCATAATCATGGTCCAACATTACGTGAAACCATGATGTCAAGCCCCAGCTGTCTCCCGTGATTTCACCACATGCCTCGGACATGCATGCGCCAGCGGTCACTCGAAACGGACGTTTCCTCGATTTATATTGGCCTTGGTTCACGCGCCACTTTCGCATCCGATCGGAAACACCCCACCTGAAAACGCCCGATGAACGCCTGTTGTAATCAACCCCGCTTTTCATATGAACGGGGAATACCGGAGGCTTTTTGTGCTTTTTGTCCCAAACGCTCGGCTGATAAACTTGGTGTTATTTCTAGTCTATTATCGTAAACTCCAGTACAGTCGTCAAAGAACCTTGTGAGAAGTACAACGTTATATCGTAATGTGATGAGAAGGAAAGAAGAAGAAAAGAAGAAAAGAAACGACAACGGATATAGAGAAGAAAGGCTCCCCAAACAAACAAACACCCCTGACACCTGTAGAACTCCTGGGACTGGGCAATACAAAGGGAATAAAACAAAGCAAGAAAAAACAACCAAATCTCAAACCCCTCAAGCAACAAGAAACAAGAAAACAAGAATACCAAAATCATCACCATCAACCCGACTTTTCCTTCTTCAACCTACACCACCCCAACCGCCACCAAACCCTCCGTTTCTCCATCTTCACCCTCTCCTCCCTCTCCTCCATCTCCTTCTCCTCCGCCTCCTCCGGCAACTCCAGCCTATAGCGCCTCACACTCCCCTCGCGCGCACCCTCCTCCCAAAACGTCTGCCCCTCTGGATCCAACTCGACGCCCGTACAACTCCACACCCTCTGCCTCACCCACCCCCATACGGTCCTTCGCTTCCTATCCACGGCCGCATACTCTGCTCTCAACGCATCGAGATTCCGCCACACTAGACCATCGGCATTGGCTTTAGCGGAGTCTTCGCGAGCGGGGACAGCGGCAGGGGTGGAAGCGCGCGAAGGCGTGGATCGTGGGTTACGATCGGGGTGATGGCGAGGGATGGGTCGGAGGTGGGGAGGGTGTGGTAGCGGTGCGTGGGTTGGTGATGAAGTAGGAAGCGGTCCCAGGTGTGGAGGAGCTGGCGGAGGCTGGGGAGCATGACGGTGGTGGCTGTTAGTTCTGCTGGGAGGGGCAGAGCGGGGGTGGTGGCCGGTGGAGGAGCGGGAGAGGTGGGGTCGAGGGGGGTAGGTTGCGGTTGAGGGTCGTGATCGAGGTAGTGGGATCGAGAGGTTGGAGTCGAGGGAGATGCGTTTTCTTTGTTGGTGTTCTTTGTGGACTGGTTCGCCGTTGGTGGAGACACGTTGGATGTAGTAATGTTTCTTCCCCGCCGGAGCCGTAGTAGTAGTAGTAGTAGTAGTCGTAGTAGTCGTATGTCTTCCCCGAACCGTAGAGGTTTCTATCGACGACATATTTCCAACCAGCTCAGAGCGGCGGACAGCCCCCCCAATATTATGTATTCCCTTTCACCACCGTTCTCTTATAATCGATGTGGTCTCTTTCTCTTCCCCCCCGTAGCTTTGCTTGAAAAGCGTCGCTGAGCCGATTTATGGACGCTGTGCTTGCTGGGTTGTGCTTGGAGCCCTCGCCGGCCGTGATTGATGCTGGTGAATGCTTCACGATTGTCGTCGCCATGCGCACTTTGTAGTGCGACAAGAAGAGGCGACAACACACCCCCGCGGATAACTTACGCAGGGGGGGTTCAGACGTCGTTTGCCGTTGTTGATGCCGGTGTCGGTGATGCTGTGGTACTGTTGTGGATGTCAGGATCGCGATCTACTCCCCTCAAAACACCTTAATTCGGAGTGACCATACCTAGAAATATATTCTTCAGCGTTGTCGGCGGTTCAAGTTGTTGCCATAAAACCCTCAGTTCCCACCACGGCGACAAAAAATAAAAAATAAAAGAAAACCCTGGCGTCTCCGTTTCGACCATTTTCCTTCAGTGGTGGTGGGGGAGGTTGATATAAAGCGCTGAAGCGGCCTCGGCTGGGCGGTGGTCGTTCTCGCGGACTCGCCTCGCATCGACCTGTCACGCCGGGAATAGGAGCGGATTCGTGACACACCGTCGTCTCTCAGCAACAAAACGAAGATCATGGAGAAAGAGAGGGAGAGGGAGAGGGAGTCTCATCCCAACATTCCCCTCCTGTTTTACCCACTCCCCAGAAATGTTGTATCCACCGCTTGGATATCAACTCCACTCCTCGCCATGCTCTCTCCCCAAACCCATCCGCCCGCCATACATGCATGTGAGCGCCAGACCCCTCCGCGATATCAACGATCCATCCATCCTCGGCCGCAACAGAAAATGCCATATGCTGCGCACGCGGTTGTGTTCGCATTCCCCGTTGTTTTCCGGACAGAGCTGCCGTGGCCGTGGTTATGGTCATGGATACCAAGTACTCATGAGTGTAATAGCGGTTCATGATCATGCCCGGCCAGGTTCCCAAGATATTCCCCCTCATCATCATCATCGCATCCCACTAGTGAGTGTGGTGAAAACGGCGTGTGCACTTTATTTCACCACACTCCGAGACCCCCTCTCCCCCCGCGCCAGGAGTCAACACCTGTTCCTCAGAGTTCGGACCACCACAGCACGGGGCTGCGGATCATCACGAAAAAAAACTGCCTCAACCCAACTTAACTGAACTTGCTGGCGCTGTGGCTGGCCGGCGCGGGAGGATGCAGATTGGGGTGTGACAGACAGACAGACGGTGACAGCCGCTGCCGCGCGTAATGTAGGTGTTAGGTAACATTGATGGAAGAATGGCTGCCGGTAGTGATAGACGAGTCAATGGGCCCTCATGCATTCTCGTTATCGCCATGCCCACCCACCCACCCACCCCCTCATCGCATTATATATCACAGCGAGTTATGCTCATGGGATGGTGCTGTGGTTGGTTGATGACATCTGCAGTGCACACAGCGAATATTTCTCCTTTCTGCGGGGTGCATACTCGTCCCTGCAGCGGCCCATCTCGGCCTGCGGGGCGGTAGTCGTGTCAAAAGATTCATGTTGGCGATGGTGTTCGGGAGGTAGCATGCGTGATGGATGGATAGAGGTTATCGATTGTACTAGGACATGTGTGTCTGACACGTATAATCATTACGCCATTACGAATACTAGTACAAACAAAGGAAACCAACCAGTCGTGTGTACTCCCAACACCTACTACTCCTTCTCCCCCCCCCTCCTCCTCCTCCTCCTCCAATACTGCCTAAGCCTCAGTCTCAACATCCGGCTCCCTCCCTTTCAACGCCATCTTCCTCTTCATCTTCCTCACACCATACTTTGCCTCATCCTTCGCAAACACCAACCCCCTCACGGGTTTCCACTGCATCAACCCTCGATGCTGTCGATGCAAATCCTTCTGGTTCATGCGATACTGTTTCACCGCTCCGATGCCTGATTTCTTATCCTGTGTTGTTTTTCGGCCGGTTTCATCGGTTGCTTCGTCCGAAGAGCCAGCGTGCTTGATATGCTGGTAAGAGTTCTCGGAATCATCATCGTCGGAATATGAGGTTTCCGAATCTGAGTTGTCGTCGTCGGAATAAGAGTAGTCAGAGTCCGAGACATCGTTATTATAAAATCCCTTCGGCAGCTCACGTCTCAGCGGCCACTCGGGCTGGAGATGCACATTCTCGCCCTTAATCTGTTCTCTCGCGTCCTGGAAAACCTTTTCCCAGCTCTTCCCATACTTATCCGTAAACCTCTGCTTATCGTCATCCGACAAGAAGCGCTTCTTCTCTGTTTCCGCGAGATCTGTCCGCATCTGTTGGATGGACTGGTTATGCAGTGCTTCGACGACGGGGTTCAATTCCTTCTTGACTGTATCCCCGCGCACGCCGTCATGTTTGCATGCTTCCCAGACTTCAAACGTTTCCCGTGAGTCGTTATCAGAGACGAAGCGTTCATGGCTACGATCCATTCCAGGGGAGAAGCGGCAGGTAAAAGTAAACGTCCCAATCTCCTTTACCTCGACTTCAGGATGGTCGCCCGGGCCGTAGATACAGTTTTGTGTCAACCGCTTCGAGTTGTTCGTCTCCCAGATGGGAATCGTGATAGTCTGTGCTTCATGGTCTACCAAATCACGAAGCCAGAGCATAGCATGAGCAGCGGGTTTGCGGGAGCCGACAGGAACAATGTCGATAGTGATGGGAGACATGTATCGATGTTTTACGGGGAGACGGAGTTTCCTCTGGTGCTTGCCGACTTTTGTGGACCATTGGATTGTAGTACCCTCTGGCATTTCGAGCTTCGGGGCTTCGTGCTCGTTATTGTTGTGAGGAGAGTGGTGGTTCTTTGCCGGGATTTTTCCAGTAGAGCCGCCGGTGCGGAATTTCAGCTTGGCCGATTTAAACTTGGTGAGATTGGAGGAGATGGAGTCTGAGAGGAACTCAAAGGTGCCAACATCCCAGCCTTGAAGCTGTGGCGGCAGTTGGATATCGAGTGAACGGAAGAATACAGTGAGACGGATTTGGCCAAAGCCAAGCCCGGCATCGAGAGGGAACCATCGAGTCACTCCACTGCTGGTCTGCAAAAGCTGGGAGAGATTGAGAGGAACAACACCAAGAAGAGGATCGTGTTCACGGTTGCGAGAGTCGCGCACTGCAACTGTTACCATCCCGGAACGCCAATCACGGAGGAACCGCTCAGTTCCAGCGTTAAAGATCGGCTTGCTGGATACAACTTTCGTGCGAGTCCGGTAAACGAGTTCATCGTTGATTGAAATGGTGCAGTACGAGGAGGGAAGCTTTCCACCTTGCTCCTGCTTGGACTCCCCTGTAACCATTCCAGGGGAATATTCCTTGCCCTTCCGACGGCCGTAAGAACCAGATTGGTCACGGATCTCCAGGTTGACGATTTGATGAACCACCACGGAGATGATACCAGACGGGTACAGTGGGTCCGGAGGCGTGTGCATGATTGCGGCTTCCTGCTCAGTGTCCAAGCTACCTTTGTCATCCTGCAAAGCGGGATTGTTTTTCAGACTATCCGGGAGATTGACATCCTTTCCATGTGTTCGGAGTGCCGGGCGCAGATCGGGCTTGTAGTAGAATCCCACAGACCAATACAACTCTCCAGGCATGGTCGAATCGGCGCCCTCTCCCTTCAGAGTGGAGACCTAGAAATTGGTTAGTAAAACCTCTCCAATAAACCCAAATCAACATACCTGATCATGCTGCTTCCCCGGATTCTCCATGAGCTTCTGAATCGGTATTTCGACCTTTCCGACACAATCATCCGCCGTAAAACGATCCGAATCCCACAACTCAATGCTCAGCCCCTCATTCGCCTTGATATGTTCCGCATTCACCAAGATTGCTGTCTGCTCATTCCAAATCGGGTTCAAGTCATCAACAATAACCCTCGTGCTGTACATCGGCTTTCCATACTTAGAGAACGCAATGGTAATATAAGCATCACTGCTCCCACGACGATCCTGCTTCGAAAGGCCAATCGCTTTCTTGATATCCACCCAAAGAATACCAACAGCTTCGGTCTCTTTCTTCACATCATCGCCCATGAGCATTTTCCCGAGTTCGAGCGACATGGATTTGGGCGCGGTGTATTCATTGCAAGCCGTTGCAATACCAGCATTGACAAAGTTGGAGATCATGGGGAGGTCGAGAACGTTGATGCCCTTTTCGACCATTGGGATGCAGGAGACGCTGACTTTGGGGATACCCATCAAGCTGAAGGTAAGAGTCTTGACGTATGGAGGGTCTGGGGTGACATGAAGCCGTAGTCGAACAGTTCCGACGAGTCCTTTCAACTCGACCCAAATTGCTAGAAAACGTCAGACAAGCACTCGGGAAGGAAATTTCATAGAGACTTACGCAGTGGGACACCGACGAGGCCTTTGATTCCGGTGTAAAAGACCAATTCCATGTGCATATTCCGAGTACGTCCGCTTACAGCCTTGGAGTCAATCGGTGCTGCGTTGTAGGCGAAAGCTATTTCAAGATTGTAGACTTCTCCGCCATCTTCTTCGGCTTTGCGCTGCTCCTCATCACGCCCATCGCGAGCAGCAGTTGCTGCCTTTTTGAGATCCAGCACCTGGGAATCGGGGAGCGCCCGCATTGAGACGATGCGGATGGGATTGCTTCCCTGACTTATGTCTGCAACTCTATCGAACGGTCAGCGTTTGACGGCATTCAAGAAAAGCGCGTAACATACCTGATGTTCTGGATGATATTCGGCGAACTTGCCTGCAAAATATCTTCCAACATATCGGCAGTCCCTGAGAGCATATCGGGATTCACGAGTCCCCATACAATCCCTAAAAGGTGGTTCATCCACTCAACCGACTCCGGGATGAGATTGTTGATCGCCGTCTCGCCACGTTTCTTCTCAGATTCCCAATCGACAGTCCTAATCCCGAGTTAGTGCCTTTCCCCAACTTTCAGATGTAATACCAACCTGGCTTCCTTCATAACACCCTGCGCCCAATACCACACACAACCCGCCACAATGCACCCAATAAAGACCGACGAAACCAGGCCCGCTCCCGCGAGAACCTTCCCAAGCACAACAATGACCGTCAAAATACCAACACAAAGCCCTCCGACCTTTTGCTCAAACGACGCAAACACGGTGTCTTCCAGCGACAATGTCGGCGTCGGATGCAACAGAATATTCGTTTTCTCCCCTCGAATCGGGACATCCGTTGTCGTCCGCGGCTTCGTCGGTTCCGGTGGAGCAGTAACATCTTGTTTCTCCGCGTACTCGTCGCGGGATTGGGTCGGTTGCGCAAAGTCATGGGCGTGAATCTATAACACCATTATTGTCAGCGTTGTTCCAGTTTCACTGCCTAAACAATAGGGGCAACTCACCTTCCCTTGATACTGCGGCAAACTCGCATTCGGGACATTCAACTTTTGCTTCCCCGCAGCACTCTTATACATTTCATCCGTGACATCCTCAATCTCAATTTCCTGGCCTGTGGTCGGATCTGTGACAACCCTTCGATTTCCCTCCCTCCCATCGCCATGTTTCAGTTCCTTCCGAACATCTTTCGTAGACGCAGTGTCGATACTACTGTTCCGACTATGCTTGTCTTTCTTTCCATGATGACCGCGGTCGTCTTGATCTTGTTGATTTTGCGCCCGCTGTCGAGCAAGCTGCTGAGCGAGTTCTTGGTCGTGGCGTTCTTGCTCGCTTTGGCGGTGGGCGACATCCTTTACGTATTCGCTGATACGGGGGATTGGATGTGCGCCAGAGTAGACCTCGTTCGGCATGGTGGATGTAGGAGGAGATGAGATGGGACTTGCCCTGGGAAGAGATTGTGGAGATAAGTAGGAGGAGTCCACGGAAGTATAGTGACGATAGACTCTTCAAAAGCCGCTGTCGTCAAGTCGAAGCTATTCCAGCTTCTACCGAGTGTTTGTCGAATAGTTCAATGGTAAGTGTGATGAATTCGAGCAAGAAGATGGTATCGTTACTGAGCAAGATAGGCGAGGAAGGCGAAGGAAGTTAAGGCAGCAGTGTCTTCAACAGCGACATCCTTTTCCGCCTTGCTCGCTGGCTCGATTTCTTGCTGCTTTTTCTGCGTTACGCGGCCGAGTCTCTTAGTTGGGTTCATGTATGAGCCCGAATCGGCGCGATGTTCAATGCTTTTCCAAGATGTCGTTGACGATGGCCAAGCACTTGCAATCCATTGCGTCATTGTCTGTCATGGATGTTTGTTGCGTGCATAAGGGAGCACTCGGCGACTCCGAAAACGGGAATCCTGCACTTCACAGCCCTATTCCACGCAAACTTGGTATCTTCCCGCGCGCAACCCCCGTGTCCATCGGTACAAGCTGCTTCCCAGAACCAAAAAACGCCCCCAACCTAGCATTGCGCATTATCTACAATCACAACCAAATATTTTAGCTTCCAAACCCGTCTACACCAGAACCGGCACCCTCTTATCCCCAACCACCCCGTTCACGTCCGCCATTGTCACATCCTCCTTCTCCGCGCTCGCTTCAATCATCAACCTCCCGGTATCATTCTCCTCTCCCTGATCCTCCTCCAACAACACATCCATATTCTCCAGCACCCACTCCAACACCCAACTTTCCTCCTTCAGTTCCTCGACTCTTCTATAATGCCGCTCCGTGTATGCCTTCAATCCATCCCACACCGAATCTGCGCCCTTCAACTTCACCAGCCTCTCACGGCGATACCCGCGGACAACGATGCCCAGGACTTTCTGCGCAACAATTGCCGTTTTCGCATTTGTGTTCCAATCGCGGACACGGAGGAGGAGTGTCGTAAGTTGTGAGTCAGACAGCGACGTCAACACTTCCGCGACGCCCTGGAAATCCGCTTCCGCGGCTGGCGACGCAGATGGTGGGGTCAAGAGAGAGGACTGAAGAATGTGGAGCAGCTTCCCAGGGTGGTTAAGCTGCAGAGCAAGAGTGACAGCAGAGCGGTAATCTTTCAACGAGATAAAGTTCTCCAAATGCTGTGTCTGTTCGATCTCCAGTGTCTGCTTCTTCTCCTCCTCTTCGACAACCTCCTGGGTCGTGTCACGCCAGATAGTAATAATACCAGCTGCGTCGGCAGAGAGGATCTTATCTGCGGATGGGGTTGAGGAGAGGGCCCAGATGCGTTGGTTGTGGTTATCCAGTGTGGTGACACATTCTCCATCTTGCACGTTCCAGACCTTGACGAGGCCGTCGTTGCCGGCTGATGCAAGCTGATGAGCTGACAGGTGAATGACACGCTGGATGGTGTTGGTGTGGCCTTCAAAGGTGCGGATACAGGTGTAGTCTGATAAGCTCCACAACTTGACTGTTTTATCGGTACTCGCGGAGAGGAGCTGTTGACCGTTGACCGGTGAAAAGGAGACATCCCATACACCCCGCCTGTGTCCACGAAGAACACCAATAGTCTCACCGGACTCGGTATCCCATATTTTGATGGTCCGGTCTTGAGAGGCTGATGCAAATTTCCGAGAATCCGGAGAGAGTGCTAGCGCGTTGATGTCTTTGTCATGTGCTCGCCGTGTATAGACAGCCCGCGATTTCTGAAGATCCCACTTCTTGATGGTACGATCGGCAGCACCAGTGAGAACAAACTTCGGAGGAAGATTCTCAAGGTACTGGGCGGAATCAGATGGTGGGGTAGTTGGTGGAAGTGCGACAGCGGCGATGGTTTCAGTATGGCCAGTAAGACGGGATATGCAAGTGGGCACACCAGAAGGAGGGATGTACCAAACACGGGCGTCATTGTCTTTGCCTGCTGAGGCGAGATAGCGTCCGGACCAGTCCGTAGAAAGGGTGAGGACAGTATCGGTGTGTCCACGAAGGATATGGACATCACGGAATGTGTTTGCGTCGACAATGCGGATTTCGGGGGCGTTGGTAGCGAGAGCGAGGAGGGAGGAGGTTGGGGGAAGGTGGATCAATGAGATGATTTCATCGTAGTTTGCGGTGAGGTGTTGTGATACTGGGAGAGAGATAGGAGCGGGATGCGGCATTTTGAGAGGGTGGACTTGAAGCGTGTAGTCATTATGGACAGACATTAAGAAGTCCAGTGTTGGGTGGTATCTGTTTATCCATCAGCATCTTCATCCAGGATCAAGGCGCTTGGTAGGGGACACCAACATAACCTGATTGATACCCAGATCTTCATCTTCATCCTCAACCTTCTTCTCCACCTCAGCTGTTACCTCTTTTCCCTCCTCCAAATCCCATATTCGCACCCGATTCTGTGATCCAGCAACATAAACCAATCTCTCACTGCTCCCACCATCCTCCCGTTCCATTGCGCCCGGTTTTAAGAAACCCACTGCTTCCACCGCCTCTCCCGCGGGGGTCACAACGTTTTTCCATGTCTTGGTATCCCAAAGTACAATAACACCATCTCTACCACCGGAAACCAGCCTCCTCCCATTCTCACTCCAATCCAATCCCCGCACCAAACTTGTGTGTCCCATCAACGGCCCCACAACCGCCTCAGTCTCCAAATCAAACACCCGGATTGACGTATCATCGCCTCCAGAAGCCAACGCATACCGTCCCTTAAACTCCTGTTTCTTCTTCCCCTTCTTCTGCGCCGCCGCACTCCGCTTCTTCCCTTCTGCCACCGCATCGGCAACATCAACTTCCGCAGCTCCATCCTCCCCACTGGAAATGTAGAATGCCAGTGACGACACCTTTCCACCGTGGCCGGGGATGTTGTGCGTCACAAACCCGCCTCGGATATCCCAAACTTTGACAAGACCGTCGGCGCCGCCGGTTGCAACAAGGGTACCAGTGGAGTCGATAGCGGACACCATAACCGGTGCGGGGAGCTTTGTTTGCCGGTATGGTTCAATCGACACGGCGAGCGAGGGGGCTGTTGGATCATTATCGCCGTCGGCATCGGCGAAGACACCGAACGTCAGGGCGAAGGTGCGCATTAATAGTGATCGGTAACAAACCACCAAGAATTCGCCGTTTGGAGTCAGAGAAAGAGCTGTGATATCTTCACCGTCCTAGGCGTATATTTATCAGCACCCTTATCCAGATCTAGTGCCACCAGGGCTCTTCCGACGAAGCTAGAAATGTGGATACTCACACCCTCAACTCTCTCCAACTCCACTCCCATTTTCAAGTCTGTTACCACCACCTCATCTTCACACGCTGTAACCAATATCCGTCCTGTCGTATCCACCGCAACGCATCCTGGGGCGCCCGAATAATAAGGTTGTACGGTCTTTTCGGCGGTGAAAGAAGTCTTTAACTCCGCCGTTGGCAGGGGCGCCATTGTAGCTGGCGAAAGAGCGGGGTAGGTTTCGGATATCTGACAAAATGCGATTCTATGAGAGGGAGATTGAATGCGCCGAGCGGAGGTTGGGCGAGTGGTGGTCAAGATTTGGTTGCTGGTGTTGGAATGAGCTGCGCTCGAATCGCGATTGACGAGTCGCGCGAAATTTTGTTGCGGCTCGGCAGAAGTGATAAGGTGGCGAGTGATTGAATGTGCGGATAAAGAGCGAGAACATGATTGAGAAAAATCAAGTCTAGCATTGCGATAAGCTTAAACAACAGTTGAAGTTATAAAACACCGTCCCAAGTGAAATAAGAGGCCCTCCACCCGTTCTTCCTTCAGGGTCCTGTGGTAAAATCCGGCGAATCCCACATGGGATTCTCAAAAAACCAGCCAAAGTCCATATCTCGTGATCCCCATTGGGTAACATTATCCGTGTTATACTGTAGGAGAGGATCCTGATTCGACAGCACATTATCATTTAAATGTGGAACCACCTTATCACCGATATGGGCGTCCATTTGTGCGTTGCTGTCCGCAAAAATTGTTCCTGGACCGATACCTGCTTGCTGGGGCGCTATAATCTGCTCATGGATTGCTTCCAAAGTGGCTAGACATCGGCGGGCGGAGTCATATTGGCTTTCAAGGTCACGGAGTATCTCGATGCAACGTTTCCATGAAATCTCCATCGATGCGTAGTCCAAATCACGCTCAAGAGCCGGACAGAGCTTTGCTGCCAGGAGTACGCTGGCGGAAGTGTAGAGATCTGGCATTGCTGGTTAGCCAGTATCAAAATCCAGGGATGTGAGAACGAACAGAAAATATAATACCACCACGCTGGTACCGCTCCGCTCAGTAGGTGTTCGTCGATCAGTGCAATGGCTTCTTGCGCTGCAGAAACACAGGAAACTGAGCACTGGATAGCAAGATTCGCTTCCAACAGAGTGGTAGATGATCGGCGATAGAGGTAATCCGTCGCTTGGGATTCCTGGATGAGATGGATGAGGACAGGTCGGAACAGAAGGATCCGGATATTCAAATATCTATAATTTCCATTCAGTGAGCACGGGATTCGGGATCTTGATAAGGACTAGATACCTTGAGTGTAGAACATTGGCCTGCCGCAAGAAGACAGGTTCACGTGGTATCGGGTCCCCCTTTTCATCGAGATATCGGAATTGAATATGTGGAGGGAGCTCCATCTGAAAGTCAAGCAGTGCTCTGTCCAAACGCATCACTGCCTGATAATCTTCTTCCGCGCGAGCATGATCGTTGAAGGGGATCCCGGACCTAGAGTCGTTGCTACCACCATAAAATACCGACAAGATATCACCAAGAATGTCGTATAACTTGAGCGTGTAAATGAAAAATGACACCCTGCTGATCTGTTCTGCAGGTTGCTGATCGTTAACATCATCAGTCAGATACTCATCATCAATGGCCATTGGCAAAGCGACTTTGCGATGCACCGGAATCATGCTTGGACGCCCAAATGTCATGCTGACAACTCTGTCGAGGACAACACAGCCGTGCCATGTCCGTCTCCACATCTCCCTCTCAATGTTGGACTCTAGGTTTTGGCTAGTAGAGTCCAGGTGCATTCCAAGACCTTGAGCAACACGGATAGCAAGACCGACAACATTCCAACAGCGGTTTGGGTACTTTGTGCTCTGAAGATATTGCCCCATCAACGCAAGTGCCTGAACCAATTCAATCGAGCCGGAGTCAAGAACATCGAAATGTAAAAGCTCGCGGGCTCGTTTAAGAAACACATCTGACGATGATTCTCGTCGTGACGGTGTGATTGATGTTGAAAACTGACAGCCAAATGCAAAAACGAGATTAAGGATGCAGCGAAATAGGCGCCCTGGCGGTCTTTGCCGCAGATGTGGATTCATCAAGTCGTCCGATGGCTGTCTTGCCGACCATAGACTGTCGTAGACTTTCATGAACTCGATGCGGTGTAAAAAGGGATATAGAGTGTGTACTGAAGTCCAATAACATTCGACTAAGTGGTCCGCAATGCTCCTGGGCGGAAGAATGAAATCTTGAAGATCCTCCATGAAATCATCTTGTCGAATGTGGCAGACGCGTTCCGAGGTTTCTGATCCCGGATTTGAGCCAAATATGATGCGGTCAGGGGGCGAGGCCGAGCCGACAAGCTTTTGAGAGACTGTATGTTTTATTTGTTTCATGAACGAAATGGTGGACGAGCTACCGAAAAATCCAGATGGCCCAGGCTCGCCATTTAAGGCATCTGTTGGAGAAGTAGCGCCCATGGCATCGCCTATCTCTTTTGAAGAGGGCGGAGGCGGAGGCGGCGTGGGGGCTATGGACGTAGTTGCAATGGTATCCCGAATACCAATTTGATGGGATTGGACTGTCGGTAGGTTTCCATTGGTGATGGATGAGCGCGGATGGACTGCATTTTCAGAGTATGAGCGGCCGTGTATTGAATCTGCGCTGTTTCTTGCTAATGGATAGACATTGGCTGGGGGAAGATTTTGGTCTGGTAGGTTTCCGGGGCGTATCGATTCGGACCTCGCCTGTTGAAAGTGTTCTGCTGGACCTGTAGGTATTGCCCTCTCTGGAGAAACTCCAGCGGCGCTGTTCGGGAGGAATGCTGCCTTCTCATAGCATTAGTACAAATCTATGAGTTCCATCATACCCCAGGAACCGTGATTACCTCGTTATTTGTCTCTGGCGCAACTCGTGGCGTGTTCCCTTCAAGTTGCCGTATTCTCGACTCCAACTCCTCAATATAACTGTCCCCATAGCACGTCAACACCGGAGCGCCACCAACTCATTTCCGCAACCATCCAACAAGGCGCGACAGGTTCTTGCCTTTGTGATATACTCGTTGCGAGATCTTGCTGATATATGCACCGGCTTGCTGGCTTCCCCTTCTTCACGCAAGGTCCACACGGCCGCGCTCCATCGCATTTCGACTTTCTGCTCGCCATCGTAAGCCAAGTGCTTCCGCGCCGGTCGCGATGAGCTCTCGCCTCTGTCTGCATTCGTCGCACGCCTTTGCGATTTTCTGTCGTTTCGGCCGGGGTTTGTCGCTTTGCTTCTGCGGTTCGGCGGTGGACTGGCGTTCATTGGCTGGCATGATAGCGGCTGAGGAATCCGCTGTGGAGGACGGTTCGGCGGAGAAGATGGCGGGCGCGTTGATGACAGCTACTGGCGGGAATTATGTGGGGTAAGTACAGTCGCCGGTGTACACATATGTATGGTGCTGAGGTTCGGCACTGACAGGGGCAATCTGGCTCAAGCGAGCAGAGATGGAGTCGGAGATGGATTGTCCGGGACGGAGCATATGGCCATGTCACTGTCTCAACGTGATCACAAACATAGACACAGCATATGGATATCATTCATGACTTAAGTGTATGCTATTAAACCACCACAATGCGCACCGTGGTGTTCTCTTTCGTTCTCGAATAAACCCTCTTCCACTGTAGCCACACCAATATACCACCCTCGCCATCCTTTGTGGGTGAATCTGGTTTGCAGCTCATCATATGCCAATCCTATATAGCTCCAACACCGCCACATCTTCCATCTGCCAATTTCCATCTCCGCTTGCCCAAATCTCATCCTCCCTTGCCCATCATATCTGTAACCTTGAACCGAATCATCCACCCTACCTCCTCTGATGACTTGCAAATCCTGGCGGAGGTGGTGGCACACCCCCAGGTGCGCCCGGATAGCCCTGTAACGGCGCAAACCCAGCCGGAGGCGGTCTCGCGGGCATTCCACCAGGTGGCATCCCAGGCGGAGGTGCCCCAAATCCTGGAGGAGGCACCATCTGTGGAGGGAACTGCTGAAATCCTCCCACCGGAGGTGGAGGCCGCGCTGGCAATCCTGCCGGCATGGGCGGCAACTGGCTGTGTTGAAATCCTGTTGGGGGTGGTGGCGGTGGTCTCGTCAACGCTGCTGGTCCTGTCGGCGGCGCTACATGGAATCCCGGCGGTGGGCCTTGTGGAGGGATACCGTTGACCTGGCCACCAGGGTGTATCGGCGGAGTCTGCATATGAGGAGGGCCATGATGCGGTTGCATGCCGGCAGGCTGGGTTGGAGGACCTCCTGGGCCACGGAACCCAGCGGGAGCCACAGGAGCGGATACTGGTGCAATGAGTTGCGGGGGAAGTTGAGCGGCGGGGAGTTGAATATTGTGCTTTCTTGCTTGAGCGGCGAGGAGACGTTCAGCTTGATCTCCGTGGCGTTCACCTTTACCGTCTTTCTTGTACGCGTATTGGACATTGATTTCTTTGTTCATGAGATATTGTTTATCCATGGATTCGATGGCGCGGTCGGAAGCTTCGAAGGAGTCGTATGAGATGAAGCCGAAGCCCTTGGAAATACCAGATTCGTCGCGGGCAATCTGAAGACAATCTCGTCAGCAACTCCGAGCATATCACGTGTCATAATCCGCGTTGAGAATGAACTTTCGGCTTACCTTTGGCGCAGAGAGCAAGTTTCCAAATGCACTGAACGTGTCATACAAGGTCTTTTCATCCACCATTGGATCCAAATTGCCCACAAACAGCTCTGCACCAACTTCCACGGTCTTTTGTTTATCCGCGCTTGCCTATAGCCATCGTTAGCATTCATTCCCCATCCCATCCAGAACGATCCCATCCAGAAGAACTCACTTTATTAACTCTTATCGGCTTCCCATACAACCGGACCTGATTCATAATCCTCGCGGCATACTCCGCATCCTCCTCTGATATAAACTCGACGAACCCAAAGCCCTGATGCGATTGCGTTACTCGGTCTTTCGGGAGATGTACATTAACCTATGAGCAAGCATCTATTAGCCTCAACACCACAGCATATCCGCAATCAGGAGAAGGGGAGGTAGAGCGAGTGGAGGAGAAAGCCGTACTATTCGCCCTGCTTGAAGCATCAGCTCCCATACTATTGCGTCTGTAACTCTCTCATCGAGATTGCCAATATACACTGTCGCCTCTTTATCTTGTTCCCAATGCCGTGCACCGGACATTGTGGCAGGCAGAGATTAGGGTCTCGGAGTGGCGGGGTACGATGGTCGGATAATAGCGGGGAAGATGCGATTGTTGTTTAGCTGGAATAGTGTCCGGAGTGGTTGCTTATGGCTCGTGAGGTTCTTGAAAATGTGCGCGATGGAGCTTGGTTGTTGAAAGCGCGACGACAGTGAAGTTCGCGGGTTCGAGCCTCAGGCTTGGCGGAGAGCCAAAAGCGACGACACCAGTGATGATATCCCATGATGGACCCATTATATTCCGTTTTGTGCACCGTGCTGTGTTGAAGTTTTAGGCAGAGGTTGGAGCTTGGTCAGAAACGGAGCATAAATCCCTATCCATCCGTCTGTACAAGATATTCGTGGATATCTCGGATGGCCAGGCTCCTGGCACTATTTACAAAACAAATCCAACACACCAACGCCAACACTTTGCAAACATGTGATATAATATACCATCATCGCATAACCAACTCGTGTGTTCTCTCATTATGTGCGTAACAAAAGCCTAGACACCCCATGCTCAGAAAGGTTGGCGAGACTTGTGCTGTTGCTCCCACTCGGCGAACGTCTTCTCAATATCCCGGACTTCCTTGTGAAGGTATTCTAACCCCGCCGCATTACTTGTAAGAAGCTATGAAAATCAGCATCTGGTTGTAGACGAAAATGCCGACGTGTACATACCTTGCCTGCTGTCTGCAGCTGCTTCTCATCCCACACAATCTCAACCTTGCTCAAACTCTCCTCCATAACTCGTGCGCGCTCCATAACCACCTGCATACGTGCCCAAATCTCATTCATGCGGCCAGTAGCAGCAGGATCCGTGACCTGTCTAGCAAGACCCTCCAATCTCTTTTTTAACTCCTCCTCCTCTGGCTGCAACGCGTAGCCTCGGTTCCTAAGCACTTGTACTTTGGCGGCCAGAGAAAGAGCACGTTTAGAGAGAGCAACATGACGACGTCGACAGTCCTCAAGTTTGGAACTGGTATGAAGATCATGTGTGTTCTGAATGGCTTCAAGCTGGTTCTGAATGTTGTGTAATGCAACTCGGAAGTGGTTGACTTGTGCCTCCTGAGACTTTACTCGTTGCTCGAGATCATTGAAGCCGTTTGCTTGAACCGGTACACAGCTAGGAACGTCAGTATATTACTCCCAAGACATGAAACAACAGAGTTCACCTGTCGTTCGGCCGCTCATCCCATGCCTTCTCGTATGCTTGAACATCTTCGTTCGCAGGCTTCTGATATTGTGATGCCCGCTCTTTCCCAACGTGGTTGTAGAAGTACGCACGGAAGGCATAATCTGGGTGGGAAGGATCCCATGAATTCTTCACTCGCTGCATTTTTTCCACGACTGCGCTGGCATTAACTGTCCTTTAGGGTCAGTAGATGAAGAGACCATTGACCTGCCACCTACTTACCCTGAGATACTTGCATCTGTGTCTGCTGTCCAACCACACTCCCCCCCAATCCTCCAAAAGGCGTCTGCTGTTGTTGTTGTTGGGGCTGCCCTAAAAGCGATCCAAACATACCGCCGGGCTGTTGCTGTTGCTGCGGTTGCTGAGATTGTGTTCCGAAAAGGCCACCAGAAGGCTGTGTTTGCTGCTGTCCACCAAAGAGACTTAAACCCGGCTGTTGGCCTGTTGTTGACTGCCCGAATCCGCCGCCCGTGCCTGTATTCTGCGTCGTAGAAGTGCCAAATAAATTGAGCGTGGGGGTTCCGGTGTTCTGTGTATTACCGCCGAATAGCCCTTGGCCAGTATTTTGCGTAGTACCTCCAAACATGTTAGATGCCTGTTGTTGTTGAAGGGGTGGTCCAAAAAGGCCAGTAGTACCAGATTGCTGCTGTTGTTGTCCAAACATGCCGCCAGCGGTTCCCGATTGTTGCTGAGTTCCGAAGAGTGGGGTATTGGTAGCGGTATTTGATGGTGTATTGAACAGACCCCCAGGCTGAGGTTGTTGTGTGTTTGTCCCCGTGAGGTTCAAGGTTGGCGGTTTCGAGCCGGGGAAGAGTCCTCCAAACGACATTCTTCCGATCAGGTGGTCGCTTTCGGGATCGAATAGACACGGGCGATTGGGCGAGGCGATACGGGTAGCCGTGGGGGCGGTGTGAAAGACAAGCCGTGGGAGGATGTGCGAAAACTGATGTGAAGCTCCACTGTGAAGACGAAGATTCGCGCCTGTTGGCGTCTCGTTGGTCTGGTCGCGTAAACTGATTGCTTATCTAATCAATACAGGGAATGACCGACCATGATGGTGATGTCCCGCACTGGCAAGCAACGTCTGAGACGACGACGACCTCCCTGGGCCCACGAATTCCTCCCAATTTGTCCCGACAGACCTTAACTCAACTATGTCTACCAATCGCCAGAATCCTACGTAGGTCCTACAGCTTCTGGCTTCTTTGTGAGTGTTGGACTAACTTGTGGGCTGACAGCTTCACCCATGCGGTGCTCGTCGACCGAACCCCAATGCCCGCCCATATTCCGCCTGTCGAAGAAGTTGGAGCTACCTCTGCTCCTCTTACCTCGGCGGCTTTCTTCATCGGCGACCGCTGCAAGAAATACAACGAAGACTACATGCTGTGCAAGCACGAAGCTCGTGGTCGGGGAGAGCTAGACTGTATGCTTGAGGGACGAAGGGTGACAAGATGTGCGGCTTCGGTGTATGGCCCCAGTTGGAATTGGATGTTTTGGTGGAAAGGTTGAGGCGGGAAGTGGGGAGGTGCTGCCGGACTACCCGCTGACTGGATGGGGCCCAGGATCACGGATATCAACAAACACTGCCTTGAGGCTTTCCGCGGACACTGGAAATGCATGGATAACAACAACATGAGGTTCTCTCCATGCCGGGCGCAAGAGAAGGTGTTCAACCAATGTGTTTTTGAGAAGCTGGTTAGTTGAGTTTTGGATCATCCAAAGCCAGTGCTGATATGGGCGCACAGGGTTTGCAAAAACACCTCCCGGATACACCTAAGGGTGAGGTGCCGATCCACTTGAAGGAGAAGCAGACATTTGCATAGGTTTGTGAGTTGGAGAGGGACGTTTAATCGCCCAATAGTGTGGCGATGAGGTGGTAGGTAAAGTAGATGCTTTTTGTAAAGATGTGAATTTAGTGGGGTACCGGGACCCTATTCGGGAACTACCGAACTTGTAGCTTGATTGGCTGTATGGTCTTCCACATCATGTTGTCGGAATCAGAGTCATGGCTTCTCCAGGTTATTGTCGAGGCTGTGACTCGTGATGGGATGTTAAGCTAAGCTCACCCATCATCACAAACTCTTAAGCTTTGAATCAAAGGATACCTAAACCCTCATGTCAAGCATTCTTGTTGGAAAACAATCAAATATTATTGGGCGTGCAATCTTAAATAGCCTGCTGAGCTTGCAGTGCGCGGGGTTTCCATAAAAATCAAAAGCATCTATGCCAGTACCTGCAAATTGCCCATGCCATCCGTTCAGCCCGTATTTTGGTGGTGAGTTGGGGAGAAACAATTGTGGGTTGCGGTTGGAACGCGTGCTTAGTCAGCTAAGGTTTCTGTGACTGCCCTTCGTTGTCGCACCCCACTGTGCGGCTCGGACAGGCGCAACAACATCCTGATTCACTCTTGCGGAGAGCTGAGCGCCACTAACCGACCACAGGAACCACCCCCAAGAGTACGTACATCCCGTCCCCACGTTGGAGAGCGCTATGTTGACATTATTTTCCGCCGTTTAGTGCAGATGTGAGCCCCCTAACGCCTAAATTCCACCCGAACCTCCCCCGCGCGACCGAAACGCGATCACCACCCAAATGCTCGACAGTCGCTGACCTTTCCCGCCAGTTTCGTCAAGACCCTCACCGGCAAGACCATCACCCTTGAGGTCGAGTCCTCGGACACCATCGACAATGTCAAGTCCAAGATCCGTACGTCATACCCGAATTCCGACAATTTTTGGAGCAGGTTGTGGTGGGAAAAGGAAAGAGAGGGATGGTAGCGGGGAAGCTTAGGCAGGGGACATGAGTTTGGGTACAAGAGTGGTGGAGTTAACGGATTGGGTTACAGAGGACAAGGAGGGAATCCCGCCCGACCAGCAGCGCTTGATCTTCGCTGGTAAGCAGCTTGAGGATGGCCGCACCCTCTCGGACTACAACATCCAGAAGGAGTCGACCCTCCATCTCGTCCTCCGTCTCCGTGGTGGTGTCATTGAGCCTTCGCTCAAGGTCCTCGCCTCCAAGTACAACTGCGATAAGAACATCTGTCGCAAGTGCTATGTATGCACCCTTTCTTCTGCTGAGCTTAGCTTTGGGTGAGCTAATTTGCTGTCTTAGGCCCGTCTCCCTCCCCGTGCCACCAACTGCCGGAAGCGCAAGTGCGGACACAGCAACCAGCTCCGCCCCAAGAAGAAGCTGAAATAGACGACTCGCCCTGCCTTTGCCGGTGTTTGGGGGAGGGGATTGGTGTTGGGGGATTGGTGCTCTGCAATGGGATTTTTCTTTCTGCTTCAACGGTTCATGGGTGTTTGCTATCGTAAAATTTCAATGCGGGATTGAATAACCGGTTAGTTTCTGGGTTCAAAAGGCGTATTTGCGAATCGTTGTATCTTAGCAGGCTGAAAGTGCCCCAATATCACCAGTTCTGTGGACAGCCATGATTGGATGCCTTGTGACATGAATGTTTGATCTATTTCAAAGGCCATGACGATTTTTCGTATCACAATCTACAGATGACGCTCTAATGCTATGCTTGTCTCGTCTGCTGCCGGCATATTTGACCAGTATCATGATCTTTTACATTGTATGTTGTTTTGCAATCACCCTTCATGGAAATGCACTCTCCAGACGATTCCCGTATCATACCAAGTCGAAGTATCGACACCCCCAGTTCTGGAATTCTATGAGAGAAAACACAACACTATCCCAATTGTATCTCACAAAGACACCCCACTTATTATTGCTCACTACGCCCAGTCTAGTATCTACAAATCATCACATGGGGCATAGAGCCGGACTCCCAGAATAACGCACCTTTTCATCTTCCATGTACCCCTCGTGGGCTCACTTTACTCCTCACCAAACCATCACCCTCAATTATTCTCCCCACTACCTCCCTCCCTCTTCGGTTTCCTCCTCACACTTCCCTGCTCCGACTCCTCCGTCCCCGCATCCTCCCCATAATTCTCCTCCTCATCCCACATCCCTCCCGCAACAACCTCCACCCTCCCCATCGCCTTCGCAACATTCTCTAACTTTCCCTCCACCTTCCTTAACCTCTCCTTCACGCCGCCCTCCGCATCCTCCGCAATCCAAGCTTGCGCCAATGCCACCTGTGCGCTCCGCAGCTCTTCCAGCGCTGCTGCGTGAGACGCCCCGAAGAAGAGAGATGACGAGAGCTCAACTTCGTTGAGTTTCGTTTGCATCGATGTCCAGAGTTTGGTGGCGGATTCAGAGGCTGGGGGAGGTGGGGGGACGGGGGATGTGGGAGGGGTGGAGATGGTGGTGGAGGGAGGGGGAGCGGAGAAGGTGCTGGATGGTTGGCGTGACATTGTTGTGTGGAGGGGGTGGACGATTGGAGTGGTGTTGAAGGGAAGTTGAGCGACGCGCGCAACATCTGGGACTTTGACGACGACGGAGCTAGCTCTCTTGCATTCACCACCACTACCGCCGCCAGATACCATCACCACCAAACCGCCTCTCCACTCCCCGCCACTCCCACCACCACCGCTCTCATCTCGCCGCCTTACACCACTACCTCCCCCAGCACTCCCACCATGGCCACCGACGCGGGAATCCAACGCCGTCGCCCCCGTCACCAAAACCTCTTCGTCAAAGAACGTACCTCTTCCACCCCCCATCCTCCCACCCATCTACTCACCCCTCCAGTCCGCACCCTCATGTACGCCTTCGGCGACTCCCCTGCGCCGCTCCCCGAATCCGTCGAAGTCCTCGACGAAATCGTCAGCGAGTACATCGTCGACATGTGCCATTCGGCCGCACGGATGGCGTCCTCCGCACGAAGGAACAAAATCAAGGTGGATGATTTCAAGTTTGCGTTGCGGCGGGATGCGAGGAAGTTGGGGAGGGTGGAGGAGTTGTTGGTCATGAGTAAGGTCATTGCGGATGCGAGGAAGCAGTTTGATGATAAACCCGAGGATACGGCGGGGGTGAAGGGGTAGAGAGAGAGGGGGGTTAGGTTGGGTTGGGTTTCTTTTTGGCGTTTGGGAGTTGGGATTTAGGGAATTACGTTTGGGCGTTGGGTTTGGGAGTTGGAGATTGAGGGTGTGGTGATAATTTGTGATGTGAGAAGCGCAGCAAACGGACTCGAAAAAATCATGGCTCATTGAGGATGGAAGGCATGAGGTACACTTGAATCTGAGGATCCCCTACTGATTGCCCTGAAGCCCCTGGCGATTTCCTCGTCTGGACCAGATGTGACCCAAGCCTGAGGAGAATAAGCACAAACGCTCATGACAACAATAGAGAGAAGAATATCAATCTATTCGTACCGTCCTAGTGTGCATACCCACACAACCATCTATAACAATAACGTGCACCATAACTCCAGCTCCCAGCGCAAGTACCCTCGCAATACAGTACAACAAAAGAAACAAGCCAATCTTAAAGACCCAGCTTGAAACCCCACAATAAACACAAAAGCCCGATACCACCGCGCGGCGTACATGATATCACTGAAAGCAACCGTAAACGCCATTCACATCCATCCACCTGTTTCGTTTAAATGAAACCATGTCTTTCTTCCAGAAAAGCAAAGCAACTTCAATACCGAGCTTGCGTCAATAACTACTGTACTGCTACAGGGGACGGTGTGTGTTGCTGTTGCCGCTGTCCCTTCCGTTTCGTGATTCCTGGTGGTGTCATTGGTGGGGATAGAACTGCGCTTGATTCCGCAACTGGTGCTGTTGCTGGCACGGATGTCTCTCGAGTGAGCTCTGTATCCATCGCATGCGTGTCACAACGGTGTGATTCATCCGGCGGGGGGGTCATCATTTTGTTGGCCGGTTTCTCGGAACGTTCTTCGGAAATGTTGTCTTCCTCATCTTTCACTTTCACCTTCTCATCGTCTGATATATCCGGAGTCGGTAATCGTTCGACCCGTCCACCATCCTCCATATCAATCTCCTCCACCAGCTCAGGAGGCGGGGTAACCAATCCACTCTTCTTTGCGAGTGGGGTCGGTGGGGGCGCCGGGATCTTCTCGGCCAACAACTCTGCTTCCGATTTCTCTGCTTCCGGCCTCACATCCTCGACGCGTTCGTAGAAGAGGAGGAAAGCGTTGCCAGCATCGAGTACCTCATCTTCGCTAGATGTACTATATGAATCCAAATTAGCATTCGCAAAACTCAAGGGTCATATGGGAAAAACGTACAATACTTCATGGTCACTGATCTTCCACCACTTTCCTGCCCAGATTCTGTATGTGATGTAATGGCCATTGTTGTGGGCTCCATAATGCGCCACGACAGATCTCAGTTCATATTGAGGTCCGTGCTCTACTGGTGGGCTCATGTTCCGGGCAGGGTCTATCAGCAGCCTCTCATGACTCGTAACGACACCCACCATCCCGAGATCCAACGTTTTCGGAAACTCGATTTTGGCGTAATTCTTCACAATCATCCCAGTATGCATATCAAAGACGCTGCGGTTTGTGTGCAAGGCCAGTATCTTCGGAGCCCGGGAGATCATAACTTGCTTTGTTTTTGTCGCGGAAACCTTGCGTGATTTGTTCATGCCTGGGACCTTGACGGAGAAGTTGTCGGTTTCAAGGGCTGAGTTGATTGTGGAAAGACGGGTGGTAATGGTTTGCTTCAGAGGCTCGGCTGTATCGTCCCGGGCGAGCATCTTCTCAAGCTGGGCCTTGTAGGAGAGCAAAGTGCATTTATCGCAATCCACTTGTGTGATTTGCTCCAATCCCGCAAATTCCCGGAGACATGCCTCGATGGTGCTATCACCCAAAATGGTCCTCGGAATAGGTAAAGATAATGTAGTAAATGGTTGCATTCCAATAGCTTCGACATAACCGCAAGAAAGACATCCAACTCGTTGGGCGAGCAGACCTTCAAACGGACTAGGCACATCTTCTTCATCCGTAATCTCCGGTCCATTTCTCGCGGGCAAGAGGACGCCCTCAAGACCGACACGCTTTTCTTCTTTCCGTTGTTTTTGTACTCTCACGTACTCCTTTTCCAGCGCGGTCATAAGATTTTGAAGAAATTCCTGCGCATCTTGCTGTTCATTGTAGCCCCATCCTTTCCCATCTGCTCTCGTGATAGCAGCGGCCGGGGTTTCCGCGCGACCTCCGATTTGAATTGTATTCAACGAATCGACAAGGCGCTGTAGAGCATTCGCCGTGTCACCTTCATCAATCGCCACCAGGTATGGTTTTAGCGCAGGGAGCGAAGACAGTGCTTGTAGAACTGAGTTTTGATAACACGTGTTCCCGACATTCCACAGCCCACCAACGACACCCTCCCCGCTCCCGGAACCGGTCAACGTAGACCCCATATTTCTCAGAGAGAATGCACTGTTCCGTGCGGTGAAGTTGGCTTGAAGGGTTTCGCGGGCGCCGGGCCCGAACAGGTGAGACGCCATGTAGAGGAGGAGGTCGAACGGAGTGGGGAGATTAAGAACGGAGCCGAGGGCGTGATATATGAGGAAGACGCCGGCGAGAACACAGGAAAAGACGACGGACGGAGAAAGGTTCAGATCCTGCTGATTGGGTGGTGGGGAATAGTAGGAGTTGTGGTAGGCGTTGGACGGCATGTAAAACGCCGGCCGTAGGCTAAGAAACTGGGGCTCTTGTGATCGAACAGGATAGCAGGGGGCGGAGGCGCATGTAGGTTATGGGGAATGAGTGGAGCGGGGGGAAGGGCGGATTCCAGAGGAGGGCGGAGCGGAGGGTGGTGGGTTCTTGAGGAGGAAGCTTGAGAGTGTGACCGGCGGATTCCATGGATAGCGAGAGGCACGCCCACAGTCACCACGAGCATGAGCACTGGTGCGACAACGGCGCTGTGAAGGGAAAGGAAACAAACGCACACTCTCCTCTGAGGTCAGAGAAATTTGTTATGTACCTCGGAATATAGGTACTGGAGAGATACTCCATGTATCTATCTATTGACAACAGCCAGAGAGAGTGGATACGTAAGTCACGTGCTGTTCGAGTGATCGTTTATGGGTTTGGTACAAGCTCAGTAAGTCACGTGTTTAGAGAGTGACAGCTGCAGACTCCGCCACGTGCGCAGTAACTAGCTCAACGCAACGCATCGCATCGCATCTGTTCCGCCCTGTGCGCATCTGCCTGCCATCAGCGCCACTGGCGAGATCCACCTCCTCCCTACTCTCTCTGCTCCCCACCAGAACCTGAAAAGAACCCCGTCACGCCTCATGAATGCTTAGGGTTGACTCTATAGCCAGGTCAATCCAACAACTTGACGTATCTATAACCACCCTTTACGTTAACTGACCACTGATCTCTCATCAAATAACTATTTGATTTGATTGTCCACTGGCAATTATTGTCATACTTGGGACTCATCCTACAACTACGTGCCCGAGTATACACCAATCTCTCTCCTCAACGCAACCAAACTGCGCAACGCATCGCTCTCCTCTTGTGCGCATCCCCACAACAACCCTCCTTCTTTAACATCCCGGTCTTTCATCCATCTACAAACACAACTCACCTCACGCCATCACCGTCTTCCCTCTCGTCGAAATGGAGAGTAAAAAACCGCAATCCGACAGGAATCCTCCTTCGTCACCATCGACTTCTCCGTCCTTGCAATCTAAACAGCCTGAACAAGAACCTCTCCTCTCTTTCAAAGTTCTGCCCCTCCTCCAGATGATCTCTTTTCCCCGTTACAATGAGCATTTGGGAAACTACAACCCCCTCTACCTCATCTATCAGCTCTGTGTGTTTCGACATGAGCTCCTCCGGTCGACCTGGGAACTCCGTGTTTTTCCCAACCCTCCACCATCCCTTCATACTGGCATGCTCAACCGGATATCATCTTATGCCGACGAGCTAGTTACACTCCGCCAGAACATTGACGGCGTTCACGACACTCGAATTGCTACCTTCTCGAGCGGCTCCGCCAGTGTGTACGATACCATGTTGATGTTCCAGCTCTTCGAAACCAAGCTCCTTGAACTTCTCGTCTTTCTCTCTGCCTGTGGCCTGTTTGAGGTTCCGGACCCGGTGTGGCCAGAGTTGGCTGCCTTCGTTTATCGTTGCCGAGCAAAAGGGCTGGATTTGGCTCTACTGGGACATGATCTTGCAGCAGGCCTAGTTGAGCCGGAACTGGTCAGCTTTTTGGTTATGCTTGACAGATTCATTGCGGCAGTTATAACCCCCGATTCGAATACCGTACCAGAAGCCCCGCTTTCCATTGAAGAAGGGCTCATACACATTTCCAGTGCACTGGAGGACAAGGCATCATCATGCACGATTCAACTGTTGGAAGACGATAAGATCGTGAGGTTGATTCCAGATGTTGGGAGCACGCTTTGTGGTGTTCATTTATCCAGGTTACTTCGAATGCTGGGTACCCTTTCTGGGTCTCAGATGTTTGGCGTGTTACCGCTGAAGGGATTCACCAGATCATCCAAGGACTGCACACTGCATATCCTCTTCGAACTTCCCGCTGATGCACATGAATATTCCGCCACGACTCTTGCGGATGCTCTGGATGGGCTTCAACAAACGGAGATACTTGATTTAGCCATCAAGATTTCTCGCTTGGTGTACGCTTGGGATGCTATCAATTTACCCTTCGGTCCCCTGTTTCTTGAGGATATCTTAATCCTCCGCCACGGTGATCAAGTGAAGATCTATCTACGGAATTTCAACAGCTTCTGTGGATGCAAAGGAATGGACTGCCAAATGAGACAGCCTGGAACGACCACAGCACCAGAAAATGGAGAAGATCGGGTAAGATTACGCGAACTACACGAACAGCAAATCGAATCACTTGGATTTGTGCTTCTTCAAATGCTCGAGAGAAGAAATCTTGCGGGCGTGGCGCCAGAGGAACTCCGGGATGTATTGGGCTCGACCTTGCGTCACTCGTGGGACTATTACGCTCTAGCTATGATTAATGCCATCTCTGGAAGAGCATCCGAGCGCTGGGCCGATAGGAACGCTAACGCGCAAGACTTGCTTCCAAGTAATGGTTTCGGTCACCGGGTTATATGTCCGCTTCTTTCTCAGAAGACTGAGATGGGTCCACTTCCACCTAATGACAAGGCCTTCCTCGAGGTTACGGTGCGGTCTCTCAGTCATGCGCTCTACGTACAGCCTTATGGAATATTTGGTTCTTTCCACCCTTCCTTAAGGGTCCGAAAAGAGTTCCAGTTGTTGGACTTCCGGCGGCAGGAGACGACAAACGCCGAGCAAGTAGTATCGCATGAATCTGAGGTGTCGACTGAGCAACGATCGATTCGTGCCCTTGAAGAGAAGCTTTTGGCTGCATCTTCGCAATGGGGGCCGAGGACATCATCATTGCCCACGGCTCAGCCTAGCACCAACGAACAACTAAAATCTCTGGTCTTCCCAGTCTACGCTGACCGCGCCGTACTCGATTGCTGGCATGAGCGTCTTCTCCCCACATTGGAGAAAATTATCCGCCGTCTCCCACAGACCCATAAACCTTCCTCGCTTGCCATCGATCTCCTCGGGATTGGCGCCACCCGCGAAACATCACAGCCTACCATCGTCATTACTTGTGGGAAAATCCCGTCGGCGAGCATCAAATCCTTTGGCGAATATCTGAAACGCAAGCTTCCTTATGACGACAAAATCTTCGACCTGAAAGTCAGAAAGGGTGTGGTGAAACGGTGTTCGGCCCAGCCCGTTCGGAGGGGATTCAACCTCAAATCCTTCAAAAAACTTAACCTGGAGTATCAGAAAAAGCCTTCTGCCGGGGCATCAATTGGGGCTGTGAGGGATGGGATTCCACTTCCGGCAGGTTCGTTTGGTGGAGTGGTACAGGTGGATAAAAAGATGTATGGCATGACGGTGCATCATTTGTTGGATCCATTTACGAAAGAGCAGTTGGAGAAACTGCTGGCTCAGATGGATGCAGAGGAACAGTCGGAAGCTGATGGTGACGAGGACGATGACAATGACGATGAGGATGACAACTATGATGACGATGAAGAGGGAGAGGAAGAGGAAGAGGAAGATGACGACAATAGAGCTGGTGAGAACGACACAGCATCATCTGTCCAGTCCCACCACGAGGACCTAAGTTCCAAAGGCTATGTCTCGGAATCACTGGCTGCTGATGTACATTCAGAGCAGGTAGAGCGGCTTACCTCCAATCGATTGCTTCGTCTAACCGCAACCAGGCCGAGGAACATGAAACTGAACCCAATCAATCCTACTCCAGTCCTCTCTATGATGAATTATCCGACGTATCCTCCGTCATCAGCACCTCATCCACACTCTCAGACCCCGGCGACATCCCAGGCCTCCCCCCCTCCCATAATGTCAACATCACAATAAGCCAGCCCTGCATCCATGACTCCAGGGAATCCGCACATCTTGGAATCGTCGCTGCCTCCTCGGGGCTGCGGCGCACCCGCTTTTTAAACTGCATTCATGAACTCGACTGGGCATTAATAGATATTCACCCTTCGAGACTACACGGCTTCAACATCGTCAGGGGAGGAGGGAGGTTTGTCTCTTCTCTTGCGCCAGTAAACGAGTGTGACGAAGATGTATTGCCTATTGAGATATTGAAGACAGAAGACTTGGGGGATAAGTCGGTGCATTCCAATGGGAGGACCACAGGGCTGCAGGTTGGTGTTATTATCCCTGCCATGAGTTCGCTGGTTCTCCCGGAAAGACGTTCAGCAGCGAGGTGTTGGTGTGTATTGGGCCAAGTTGGTGGTACGTTTTCCATCCCTCATCACTTTCGAATCATCGTCCCTCATTCTTGGTTTCGCTAACACTGGATTCTTCGTACTGACAGATGATGGTGATTCTGGCACTTGGGTTATCGATAACCTTCGCGGCGCCGTAGCAGGCGTGGTTATCGCGAGTTGTGAGACCGACTCGAGCTACAGACTTGCCTACCTCACCCCCATGGAAGTGATAATGGAGGATGTCAAAGCTGTGATGGGTGCACAGCACGTGAGGCTGCCTCCGATATCCAATGCGACGCGAGTCGATTCCGAACTTGCAGAAGAGTTGGGGAGAATGTCTCTCGATATGGAGGGAGGAAGTGATGAGAGAAGTGTTATGGGTTCACAGAGTTACGGGGGAACGGAAAGAAATGTTTGTGAGATTGCCAGTGGGAAGGCGAGGGGTCATGCTGAGAAAGATATGCGACTTCCGGGGGCGAGTAGTAAGATGGATATTATTACGTGGTCTATGGCGGTTACGGGAGGCGAGATGGAGGTTGAGGTTAGAGATGATATGGTGTGTGTTTAGAGATTGATGTAGTTTGGAGTTTGCGGATTATACCCTTTGTGATAAATGTAGTAGTTTTTGATATATTGCAGATATATCATCCATCTATCTCTAGTGCGCATGCTGTATGACGATAAATTATTACTGAAGCATTATAAAACTAATTGCTCGGGGCTCATGTCTATTCTGTTCCGTCTTCTGCAGCCTGTTCCTGTCTCCGTATCTCCTCCTCCAACCTCCGCTTTTCGGCATCTCTCATTCTCATCAAAGTTATACTCTCGTAATCCGGACTTTGGGCCATTTGAGATTTTGAAAACTGGGAACCTAATGAACCAGATTTTGGTAGATTGAATGAGCCAAAGGAAGGAACTTTCTTTGAGCCATCGTTAGACGCCGAAGGAGGCTCCCATGCCCTTCTTGGCGATTTTGGTAGTTCTTTTCCGTCTGCTGATGGAGGAGTAGGATTTATTGGCGGATCCTTCCCTTGCACGCCATGATCATCAAGACGGATGCCTGATATGTCTGGTTCTTTTCCAGCCGCCCATGAAACCACCTTGAACGGCTTGAAGGCAGGGTTTACTCCATTCAACGCATCACGAACAGCAGCATGGGCTCCCACAATGCTCTCAAAGACAATAAGGCCATTGCGGAGCTTCTTCTCCCCACCCCCCTTCCGTATCACCACATCCTGAATCTTTCCAAATCTCTCGAAAAGTTTCCGAAGAGCACTCTCATCCAGTGTCTCTCCATCCCCCTTTCTCCGCCATTTCACCGTAACAGTGCGATCCAGTTCCGTAAATCTACTCGCCGGGATCTCCTCCTTCCCCGCCTCCTCCGCCTCTTTTGCGGCCTGTTCCTCCGCCTCTTTCGCCGCCGCCCTCAACGCCTCCTCCCGCTTCTGCCGCAACCTCGCGCCCTCTTCCTTCAACCTCGAAAACGCCGCCGCAAACTCTCCCTCGGGATCCACCTTAGCCCTCTTCGTCCTATTCTCCCTACTCTCCAAATCCGCCTGCATCCTGCGTCTCTCGAGATCAAACGCCTCATTCCGTCGTTTCTTCGCCAGCCTTGCAGCCCGCGCATTGTCGTACGCTGCTTTAGTAGCAGGGTCGGATAACACGTCGTAGGCGGTTGTGAGGAGATGGAACTTTTCGACGGCTTCTGCGCTGTCGTTTTTGTCCGGATGCCATTTGAGCGATTGCTTGCGGAAGGCTTTGCGGAGGCTGCTTTCGGTGATGGCGTCTTGCGGGATTTGGAGGATGTCGTAGAAGTCGACGTCCGAGGTCGTGGCGAAGACAGCGGCTTCGGATTCGTTGGGCGGCATGGTGGGATGGGGAGGTGGAGATGGTGGTGTTGGGGAAACCGGAGGAGATGGAGAGTTGTGGTGATACTGTAACGGACCATCACGTGCGCAGGTGATGAGGGCTAAGTTAGTGTTGCGCAGAGCCGCAATGGTCGCACAGGAAATTCCTGAGGTTGCTCTTTCTGCGGTAGCAGCCATTTTCAGTCCTCCCCACACTCCCTCACTCCACGAAATCCGCTTCAACCATGGCCAGAATTAAGAAGAAGGGTATGTGCTCAACTGCGATCCGGAATATTTAACATCAATTCTGATTGAACGGCTTAGGTACCTCTGGCAATGCCAAAAACTTCATCACCAGAACTCAGGCGGTGAGGAAGCTCCAGGTTTCGCTCGCGGATTTCAGAAGACTCTGTATTTTCAAAGGTTGGTGATTGCAATGAAACTGCGCCGCAAGTACACTCTGACACTCTTAAAACAGGAATCTACCCTCGAGAGCCCCGGAATAAGAAGAAGGCCAACAAGGGCTCAACAGCACCTACCACCTTTTATTATGTTCGTTCGCCATTTTTTTCCCGATCCTGCCGCGAAAGCGCTTGGCTAACTTTACTAGACAAAAGATATTCAATACCTTCTCCACGAGCCCGTTCTCCACAAGTTTCGCGAGCACAAGGCGTTTGCAAAGAAACTTCAAAAGGCACTCGGACGCGGCGAATACGGCGACGCAAAACGGTTGGAGGAAAATTCAAAGCCTCGAGTAACGCTCGACCACCTTGTGAAGGAACGCTACCCTTCCTTCACCGACGCCCTCCGTGATCTCGACGATGCGCTCTCGTTGCTCTTCCTGTTTGCAAACCTGCCGACAAATCATAATCTCCCGGCTGCCACCGTCAGCAACTGCCAGAGAATCTGCAATGAGTGGCAACATTATGTCATCCGTGCGCAGGTCCTGCGGAAGAGTTTCTTGAGTATCAAAGGTATCTATTACCAGGCTGAGATCCAGGGCCAGGATGTCTTGTGGTTGGTCCCGTACAAGTTCGCGCAGACGGTTCCGGCGGATGTCGACTTTAGGATCATGCATACTTTTGTGGAGTTTTACACAACGTTACTTGGATTCGTCATGTTCAAGCTCTATACCAATGAAGGTCTTGTCTATCCCCCCAAGTTCGACGAGGAGGCAGACGCAAGAGGTGCTGGTCTCCGCGCATTCCGGTTAGAAAACAAGAGTATCGCTGCTCTTCCCGAGGCAGAGGAGCAAACGAAGAGGCAGCAACGGGAATTCAACAAGCGAGTAGCGACCCTCAACATATCCGCCATCGCCGAGAACGGAGAAGCCGACAAGGAGGAGGAGGAGACCCAGCCCACTGAAGAGCAACCTGATGAGAACATCGACGCCTTCGCTCCAGCAACCACAAAAGCCGCTGATGTCCTCCCTCAACCTGGAGCCGCTGTCGCAACCACCGACTCCGACTCCGACTCCTCTAAACCCGAAAACCTTTTCGGCGCTTTCACCTTCTTCCTCTCGCGCGAGTCCCCCCGTGAACCGCTTGAATTCCTTCTCCGCTCTTTTGGCTGCAAGCGTATTGGCTGGGACGCCGTCCTTGGTGATGGATCCTTCACCGACAACGAGTCTGATCCATCCATCACCCATCAGATCGTTGATCGTCCTCCGTTGAACAAGGTCACTCTCCCGGAATCACAAACCGCTGCTATCCCCTTCTCTGCTGGTGGCCGTGTCCCCGGTAGGGTCTACGTCCAGCCTCAATACATCTGGGACTGTGTTAACGCTGGCCGTCTTCTCGCGCCGGCGGACTACGCTCCAGGTGCGCTCTTGCCGCCGCATTTGAGCCCGTGGGTTAAGGTCGCGGAGGGTGCTTATGATCCTACTGCGCCGCTCGATGAGCAGGATGAGGGGAGTGAGGAAGAGGAGGCCGAGGATGATGATAATGGTATGACGGAAGATTTGGAGGAGGGGTCTGATGACGATGTGGAGATGGAGGACTCGGGAATTGCGGATGAGGAGGATGAGGAAGATGAGGAGTCGGACGACGAAGAGGAAGAGCAGAGGAGACAGTATCAGGCTGAGTTGGAGGCTGAGGCGAAGGGCGAGAAGCCTGTGGCGGAGGCGCCAACGAAGAAGAAGAGTAAGAAGACGAAGGAACAGAGGGAGGAAGAAGAGCGGAGGGAGATGCAGAAGATCATGATGACCAAGAAGAAGAGAAAACTTTACGAGAAGATGATCTATGGAAATAAGAAGAAGGAGGATGAGGCCGAAAACTTGCGGAAAAAGAAGAGAAAGTTGGAGAAGGAGAAGAAACGGGCTGCGGCGTAATGATTGAATATGTATTTACAGTAAAATATGAGCTATTTATCGCATTGTTTTGGAACTATTGAGTCGTGTGCTTCTTGTTGAGATATTTAACGTCATGTTTTTATACCATGTCCTCCCAAAAAACACCTTCAAACTAGATATTCCCCAAAGCCGCCGCCGCCGCTTTCCCAGCATCCTCAATACTCCCCTCCTCTCCACCTCCCCTCACCCCATCCTCCTTCTCTCCCAACGTCCTCTCCACCATCCTCACCTTTATCCTCGCCTTCTTCAACGTCTCTTCGACCTCCTCGACCGCCTCATCGTCATTCTTATACGGCACATGTGTCAACAACAATTCCAGCGTCTGCACATTCTTTTGAATTCGCGGATTCGTTATCTCAATCCCTCCCAGTGGCGATGAAGAATCGGTTTCCCCGCCGCCACCACCACCTAGCCGTGCTTTCCACACGTTGCATTTCCCCTGAAGCTTCCCGACCTCGAGAAACTTCTCGAAGCCTTTTTCGAGGCCGAAGATGCGGCCCTCGATTAGCCCGGCTTCGGCGCCGTCGGCGTGACCTTGCGCATAGCCTTCGTCGTAGAAGCTGTGGATAGGTGGTGGGTTAACAGAAAAAAGTGTGGGGTGAGGGGGGAGATGAGTTACTCTTCTTCGAGCCGTAGAAGTGGGTCGAATATGTCTGTCATTGATGTGTTTTGGGGTGTGGTTGGATTTGGGTTACAATGGCGTTGGTCAGGTGGAGGATGATGCCTGGTTTAGATGTTGGTGGAGGTTGAGCTTTTGACCTAAAGTCAACCCACGTGCACGTATCCTATGAATACGGGGCGGAGTTGAGGGATGTGGATTCGATTGGTAAGCAATGTTGTGGTCATCCGTGGTTCTCCAGATAGACCATGGAGGACAATTCTATATTTGCTGATTGGTGCAAGGATTGGATCATGGGTTGCATGGTGATGCGGGGTGATTCAGTATCACCAATTTTGATACTTAGCACTCGTCTCCATTCCGGAGTGACCCATCATACACGTTTGTTCTCTGTCGGACCAAACGGTGCCACTCGAAAATGAGCATTTCATTTGTCTTTTATAATACACAGTGGTGTCTTGACCGCATTGCTCGCCAACTTGCTCTAAATCCAGAAAAAGAACAATCAGAGATTTTGAAAAATGAAGACAGACCAAGAAACGTTGTCCTTATGACGCCCGCCCTGTTAAAATCTCAGGTAAGCAAACAAAATCAAGCCTCCGCGCCGTATACCCCTCAGCACGCAGCTAATTCACAGGAAGCTTGCTGATATCGCCTTTTCCGCTCTCAATCCAGCGCTTCGGGATCAGAGTCTCACGATCGTTGTACAAGTGCTTGTAAGCATTTCGAATCGTGCCTTTTTCTGTCAGCCAATCTTGCGTTCACTCCCCAGATCATACATGGAGACGCTTTCAATCAGGGGTTGTTGGATAACTAAAAGAGAAGCTCTTACCATCGCTCACACCGGCAACCATGCTGATTTCCTTTGGCGTTTTAGGCTGGCCCATGAGGTGGGAGATCATGTATATACATGCAGCGGCGCCAGAAATTGGGCTTCGCCCCGCGAGGGTGCCGTGTTGAGCGGTAATATCGGCGAGCTCTTGCGCGGCCATGATGGCCTGCTGGCTGAGGCCGAGCGAATTGCAGAAACGGATCATGAGATCATGAGCCTTGGTGGATGTGGTACTCTTGTAGCCAGCACCGGCTGCCGGAATCTTTCCAGCTGCTGTGGCTTCTTCTTCTTCTTTCTGCTGCTGCTCAGAGAAGAACTTTTCTAAGAGCTTGAACACTCTGCCGATTTCTTTCTTGGGGACGTTCGTGAGTGCACAGATCTCGCGGAAGGTACGCGGAACATGCTCTTGACGACAAGCGATGAAAATACAGCCGGCGATGATAGCCTCTTGAGGCTTTCCTTTGAATTTTTTAGAGTCGTCAACACGCTTGAAAAGCTGTTTCGCCGAGTCCGTGACGACTTTCTGAAGATGCATCGAGTCGCAGAAGGCGCCGATCTCCTTATAAGCGGCGAGCAGGAGCTTAGTATCCTTGTTGTGTGTGGATTTATTTTGTGCACGATGGAGATCTCGGCCAGCGCCTCCAGGGGTGTAGGATATTGACGTCTCAAGTTGGGACCCATTGAGGAATGGGTTGGCTGCGTCACCAACACGAGAAGGATCGTCGTTATTCTGGTCATCGTTGGAGAATGTGCGCCATTCCGAGCGAGTGTCCACTATCCGGTCGCCCAAGACTAACCCACATGATCCGCAAACCATGTCTCCAGACGAAAACTCTTCCACGAGATTGGCTGGGACCTCTCGACAGTCCGGACAAATTACATGGACGTTGTTGTTGCTTTCCCAAGCGATTTGTTGGGCAGTAGCGACGGCCATGACGAGAATAACTTGAGGGAGGTGGGTGAAAGATGGCGAACGGGTAGCAAGTTCGAACGAAGAGTTGGCTGAAGGTTCTGGTATGAAAAAAACCGAGCGAGTGAAAAGGACGGTCTCGTGAGAAAGTGAAGGATCACAGGCGCGACAGCAAAGTACGACAGGTCCAACGACAGCGAGCAAACGCGTCGTGGTCTTCTATCCTCTATCCTTTATCTTCTCCGTCTTCTATTTTAAGGTACTTTCGGCTCCAATCTTCTGCCTCTGTCGAAGTTTCGGGCTCTCCTCTCGATCACGACGTGGGGGGAACTATGGATCGTCGGTTATGATCGATGCAGACGTCGACAGGAACGTGTGGAATGGACGGTGCACGCTTCCAATAGAGCTCTCTGACTCCAAGATGCGGAAACCAGGTGTTTGGCGGAGAGTGATGCCGATAGAGCTACCGGGAGCGTACTGGAGCGTAGAAGAGGAATGGACGAGGCGGATGTGGTGGAGGATGAGGATGGGCGAGGGAGAGCGTTGTGACGACGAGGCAGAGAGGAGGTGTGCGATGGAAGAGCTTGGAGTCCACACTGTGTGTCACTCAATGCAATCCACGTGATTGCCACTAACCTGCAACACATGTCATGTGATATGAAAGTAACACCAGGTGTCATAACACGTGATGTCGCGCTCGCGTCCAGTCACGTCGAGCTCCCTCCACTTCTGAAAGCTGGCTACAACCAACACTCGGCTCACCAACGGCTCCTACGGCTCTAAGCACAGCATTGCTCTTTCCAACACAATTTCTCCCAGACTCCCTCGTATGCCCAATAAGATCCTATGCGTCGCCGAAAAACCCTCCATTGCACGTGCTGTCGCCGGCCATCTCTCTGGCGGCCAGCAATCTGTCGTAAGCTTTGCTCCTCTCGATATCTCTATAGTATATCCACTAAAACACTTGCATCTTGCAGCGGGAAAGCAGAAATAAGTTCGTCAAAAACTTTGATTTTCACTACAACTTCCCTCCACCTTGGGGATCATGTCAGGTTACAATGACTTCTGTGATTGGACATACTGTGGAATGGGATTTCACCAAGGATTACCAAAAGTGGAACAGTTGTGAGCCACATCATCTTTTTGATGCGCCGACAGAGAAGACCGTTGGAGTATGCACTATTCTCCCTTCCCCTGAGAGATACCGTCGCTGATACTTCTATTTCTACCACCAGTAGGACCGTAAAGACATCGCTGAGAACATCAAAACTGAGGCTAGATGCTCCCGAGCACTGTTCATCTGGACCGATTGTGACCGCGAGGGTGAATATATTGGAACCGAGGTGCGCGACATTGCTCGAACTGTGAATCCAAATATTGAGGTTAAACGTGCGCGGTTCTCAAATATCGAGCGCGCACATATCCTCAGAGCTGCGCAACATCCGGTAGAATTAGATGAGAGACAGGCTCAAGCCGTTGCTGCAAGGATTGAATTGGATTTGAGGATTGGAGCAGCATTTACGAGATGGCAGACAAAATTGCTACAGAGCATTGAAGGATTGGAGCAAAAGGTCATAAGTTATGGTGAGTTGCGGTGGTGGAATTAATCTCTTCTAGGTTGCAATAGGCAGTTAATGATCTGATACTGCGAGTGTAGGGTCATGTCAGTTTCCCACACTCGGATTTGTCGTGGATCGATATCGCAGGGTGAAGAACTTTGTCCCTGAACAGTTCTGGTCTATCAAGGTCATGCACAAGCGAGATGATATCAACGTTACCTTCAACTGGGACCGAAATCGTCTATTCGACCGTATGATGGTGATCGTACTGTTTGAGAAATGTCTTCAGGCTAAAAAGGCCCGGGTCACAAAAGTCCAAAAAAAACCAACAAAGAAATGGTTGGTTTCCTATATTTTACCAAGACACATACCTGATTTATTGCAGGAAACCTCTGCCACTTACCACAGTCGAGCTCCAAAAGCTGGGGAGCAGATTCCTTCATATAACCTCGCAAGAGGTCATGTCTGTTAGTATTTCTTCACATGACTTTCCGTATTTCTCTAACATGTTCCTCAGATAGCGGAAAAACTCTATACCAATGGTTTCATCAGCTACCCTCGAACAGAAACCGACCAGTTCGACCCTGGTATGGATCTCCGAGCTCTTTGCGAAAAACAAACCCAATCGCCCACTTGGGGCCCATTTGCACAAAAGTACATTCCTCTATCTACCCTTTCCCATCTTGTAGCATCTTCCCTGACGCTATATCAGTCTCCTCAATGGGGCCTTTGAATCCCCTCGAAACGGTAGAAACAACGACAAAGCTCATCCTCCCATCCATCCTGTCACCTATGTCACACCGAACGCTCTTGCAAACCAGAATGAAAGACGGGTCTACGAGTTTATCGCTCGCCGGTTTCTTGCTTGCTGTTCTTCCGATGCCGTTGGCGAGCAATCTACTGTCGACATCCAGTACGGTCCAGAAGGCTTTCATGCGTCCGGTTTAAGAGTCATTGCGCGAAACTACTTGGATGTATACGTCTACGACAAATGGGAGTCATCTCAACCGCTACCCCAGTTCATCGAAGGAGAGGAATTTGTTCCAACTGAGGCAAATATTACGGATGGAAAGACAACGCCGCCGGGGTTTCTTACTGAGCCTGAGCTGATTGCATTGATGGACGCCAATGGGATTGGGACTGACGCAACGATGGCGGACCATATTGCAAAGATCAAGGATAGAGGTTATGTATTCACTCGGGTGCGAGGTAGTGGCGGAGCAGCCGGGAGAGGCGGGGGCGCACGAGGGAGAGGACGAGGGAGAGGTCGTGGCGGCGGATCAGCTGGAGGGGATCAACAAGCAAGTGGAATGGAAGAATTTGCCCCATCAAATTTGGGAAGTGCGCTGGTCGAGGGCTATGACCAAATTGGGTTTGAGAATTCGGTTTCAAAGCCGTTTTTGAGGAAGGAGGTAAGCTTCTTACTTTTGGGTCGGGAAGTATCGTTGCCTCGGGTGTATGGGCTGACAATGGGTTTTTAATACCAGATGGAGGAGAAAATGAAGAAAATATGTGAAGGACAGATGGAGAGACATGATGTCGTGCATTCCACAATCGAACAGTATAGAGAAATGTTTTTGCGCGCAAAACAGCAAAGTCGGCTTTTGAAAGATGTGAGTTCATTGATTAATCTTCCTTGCACCGCAGAAACAAATCGATTGGCTGTGGTAGAGGCTTCGGAAAGTGAGAGAGGAATACTGACATTTGGAAGATCACATCTCGATATCTCACAGATGATGGTGTTTGAGGATTATCAAGACACAATGGCGGGGTCTACATAGTAGATTTTGCGTTGGTGTATGTGGCGTTCTTGAGGTTTGATCGTGCATAGATATTTAGACTTTTAGAGTGGTCGTATAGATGGAGAGAACTGGACTTGAAGGGATCCCATTGTGAAAATACCTCTTGGTCATCAATACAATACTGCATATTAATTTCTGCAATATACAAAGCGCTGAGAATCATAGACACCTAGAACTCCAGATTCTTCTCTTTGCCAAATTAATGTTCTCTTCCAGACCCTTCCAGACCCATCTAGTCCTATGTCCTTTTCTTCCTCTATAAACTGTTCCACTTCAAGCTCTCACCAAGTTATACACCAACGTCCACATCAACACAAAACTGGCAACACTACTTGTCCCGAAAACCTCGGTCGTCCACAGGTCAATCCCGCTCTGAAAGTACTTTCCCGGTTTGCCGTCTGCGACCAGGAACAGCATCAGCATGGACACGAAGACGCTGCCCACAAGGTAGAAGACGAAGCCGGCATAAGATTCGAGACCGAGTATTCCGGCGGCAATACCGCATACGGAGGAGGTGAGGGAGCGGATATCGGTTACTATCTGTTTGGAGCGTGGAGTTAGCACGAGGAGCGCAAGAGGAGGGGATAATGAGCTTACCCGTGTGTTGTGGGCAACATTTTCAGGGACGACCGGGTCGATGGCAAGCTTCCTTTCGTCAAGCATTGTGACGGCGACGGTGCGGGGTCTCCGAAGAGGCAAGAGGAGAGGGGTTAGGTGGAAGTTTTGAAGCTGGGGGTTGGTTGGTTGGCCGTTGTGCTAGAGCTTCCCATGAACTAGATGGCTATAGTTGACGTTACACAGGCGGGATCGACCCCAGTGTTGTCTGGATCAATTGCATCAACCTCGCCGCTGTTCGCTCACACCTCCACGCGACGCCGACAACGACGACCTCCACCACGCCTTCCTCCCTCCCCTCCTCCTTCCATACCCCTACATACCGGTACACCACCTCATAAGGGATCATACGCGCCCTCCTTTCTCCTCGCAAACGATCTCCTCGATTCGAGCCTCCAACTTCCCCCGCCTCACCTCTCCAAACCTGACTCCGAGCCCGGTCACCACCTCCGCGGTCGCCTCCGCAGCCTCCGCGACCCATACACCTCGCCCCGCTGCGCCCCTCAACCATGGCCAGCGATGACCCTCTCTCCTCCAAGCAGAATGGTGGCGCGGAAACCTCCATGGACAGCGATGACGAGCTCATCAACAACTTTCTCAACAATGCGGAACAGTATGCAGCGGACGCGACAGGGGATGGAAGTTTAAGCTTTGGTGACACTGTGGGGAAAGCAGATGATGCTATCGACTATGAGGATATCTCGGATGACGAGTTGCCGGTGGAGGAGGAGCCTACCACGACCATCAGATCGGATGAAGAGCAGGGAAGTGATGATGTAATGGACATTGATATGGAGAATGGAGGAGACCTTTTAGCAGGCATGGGCGGAGACGAGGATGATCTGTTCGGTGATGATTTGTTTGGGGATGGAGAGGAGTTTGGTGGCAGCGGCGCGGCGGCTGGTGGTGAAATTCCGGACGTCGCCGGTATGGATCTTCCAGCTGGACCTGCTGGCGGCGCTGGTGCGGAGGATATGGACTTTGAGTTGGAGCAGGCCTTGTTCGGAGATGGGTTCTCGGACCCGTTGGATTCCAAGATTATGGACATCGATGTATCGCCGATGTTGCAGCAACAGCAGAATGCATTGGCGATGAATACTATCGAGGCGAAAGAAGCTAGGGCAAAACAAGTGTTTCCGGATTTTGAACCTCATAAAGTCTTGAGCTTCTCGTCCATGTTTAAGCCGAAACCTGGAACACTACAGATTGGCCCCTCAAAAATCCCGAAAGTTTGTGTCCCGACGAAACCAGTGATCGAACTGGCGCCCGATGATACATCACTCTTCAATAAGCCCGAACATACTGTCCGAAAGGCCCCAGCCTTACCAAAAGGTCCACGTGTCGTCCCAATCCTTCCACCAGAGGAGGATAAGATTGAGAAGAACAATAATGAGAAGGAAGAGCAGGAAGATGCAGAGTTTACGTTCTTTGATGCGGAGCTGGAATTGGCGGTCGATGATTGGGATAGCAAGATTGAAGTTGCTGCTCGAACCCCGCCGCCTTCTCCTCCAACCAACACGGAGGACGAACTTGACGAGTACGACGACATCATCTCTCCGGCCACTAAGCGGCGAAAGCTAGGATCGGATGCAAAATCTTTTCTGTTAAGATTCTCAACCCATGTTGACATGGACTGGATCAGTGATGAGCGTATCTTCGAAGGAGACCTCTCGGAACTCACTAAAGTCACCTTGGACATGAACGACAGGCATCTACTGCTCGATGTGCGACAGCCTAGTGAGATCAAGAAGACTCGTAGGATTGGTGGCGAGTTCAAGAGGAGAGTCAACCGAGATTTGATGCAAAGATACAATATCAGCAATGACGAGGCATATGAACTTCTGAAGGAGAATCACCAGAACAAGGTCCGGAGTACCATTGGCCAACTTAACATTGAGCACTCGCTACCAGCGCTCAGGCTTCAGTCTCCGTTCGTAAGTTTACTATTGTTTCTACCAAGATGTATCCTTCTGACCATACATAGTACAAAACGAAGCTCTCCACTAAAGATGCCCGGTCTTTCCATCGTCCTGTCCTGGTCTTCCACATGAACGAGCAAATCCGCTTCGAGAAGATGAAATACCGCAAGAAAAAGTCTTACCGCGGCAAAGACGTGCAAGAAGTGCTCTCAACAACCAAAGACCTCTCTCTCTCTGATGGCTCCAACTTTATCCTCCTTGAATACTCCGAAGAATACCCCCCCGTCATGTCCAACTTCGGCATGGGCTCCCGTCTCATCAACTACTACCGCCGAAAAGGTCCAGACGACGAGTCGCGCCCGAAGCTCGAAGTCGGCGAAACCCATGTCCTCATGTCGCAAGACCGCTCACCATTCTGGAATTTCGGCACTGTTGATCCTGGCGAGATTGTACCCACCTTGTACAACAAAATGGTTCGAGCACCGGTGTTTAAACAAGCACCAAAGACCACGGATTTCCTCGTCATCAGAAATACGTATGAAGGCTCGACACGTTATTTCCTCCGAACGGTCCCCTACATCTATGTCGTTGGCCAGCTGTTCCCCGTGACCGAAGTCCCAGGGCCGCATAGTAGAAAAGTCACCACGGCAGCGAAGAACCGGCTGAAGATGATTTGCTACCGAGTGTGCAAACGCAAGGAATCCCATGCCATCGCGGTCAAAGACATTTCCACGCACTTTCCGGAAAACAACGACATGCAAAACCGGCAAAAGATGAAAGAATTCATGAGCTACCAGAAAAACACTGGGCTCTGGGAAATGAAGCCTGGCGAGGCATTGACAGACGAAGGACAGATCCGCGCCATGATCAAACCTGAGGATTTATGTCTGCTTGAAGCTATGCAGGTCGGTGTGCGAAATCTGGAAGACGCGGGTTACTCAAAGGATATCGATGAGGACGACGGAAAAGATTCCATGAGTCTTGAACAACAACTCACCCCTTGGACTTCGAGCAAGAACTTTATCCACGCCACTCAAGGTAAAGCTATGTTGCAACTCCACGGTGAAGGCGATCCCAGTGGCCGCGGTGAAGCCTTCAGTTTCGTCAGGACCTCCATGAAGGGGGGATTCAAAGACATTGGCGAGTCGATTGATGAAAAAATGGACAAACAGCGTCTCAAGGAACTCGGCGGGCATTCATACAACGTCGCCAGACAGCAGAAACAGTATGAAGAGGCAATCCAACGCATCTGGAGAGCCCAACATAAGAGCCTGAGTTCCATCGAAGAGCCAACAGATGTGGATATGGATGCCGAGCGCGATGATGAAGAGGGTGTTGGCGGAGGCTTTGATGATTCTCGAACACCTGGGACGCCATGGATGGATGATGAAACGACAAGCCAGTTCTCGAGAATGTCGGCGAAGAGTCAAAGACAGAAGGTGCTCAAGATCACGCGGAAGGTCAAGAATCGTACAACCGGCAAGATCGAGGAAGAAGTACAGATTGTCGAGGATCCGAAAGTCATCCGACAATATCTCGCCCGGCGACGAGAACTGGATGCAGAGAAAACTCAAGTCGAGGCGTTGGTTCCAACTGGTAACGCCGACGAAGACGCGCACGCGAAGAAGAGGTCAGTATCCCTCAACTTTCTCATTTTCACTATCCATCCATCATTCTAACCTCTCCCTCCCATAGATTAATGACGGAACTCCAACGCCTCCAACGGAACAAGAAGCGTACTGAAGCCCGGAAACAGCAATCCGGCAAACGACCCTCCAATGCCTCGGACGCCATGTCACCAGATGCCATGTCACCGGGCTCCCCAATGTACATGGGCGGCGGTGGCGGTGGTGGTGGGAAACAAGCTACCACTAGGAAGTGTGCAAATTGTGGTCAGGCGGGGCATATTAGGACTAATAAGAAGTTGTGTCCAAAGTTGAATGGGGACTGGGAGAAGATGGGGATGAGTCCGCCGGCTATTCCGGGGACTCCGACGGGGCCTTGAAGTGGTAGAAGTTGCGGGGAGGTGGGGGGAATATCTGTTTTGTTCGTTTCTTCTTTTTTCTTCCTTTGTTTTGTGTTTCATTCTTCTTTTCTTCTTTTCTTTTCCTCTATCTTTTTTGGTATCCACCTTATACTTTGGTTTCTTCTTGTCGTCTTGTTTGTTCTCGGGCGTTATCAAGGTCTTCATTAGTTCTGGCAGCCAGGTATCTTTTTTTTCTTATATCTTGCTCTACACCGACTTACCTCTGCATTGCGCTTCTTTTTTTTTTTTTGCTTTTTTTTAAATTCTCTCTTGGTTGTTGTAATCGGTGTTCAATACGGCTTTTTTTGACACAGTATTGATTGAGATGATTGTAAAATACTAGAAAAATAAGGAGCTGGCAGGTGAGGAGGATGATGAAAAAGTAGACAAGTGGTTGGTCGGTTGGTTGGGTGAAGTGGCGGCGATGGATGAGATGGTAGATAATTCCAGAATTCATCTCATTCGCTGTCTATTTCTCGTCGATCTCTAGTTTCACACCAACGTAATCACCATATCGTTCTGTTGTGCAGTACAGATTTGTTCTCATGCAACACTCCAGCTCTCATTCGTAAACGCAATCGAGATAGATACCTAAAGCTCGCGGACTAAAACCAGCACAAAACCAACGGGTAGTACCATAAAAGAATCGCACATTGCTCGTACCGGTGCAGCGATATAACCACCCATAAACATAACATAAAAAAGAACTCCAAAACACCTGATACAATAGCCAGCAGATATTCATCTTATACAACAACGACAAACAGACCCGCGATTAATCACATGGTTGAATTATGCGCCTTCGCTGCCAAACTCCTTGGTCCATTCCTCGTTCTTCTGGATATCCTCTTTGCTGACAGTGGGCCGTGAATTCCTAATTGCGCGCTCGAAATCCTTTAGCGTGAGAGATGGCTCGAGGAGCTCGTCGGGGTTGACTTCCTCCCAAGTCATTTCCATTGCGTCTGGGTCGCCGGGAGAACAGGGTGTTACTCGTGTTTTCCCGTCGTGAACGACCTCCTTGTAGTGTGTGGCGCTCTGGATTTTTCGGATGGGTTGCATTAATGCGTCCTGAACGACGATGCTGATATCACTACCTGTGAAGCCCTCTGAGATTTGGCCGAGGTATTTGTAGTCTTGTTGTTTGAGTGTGCAGGGTGTTTTTCCGACTGCGAGCTCAAACATCTTGATTCGTCCTCTGAGATCTGGGATGGCGATGTGGACTCGTTTTTGGAATCTGGATAGACATTAGCGACTGGGCCAGGATGAGACATGGTGATTGTACCGTCTCCGAATGGCAGAGTCAAGCTGCCAGGGAATATTTGTTGCGCCCAAGACTAGTACACCAGTACTATCGTGACCGACACCATCCATCTGCACAAGCATCTCCGTCTTGATACGTCTGCTCGCCTCGCTCTCGCCTTCGCCACGAGTGCCGCATAGCGCATCGACCTCGTCAATAAAGATGATTGAGGGTTTGTTTTCTCTGGCCATGGCAAACAACTGCTTCACCAATCTTTACTGGCATGTCAGACATGTCTTCTCCAAAACATCATTCCAATTGCTCACCTTTCACTCTCACCCATCCATTTCGACACCAAGTCTGAACTGCTCACGGAAAAGAAAGTCGAGTTCGCTTCGGTCGCAACCGCCTTGGCAAGATAACTCTTTCCCGTCCCTGGAGGCCCGTACAGCAAGATACCTTTCCATGGTTTCCGATTCCCAGCAAAAAGTTGTGGGAATTTGATTGGCAAGATAACGGCCTCCTTCAAGGCCTCCTTTGCAGCATCCAAGCCAGCTACATCCTCCCAGCGTATGTTCGGTTTCTCGGTCAGAATAGCTCCGGAAAGAGCCCCTCTTAGCTTCTTCGAGTCGGCGTCGAGTTCTTCCTCGTCACTATAACCGACCATTAGTACAAAAACGTGTCGAGAATTTTGCACAACCTACTCTTTCTTGCCACCACCGCCTGAAGAAACTTTCCCATTTGCCGCAACCTTACTTTGGCCCTTTTTGTTGTTTTCCACGCCAGACAGGTGCTCTTTCAGTTTCTCGGCGCGCTCCATGTATTCACGGGTTTTGGCACGAATCATCTCCTTTGACCGGGGGTTCTTCTCCCACTTCAACGCCAACATGAAGCACTCTAGCGCCGAATAGTATTGTTGATAAGCTGCCTCATAGTTTCCAGCTACGTCCTCCTCAATAGCTTTCTTGACAATAGTGATGGCCCGCTGGAGTCCCGACGCATGCCGTCAGCGAATAGAGCGGAGGAAGACGAGGGTAATAGCGCCTACGCCGAGAAAGTCGGAATTCGACATGAGATGCGGTGGTTCGCGAGGATTGCGGCGGAAACAAGCTCGGTGGACGCGGGGATAAGAACGATTGCGGTGGAAAGCTCAGCTACTAAGTGAGATGCGATTTAAGTCGAAAGGTAATGCCGGAGATGGTGATGGGAAACGGGCGGACGGCAGTGTTGAGCTTTGGAGGAAGGATGCACAGGAGGTTGGGGGAGATGGACGAGGCAGACAAGACGACGTGGGAGGTGAACGAAGCATGCGGCTCCCTCCGGACTGGACAACCCCACCAACCACCCCACCACCGAGGACGGCACTGTAGCTTTGCTTGTCTTGTTCCCCCGCGTCTGTTGAGAATAATGGCCGAAGATCCCCAGAAGCTCCTCCAGAGCCTGTCGAACGAGTTTCAAAAGCTCGAGGAAGGTATGTACTGTTTTGAACGAGACACGATGCCAGCACAGCCATTGACACAGCTACAGAATTGTCCGACGCGATCCAAGCTCGCCAAAAGCTGGAATCTCAGTTGCAGGAGAACACGGCCGTCCAAAAGGTTTCAATTTCCTCTACCATTGCCTCCAAACACGCTCTCACATCTCAATAGGAGTTCTCTACCCTCGACGAGGATGCAAACATTTACAAGATGATTGGGCCAGTGTTGGTGAAGCAGGACAAGTCGGAGGCCACCATGAACGTCGATAAAAGATTGGAGTTCATCACTGCAGAAATGTCCGTAGCTCCCACGACGAACTCTTTCCATCACTAACGAGGCTATTGTACAGTAAGCGGACAGAGACCAAGATCAAGGACGTGGGAGGAAAGCAGGAGAAGAAAAAGATTGAAATCATCCAGCTTCAACAGAGGTTACAACAAGCCCAGTCAGCGGCATAATATAATTGCTCGATTGGACATGGGGGAGAAAACAAACTTGATGCTACCGGAGAGAAAGTAAATGGGCCTTGTTGCGCCATTCATTGAAGTGCGTGGGTTTATGTTGGCTCTATATGGGTTTCCAGGAGCTTACTGTCATCGATGATGAGCCATGTCTCCAATCTCTCGATGCTTTAAACAAATGAATGAGATAAGAAATATCCGCAAAAGAGCTCGAGAAGTATAGGAGAGATGGATTTCATTTGGTCAAACAATACTGGTACTCCGTTTGTTGGTGCAACAACCGAGTGATGTGTGTCACCACACCCCCGACACGCTTCTCTCTTTCGGAGCCCGCCAGTGCTGTGCCCATTCTTGTCAACATAAAATTTACTTTGAAAGGTTCTATCAAGTGTATGGAAAACTTGAAATCACGCTCTTGTGACTGGAAATGTTGGCTAGATGTGGGACGGTTATGATTAGTCACGTGTGTGGGTGATACCCGGTGAAGCGCGTCGACCATTTACGCGTCTGCTCTCAATGCACGCGAGCTCCTACTCAGATTCCCTCCCCCATCCTTCACTCCCACGATACCCATCATGAGCAGCGCCACTAACCTCAATCGTCTTATTTTTGCACGTATGGCTCTAAATCTTCCCTTCAGACTCCCAACTTCCCACTAACACCAATCTCCGTCCAGATACCCCCGGCCGAACCCTCGTAACTTATTCACCGGATGGCCGTTACTTCTACACCATCGGCTCCAACAATATCATTCGGAAATTTACCGTTGCGTCGGACGATGATCCCCAAATTCTTGATACCGCCGAAGAAAATACCGGTCTTGCCGCATCAAATAAACACATCTTCACTTCGTCGGAGGATTGCACAGTCTCCTGCTTTTCTGTCGAGCATAATTCACTTGAGAAGCTACTTGTCCGGACCACGCTTCCGACTCGGGACATTGCTTTATCACCAGATGGTGAATGGGTCGCTGTGGCATCTGATGAAACGGTGGTGAAGGTTGTGAGCGTGGAGACGCCTTCAAGAACGTTCACGCTCCGTGAACAGAGTAATTCGAATAAACATGTCGCCTTTCATCCTTTGATCAAATACCTACTCGCAGTGTCATGTACGGACGGTTCAATCTACATCTACAACTTGACATCAATGGAGCCGGAGCTGGTGAAGAAGGTTGATGGGGTTATCTCAAGAATACAGGACCCTGCGGCAGAGGCAAGCGCGAAGATAGCTTGGTGTCCAGATGGGCGAGCATTTGCAGCACCCACACCTACAGGGGATGTGATCATCATCGACCGGCAGAAATGGGAGCGGCAGAGAAGTTTCGCGAGTGGACATGGGGCGAGTGAAATCACGGATTTGGCGTGGAGTCCGAATGGGGCGTTTTTGGCGACGGCAGGAAAGGATGGAAAGATTGTCATCTGGGAAAGCAAGAATCAAACTATCATTGCACGGTAGGTGTACGGATCTTGCGTTGGAAGCGAGAAACTGGATTCTAATGGACTGGTGATAGATATGACTACAAGAATGTCTGCTCCCTTGCCTGGCACCCTACCGACAATACCATCACCTTTGCTACTTCAGACGGAACGTTTTGCATCCTCCCCTCCGCTGTCCCGACTGAGCATGTCCCTGTACTCCGCCTCCCTACATGCCCAGCTCCTCTACTCTCCGACTCACTCGCCTCTATCCCAGCCGAAATCCGCCCCCGTCCTCCACGAGCATCCTCCAACCCCGTCGACTCCTTCTTGGGCGACCTTGGCGATGATGATGACTTCATTTCCGACGACGACGGTGCCGGTTATGCCGAACCCAACGCGAACGGAAAACGCCCTGGGACTCCTCTTGAACATACATCTGGGCCCAATAAACGGCCCTTCACTCTATTCCGCCCCGAAATCCACGAACCCTTCCAACCATCCTCAACCCCGTGGAAAAGCGAAAGACGGTATCTTTGTCTCAATATGGTTGGCTTTGTTTGGACGCTTGACCAGGGAACCCATCACACCGTTACAGTCGAATTCCACGACAGGGAACAATACCGGGCCTTTCACTTCACCGACACATTTTTATATGATAAGGCCTGTCTGAATGAAAACGGAACACTATTTGCGTGTCCGCCAAATGAGAGAAACGGTGAGCCTGCAATGCTGTATTACCGGCCACACGAGACATGGACGAAACGTGTAGAATGGCGGACAAGTCTACCAGATGGCGAGTACATTGTGGCCATTGCTCTATCGGAGAACCACATCGTTGCTTGTACCTCGAACGGATATGTTCGAGTGTATACGCTCTTTGGGGTTCCCATCCGTCTCTACCGGCAAAAGTATGCTCCGATCGTGACTTGTGCTAGCTTCCGGGACTACGTTCTGGTCCTTGGTAATGGTCCTGTTGGGGCAGATGGGAGGGCCCAATTGCTGTACACTTTGGAGAATGTCAAGCGGGACGAGACCTTACAAAGTAATGATGTAGTTGCGCTAAGGGATGCTGAGACGGCCAGGAACGTGTTCTTCTCGGAAGAAGGGGACCCAATGGTGTATGACAGTGAGGGAGTTCTGTTGGTGTTAATGCATTGGAGAGAGATGGGACAAGCGAAGTGGGTGCCGGTGTTGGATACGAGAAGATTGGAAAAGATAAGGGCCGGTGGGAAGAGAGAGTATTGGCCGGTTGCAGCGGGGCAGGGGATATTTCATTGCATTATTCTCAAGGTATGTTTTCAATCCCTTCTACCCATGTGCTGGGGTCGTGCTCACGAGTAATGCTACAGAATGGCGAAGAACATCCCTACTTCCCGCGCCCCATGTTCTCCGAATTCCCCTTCGAAATGCCGCTTTCAAATCCCAAACCCAAACCCGAAGGCTCCGAAGAGACATCCTCCTCCGAGCCCTTCACCACCGACGACCTGGAGCAAACCTACCTCCTCTCATCCACGCTCCTCACCCTACAAACCGACTCCGCGTCCAACCGGGTTCTCGACGCAGACGACCGGATTTCTATTGCCAAAGGAGAAAATGGTATTGATAGGGCTTTGTTACAGTTGCTCATGTTGGCGTGTAAGGATGAGGCAATGGGGGAGAGGGCGCTGGAGATTTGTGGATTGTTTAAGCAGAAGAGGACGTTGGATATGGCGGTGAAGGTGGCGTTGAAGTATGAAAGGACGGTGTTGGCGGGGAAGATCGCGGAGCTGAGGGATGAGATGGATATGGAGGAGGAATGAGAGTGGAGAGGGTGAGGTTCTGGTTAAGGCGAATGTGGCCATGTTAATGAAGAACGATCTTGCGAGCTATAATGATTCCGATGGTGTAATCTACATTGAAGTGAAATCAATATATGCCATCATCCATGTTGGATGACCAGCGTAATGGGTGGTTGAGATGAGAGCAATAGTCATGGAATGGGTGGTCATGCAGATCCAATGGGTGACTCAATAAGTGAAATAGCTCTCCGCCCGAGTGACACGCGTCAACCCCATCACGCGTTGCTAGGCAACCTGCTGCATGCAACTCTGTTGTCCTCCACCCACTCGGCTCTCCTGCACCTCGTCCATCCTACCGCACATCTTGCATCGACTCGCCTCCCCACACCGTCGCCGCCTATCGCCGCTACCCGCCCGATCATCCCCCACTCCACACCGCGTCGCCTTTGTTTACCAGTATACCGTCTCGTGTCAGTCGCGTCTGCGCGAGATAACGGAGTCACGGAGTCACGGAATCACAATACCACGGTAGAGCTGCATAGGGAGCTCAACGAATAAGAAAGCTCCACCAGGTGGAACTCGAGCAAGTGACAAAGACAAAGGACAAGACACCAACAACCTCCTGACACGCCCGTACCGAAGGATGGAGCAGCTCCTCTCCACCTCATTCGATCTCCTCTCTTCCTACGACCCGCTACACGTCCGCAAGGGGCTGAGATGTCTGGAGGGCTTTTTGGCGAAGATGTGTCTACAGACGCCGTCGCAGTCTAGGAGAACGTCGGCGGCTTCGTCGGTTGGTCGAGAGAGTTATGGGGAGGGAATAGGGGGTGATCGGGGGAGGTTGAAGGGAGCAGTGGAGGAGCGGCCGAATGATGCTGCGTTCATGGAGTTTATGAGGCTGCAGAATGGATTTGAGTGGAATGGTGGGTTATACCTTGGTCACCGCATCTCGAAGGAGGGAGGTGTTTATGAAGAGCTTCTTCTGCCGGCATGAAGACTGCATGCCGATGCTGTGAACGTGGTTGGAACACACCGGGGCAAGAAGATAGGCTAGAGCTGACGTGCATGATGCTGATGCTGTGCGGTACTATAGTGACGATTCGGCTGATATCCTGTTTGGAGCGGTTATTGGGGAGGGCGAATAGTAAGTCTCTGATATCCCATTTTCCTTGCCACATGCCCCAACAAGTCACTATGCCTTGCCTTTCACTATATCTCCGTGGTCACCTCATATATCTTTCCCCGGCTAATATAAGTGTATTACAGACGGCCAAACCAATCTTCTCATCCTCTCTGCCCTTGAGCTCATTCAAGGAATGCTCTTGTTGCACCCGCCATCTCGAAAACTCTTTGCCCGAGAGATTCACATGAACGTGCTCCTCGATCTCCTCGACGTCGGTAATAGCGGTCCAGTTCAGTCTGCAACATTATTAACATTGGTATCGGCATTGATGGATCATCCGGAAAACACCAGAGTACGTTGTTACTTCCAGGCTCCGTCATGCTCTTCCCACTTGTCCTTGTCATGTTATTTGAACATCATCTGACCAGTCTCTACAGTCATTTGAAGCACTGGACGGCCTTCCCACGATATGCGCTCTTTTCCGCTCTCCGTCCACCCCACGAGACGTCAAACTCCGAACTCTCGAATTCCTCTACTTCTACCTCATGCCCGAACCAGTAACTGTTGGACCACCATCTGCGGCAGTGGGGCATCCACCCACCCCTCTTCCATCAGGACACCGGGGATCGAAATCGAGGGAAGTGAGATTGGACCGAACCACGGAAGAGAAGCAAGCCTTACTTGGTGAGCACATGCAGAATGTGGAAAGCCTAGTCGCAGATCTGAGAGAGAGCCAACCGTTCGGCATCTAGACGATGGTGAGTTTGGATATGTTTCGGGACAACCAGGAAGGGTCGGTGCAGAGTACGGTAATTATAGGTGGCAAAGGACGATACATTGGCGGCGGTGTGAGGACTGTAGGATACGTTTGTGGACGTGGTATTGATTTCGGCATTCAGCTTTGGCGCATTGGGAGGGCGAATTTGGCGTTTTTTTGTTGTTGTTCAAGTTTCTTCGAGGCATTGGATTGGGGCTTTGCGGCTGGTTTTATAATTGTTGTTTATTATTTCATATTTTATCTGATACCACTACTGTATTTAGTATAATAGGCGCCAACGGGGCGCAGAGGCAAGGGTGATAGACGATTGTAAGATGGGTTAACGCTGAGGGATGATGATTAGAGTAGGAAGTAATTACGGACGGTCATGGTGCTTGTAACAAGGAGACGACGATCTTTATTGAAACGCTTTATAGTATGGATACAGCATCGTTACAGCACTGCTGTAGAGTGTCCTCTCGAAGACTGAGGACATGAAGTGAAGGTTTCCATTTCTATAGTGATTCATGGTGAAGCATCACGGCCCAATCATCATCCGCCACTCGGTTCGCTTAGTCATGCTGCATCACGAACTTTTGGGGAGCCTCTCCTCCGAACGCCGTGTCGCACTGCCCCGCCATAATTTCGTCCGGCTAACAGGTACGCGCAATTGCTTCCAGAGACTCCCGGTTTTCCAATACTGACCATCTTCAGGACCGCTGCAACCGACTCTTCGCAGTGCGCCCACGCCCTAATCACCCTCCCCGATTCCGCCGCTTTCATCCCGACCTCTCTCGAGCACCATCACCACGGATTGATTCCGCACGCCTCCGCCGCCAAAAATGGTCAACCCTGTCAGTCGGATGCGCAAGCTACAAGGGGTTCGTTCGCTCCTGATCTTTTTTTTAATTGAGAAGCTCAGTCGGATATATGAGGATCTGATCTGACACACCAACGCGCAGCGACTTGCCCTTGTCCGTAATGGTTTCGGCGCAGCTATTCTCCCGCCGGATGTCAAGAAGTTTACGCTCCTGCTTGCGTACAGGCTCAATGATGGTCACAGGGGTCCGCGGTAAGTAGTTGTCATGCTCGGGTTTGTCGAATATATGCTCATGTGTTGGTTGGGTTATATAGCAAGTTCTGGCGCGTTTGCATGCCGCGATTGAAATACCACAATCCCGATATCCAGATGGATGTGGTCCGGAAGGAGCAGATTGGCGGGCCGTCTCATCTTACGGTAGAATTCGGTTCGTTGTAGTCCTGCCCAAAATTCGAGAGGTGACGATACTGATGCGAGGAATGAATTACAGACGGAAAGCCGGAGGTGAGGATAGAATGCAAGCACAAGAACGAAAATGACATTGTCAATGAACTCTTCAAGATTACCGGTGCCAAGCAGCTTCCCATCGATCCTCAAGATAGCGAACTGGCCGCTGATTACTTACGGGATAAGGAGAAGAGGATAGAGGGGAAGATCAATCTTAAGATAACGAGAGCGGCAAGGAAGGAGGAGGCGAGATTGTTGGGCTCCACTTTCTAAGTGGTTGGTGAATTGTCTGTGGAATCCGGGAGGGCGTGTACGATATCAAAACAATATAAATGTCATACGTACGTATCTTTGTTTCTCTTTTGACAAGGTCTTTACAAGAGACAGTGTGCGACTTTAGGCCATTGAAATGGTTCTTTCACGAGGGCGATCACGATCGAATCTAGACGCATTGGTATCATACACATTCACTTTAGTCACACAAATGATCTGTACCAACGCATTCCACTATCTCACAGTAACCATCCCATTCGACCCCAATCATCCGATCTCATTATTCCACATATCCGAGCCCTCATAGATGCGCTTGTTGTCAAAGCCAAGAGCAAATCAGTTTCATATCCAGGTCTAGAAGCCTCATCATGAAACTATGTGCGCAAAAACCCTCATATACCCTCACCAAATGCGGAATGTAAGTAAAGAAATGAAAACAGGAAAAGCCGTATACAGTTTATGTTTACATTAAAACACAGGATATAGTACAACATCGTGTATGCCACCCGCCGATCCTTCCTGTAAAGGTCATCAAACCCTTCGTATCAACCCCATTGTGTATTTAACTCCGCCGTGTCTTCTGAAGCTTGTTGCGTCCTTTCGGCCGGGGTGACGGTTGAGTCGTATCCTCCGATGGGCCTAACTCTGTCACATCTGTGGGAGGCGGTGGGGGAGCAGCGGGAGCGGAGACCCCAGACATATTATCGTTAGCATCACCGTCCACGCTCCCTGAAGTTGTAGATGATTGCGCCATGGTCACTCTGGCCAACGGGCTACTATGCGGGTATCCATGTGCAGCACGAGATACTATCGGACGTTGTAGCACCGGCTCCGGAATGGATGGAACTGGTGATGATGGGCTTGCTGGGCGGGAGAGTGAGCTGGATGAACCGGCACGATTCGGTGCGTAGTATCCAACGTTGCTGGCGATGGACGCAATCGATTCTTGGGATGAGTTTCCACCGTCCTTGTTCCCGTACATGTCACTAGAACTGTACATGTTTTGGGTAAGATATGCACCGCCCGCTTCCCTCTGGCTGGCTTGGGCCATTCTGTATTTCTTCCGGTCTTCTGGACCCATGATGCTTTCCACGCGCTTGGGGTAGAGGGAACTTTGTGCTGAGGTGTCGGTGGAAGTGATAGAGTCGAAAGAGCTTCTGGGGTCCGGGTGAAGCGGAAGCTGAGGCGCATTTGGGTTCCTAGAAAAATGACCGGGTAATGTACCCAGGGAGCCGTTCGAAAATTGGTGATAGAAGTTCCCTGGGGCCATATCAGAAACTGCAAACCTTCCCTCCACGCTCTCGCCAGGCATGAGAGGGGGATGATCTTGAAGGCGGTCGCCTTCTTTGTTTTGAATGGCCGGGCGAAATGTCTCAGGAATAACTTGAAGTTCATCTCCACGAGCTTCTGCCTCCGCGATAACCTGTTGTGGAGATTTCTCAGCCGAAGCAGCGCCAGCATCAGCGCGAGGTCCGCCCCATGTCCTCTGGCCGGCCGTGAACTAAAAATGATCAGACAAGCTCTAATGCCCCGGATTGTTAACTTACAATTCCATAGACCATGTAGAGCCAGTTGAAAAATGGATTCACCACGAACATCAACGGGTAAAGAGCAGCTTTGAAGCGCTTTAGCTTGAAGGAGAAGTAGATCATCAAAGCCCAGTTTAAGCCGAGTGACACGGCAATGAATCCTACAGGAAGTTGGCTGATTCGTTGAGTTGTCGTAAGAAGTGAGAGAACCATAATAAAGAACAATAACGCGGTAGTCCTGATGGTGTTTTGCATGAATCGGACTGTACAGAGAATCGGATATCTCCTCCACAGACGTATATCTGTCAACATGCAAACTTCATTGGTGATGAATCCCAAGAACCACCTGCGTCGTTGCTTGAGAAGACTTCTGAAACTTAAAACAGCTTCCGTTTTGCAAAAGGCTCCCGGGCACAGCTGAATCTGGTATCGCTCTTTGGCGCCAATCATAAATAGATGTGTCAACCATCGATCTTCTCCCAGGTGACATTTGCCGTAGTCAAAGAGATCCGCACATTGCTCGGCTTTGTCTGCAAAGTAATATTTGGCCATCTTTCTGAATGCAGAGAATCGGAGAATTGTGAGTGCACCGGGAAGACATGTGACGGCACCGCACGCTGACTCTACGGATCGTTCAAAAAGTTGACCGTGAATATATTCCATGTCTTGGAGAAGGGTAATGAGCGATTGTTTCTTTGCCGTTGATGTGATGACTCCCGTCATGGCGAGCATTTTGTGATCGCTTCCAGGCTTAAGTTCCTATTTTTACATCGTTAGCACGACAAAAACCAACGATGAGCCAAAGATTTTCTTGCCATAACTCACCATCTCATATACAAAATTCTGAATGCAAACTTTGTCAAGAATACAGTCAGAATCGATGAAGAGGATGAATAGATTGTCATGTTTTTGAAGATATTCCGCATATACTCTGTCGATGAGCTTGAAGGTGCTCTTCTGAGTGTGCCGCTTACCACCGTGGGGAAACCGAGAAACCGTGATCCTCATCCCCCGGTACGTAACGTCGAGGCTGACAGGATAGCTTTCAGAGATTTCGGGGACGCCCAGACTGTGAATCGTTTTCAAATACAGCTCGTTTTCTTCCGCTCCATCGAATGACAGGAATATATGTTGACATGTGGGGGGATAGTCGCCGTCAACGATAGAATCAATCGCAGTGATTAGGACCTCCGGGATCTCGTTGTAACATGGCATGACGATAACAACCTTTGGCGCCGTTTGCTCGTTGAGTATCGCCTCCACTCGTTTCCTCTTCCCCACCGTGTTCGTGATGAGTTGATAGACGCAGAAAAGCCATGGTATGGTCAGGAGGATCGCAAACGCCCAAAACGCGAACCATTGCAGAAACTCTACCATCTCCTTCGGGAAGTGTTGCGTAATTCGAGATGGAAGGGGGAGAGTGACGACCATGATGGGAAGAAAGATACACCTGTAAAGATTTGCCTGTCAGAGACCAGATCCAGACTTCGCGTGGGGAAGTGTTGTACCGAAGCGCTGTGAACAAAATCATGATGATTACTGCCAGGACGCGAATGTGCCATTTCTCTGCTTTTTGGAAGACCTTCACGAGGCAGTAGAGGAACGCCGCCAACCACAAAATCCATTCCAGGACAGCAGCCGTCATGACGAATCCCATGATAGAAACGTAAACAATCTGTCAGTGGTTGTAAGTACGAGTGAACCAGATGTGGTTGATGATACATACTTCCGACACCTCCCATTTATCCTTAAGTGACGGTACTCCATTTGAGTTCGACATGATGGACCACTACGTTGGCTGAGTCTCCTCCCTGTGTGCAAGAAATTTCAATGGTACTCGGCTTCAGCTCCGTTATTTGACAGTTGCTCAAGGATCCTAACCCGTGAAGCCGCGGGCAAAGATTCGACTGCAGGGGGAGTGATATTAGGTATTAAAAGTTGTATTTTTTTGATTGTGGTTCCGAAAACCGTGAAGTAGATGTCGTGACGCAAATTGTAGTTTATGTATCGCCTCTAGGGTGTAAGTCCTCGATGGCTTGGAAATAGATGGGGAGGGTCGGCGTCGAGCAGGTAATGACTGGAGCTGCGAAGATTGATGTTTGAGTTCCCACCAAATCTGCGACAAGCCTTTAAGTCTTTCAGGGAGGAACCTTTCGCTGGAGTTAGAAACATAAATCAGCTTTTTTCATCACAAAGAAAGAATGTCAAGAACCCACGTTTTGTGAGACAGATGAAAAGTACTTGTCCAACAGTCGCAAGATGGCCCAGAACCGAACCCCGAGGATCTGATGCAACCACCTCAGATTGATTGCGGGTAGGTAGCGAAGGCTGGATATTCAGTGGGCAGCGGAACGAGCGGACGGGGAGCTTGAAGACTCCCACAAATGGAGAGGTAGCGAGCGCGAAGGGTGAGCGAGCGGAGGGTTTGGTGGCCGGGTCCGTTGAAGTCGACGAGCGGGTGAAGGTTGAAAGGACTTCACGAGGACTGAGGGAACGAGGAGGTAGTGGAGGGGCGGAAGGGAGTTGGTACTGGCAGTGGAATGGATGGAATGAATGAAAAGCTCAGTTTCACGTTCCACTCCAAGTGGGTTCCAGACCGCTATATTCCCAGCCACATAAGAATACATATAGTGACCATATCAACAAAGGGTCCTATTATTGTAAGGTTGGGCACGGGTAGCCATCATTGAATTGTGTTCTGCTCCTGCTACTACTCCCGCTGTTGAACGGGATGTTGGGCTGTTCTGGTACAAAATATCTATGTCAACATGCTATCTTAGGAACAATTCGGCAGTGGATTCCTTACGACCTGCACCAATTGATAGGGCACAAATCTATGACCTTCCTCATGCTTCAACATAATCTCGCTGGAGTGTATAATCACGCGGGGCCACGTAGGTGAGGGCTGCGGCTTCCCGTGCTCCCGTCGGTGATTCGTGTGCTCAGCATTGTGCTCTGATATTGTGTTCCCATACCTCCTCTCAGATATATCTGGCCCTAAACCCACGATTCGTGGCTAAGCATCAGCTTCAACATAGCATTTTTCACCAGCAATGCTGCCATAGTCCAAAATACTCGCGGCAGCCCATGTTCAACCCTTGCTTCACCAACTAACTATTCCAACTCAGGAATCGCTTGTTGTGCGGTGCCCAGTCCACTCGTCTCAAATATTCGAAACATCCACTATTCTGGGTCTTAAAATGTCATCCGCCTGCCTAAACCTGTGGGTATTGAATGTTATAAGGCGCCACAGTAAGGGAGTGAGACTGCCAGCGATCAAGATGTGGGGCATATGAGCCTGAGGAAAGAAATCTGTTGCGAACGCTAAGGATTCCAACAATTATACTGTAGTTTTGTGCTCAGTGATTAACGCCGGTAGTTGAGAAACGAGGATCATGTTTCAGCTGTTGTCCACAGTTCGGGAGTGTGCTTGCATGCCATCACTCGAAGTTGGTTCCTGACACTTCCTGTTCCTGGCGGCAACTTACACAGTCTTATGAATGCATGCGAACCGCGCGGATATTGCGGCAATAGTTCATGATGTATTCCTATTGCTTCACATACCGCCATGTAGCATCCCGAAGCATCAGTAACCACCCCTTGGCGATTTTCCAAATGCAGTGTGCATGTGAGCACGAGTGACAGCCTTGCACACTCCAACACCCCACCCACAGCAAGTTTCTCAGGCTATCAGCTCGCCTTGCCTGACACCACAACCTCACGGCCATCTCGACCCTTTCAAACAACCGTCTCCCGCTTTCTCGGACACCGATTCCCTCACTTCATGACGCGCCAAATTCGAACAGTCGACGAGACTGGCTGGACCCATATCCCACCACGCAACAGCAAGCGGAAACCTCTTCGTCGACGGCGCCTCTCTCTCCGGTCGTCCTCGCCTCCACCGCCGCTACCGCCTCACGATGAACTAATCGCACGGTTAAAGCGATTGCAAACTAGAGTGCGGGAACTAGATGTTCTCCGGAGTGTGGTTGAGAACTTGAACGCCATTTGTCAGGATAGCGCGGCGTGGGACTCAGCTGATGGGGCTGAGAAGGAGGACGCGGAAGCGGGAGATGAGACCCCAATCACCCTTCTGCTATTGGGGCTAGGGCGTGTGGAGTTGGAGGTCGGGATGTGGCAGCTGGCGCTGGCTATGGAGGTCTTGGAGCCTGGACATGGAGAGCAGGAAGCTGGGAAGCGGCGTCGGAAAGTTTTAAAAGCCTACGATCCAGTATGGAGTACCGAAGAGATTGGGTTCATGAATTCAATGCCGGGCGTGGAAGTGATGAATATGTTGGAGGTCTCAGCGCCATCTAAGCAGAGCGAGGATGAATTGTCTAGAGATACTTCAACGAGTGCGCTGGGGGTTGATGATGCGCCCATTATACTTCTAGCCCCACATCTGGAACTGGATGTGCTTGGAAAAACGTTTGAGGTTTTGGGTTCGAGGATCGTGGGAGCTGTGTGCAATGATCTGAAGATGGGTGGGTTGGAAAGCGAGATTGGTGCGCGAGGATGGAAAGAAGAGTTGTTACCGGAGGTCAAAGAAGCGGCGCAGGGGAGGGCATTTAACCACATGGCTATGTATGTGCCAACCAGGGAGAAGATAGAATGATACCTAGTGGATGATTCCACAAAGCACCTTTGAGCATGAGCTCAGCTAAACCGCAAGGCTGTTATCGGCGAACATTCCGGTGATCTTATGAATAAAACTGTCGCTGTATTGAGTCCGTCTAAAGATGCCCCCAGAACCAACGAAGCATCAAGACAATCATCAACCTCGAAATGGGATTGTATGATTACATAACCTCTGATACTGGGGAAGCTGCGAAACCCATGATCCCTGCAGTCCATCGACGGAACTTCCCGTGCGCATTGCTCATTGCTCATGAATTCTGTCACAACATCCTGGCTCCCACCATCCACCATTAACCTCGTCACCACCGAATAATACCCCACACGACTCAGAATCCCTCCACCCACCTCCACTTCCGACGATCCTTCCCCCCTCCACCGCCCCCCAAAAACAGTACAAACCAACCAATTCCATGTCGCGCGGAGGCAGAGGCGGCTTTGGGCGCGGGCGCGGCGGTCCCGGCGGCATGTCCCTCCCCTTCGGCGACGACATCAAACCCGACTACTCCGTCTCCGAGCTCTTTCCCGTACGTCGTCCTTTCAATCTCCGAACTTTCAACCAACTTAACACCCCATAATAATAGCCATGTCCACAACCCACGCAAACCCCACTCTCCAAAGAAGAACGCGCAACCATCTCCCGCTTCCGCAGCCACCGCGAAAAAATCCGGAACGGCCCAATGTACACAGTGATGGCGCGGAAACGCGGGCAGTCGGATCCGTTCACCGACATATCTCGTTACTCGGCGCGATACTTGCGGCAGACGCGGCGGACGCCAAAGTTGGATGCAAGGCCATATGTGTATGAGTTCTTTCCCGTCGAGCTCTATTCGACGATTGGGAAGGATGAGGGCGGGGAGGGGGAGGCGGGAAAGAAGAAGAGGTTGTTGTTTTCGAGTTTGGATACGTTGAATCCGTTGGAGGAGATGATGAGTGAGGAGGAGGCGGAGGGGAAGGTGGAGGAGGGCGGGAAGGAGGAGGTGCCGGAGGAGGATGATGAGGAGGAGATGGATGAATTTGATGATGATGATGAGGTAGGTGTTGTGGGAGTTTGGGGAGCAGGATTGCGGCTGACAAGATTGGATAGGGTGATTATAATGGTGAACAGTATTTCGATGGTGGTGAGGATTATGATGAAGACATGGGAGATGACAGAGGGGATGCATACTACGACTAAGACGTCTGTTTCCTTGTTGGAGAGTGTAGCTTTGTATGTTGTACGATGCAGTTTGATTTGGGATACAGCATTCGGCGTTCATGGATATGGGTTCTTTTATCAAAATTACAGCGCTCACTTTATTACCCGAAACTTGCGACCTGCTGTCTTGTACACATTGAAAACTTTGATTTAGGCCCCTAGATGAACACATGAAAGAGAAACCTACCAACTTGAGGTGGTTAGATGCTGACAACCGACATGAAGCAATATGACAGTCCATATAGCAGCAATATCACCTCACTACAGAAGCGGTACAGCCGTTAATGGGGGCGGAAATGGAGTACCTAATGAGAAGAGCGAGGGGCCTTGCAAGGTTTTAAATGCATGTTTAATGCGATCGAATCAATATACTTAGCTTAATGGGCACAATTTTCTCCAACAACTGTTAATCTATGTCTATGATGACTCATTGATCCATTCTGCGTCGCAGTTGGTGATGTGTGGTCGTATTTCGTTTAGTCTATCGTAAATGAGCATGGAAAGCTCACCGGGAACTGATTGAAATGTCCATCCTCCCATCAACCTAACAGCCCTCTCTCTTCTCCCCCGCTCCCAATACTGCTCTGATCATCCTCATCTCCTAGCCCCCTCATACCCCCCCCGGGCGCCAACAACCCTCTACCCTCTTCTCTTCCCTCCCTCGGTTCTACCTCCTCACTGTTTAATACAAAATACACATCCTTCTTCGTTAATAATCCCTGAAGTATTCCATGTCTTGCAAATAAGATATACCGCAACCCGAGTTTTTGAAACAATGTCGCCGCCAAATTCAAACTCGAGTTCATCGGAAGAGTAATTGGAGTTTGGTCCATCCATGGTCTAAGATCTAGTTGTTGTGATGAAGTAGGTGTAGTAAGCGTACATTCCGTCGTGTCCGGGATATGTCGGACATGGAGAGCTTGATCAAGCGCCACGCGTAGTTCTGAACGGGATATATACCCAACAAGCCGAGCATCGCGAGTATCCTCCACAACCGGGAATCCCTTGTAGCTCTGAGTTTCCAAAATGTCAACAAGACTTTCAACGGTGTGTCCAGTTTGGCTGATGACCACGAGGTCCTCAATTCGTGTCATGATATCTGCAACATGCATGTCCGGAACTGGATCATCGCGATTATCAAGGAAGGGGTAATCCTTGAAACGAATCCAGCTTTCATAAATGCCTCGTGGGGAGAATGCGTCGCCGACCCATTTTGAAATGAGGACTGCAATCATAATGGGGAGAACATAGGTCAGAGCCCCGGTAAGCTCAAAGGTGATAACAACAATTGAGACTGTCATTCTTGTTACTCCTCCTAGTGCAGATGCAGCACCAATGATGGCGAAAGTCCCTGGAGTAACGCATTCAACGTCAGGAAGACAGGACGAGAAGATCCACGCTCCAGGGTGACGGCGTTGCCAGACTTGGACAATCATCCCAATTGCGCGACCGTACAGGGAGCCAATAGCCATGGAGGGAAGAATGATGCCAGCAGGGAGGAGCATGCCAAAGGTAGCGGCTGCGAGGAGGATCCCAAGGAGTGAGGATAAAAACAAAAGGATGATACGATGAGGAGTTTGAGACGGGGCGCAGAGGCCAAAAAAATCGTCTCCATTGGGAGTGCATTCTTGAAAAAGATTGGCGACCAATTCGGAGGACTGGGGGCGCATGAAGACGGTGGGAAAATTGATGAGGCCGGTGATGATTGCAACGATGACGACTTCCAGAACTGGGTATTTTTTGATGAAAGAGTCGCGACGCCAGGCGGCGATCTTCATATTCATCTTGATGAAGAATGTTCCATATAACCCCTATTCAATCAGCATCAATACATTAACGGTAGGAGATAAAGAATATACCCCGAGTATTCCCAAAATTACAAATGGGACCATCTCAAAGTCATGCCATCCTTTGGTGTATTTGACCTGATACATAACCAACTTTCCCGTCCTAAACGGGTCCAAGTATTGAAGCGTCACCGCGGCGACCATGGCACATACAAATGACTGCCACATAGTCTTGTCCGGAAAGTAGTATGATAGCTGTTCCAAACTGAACAACACACCTCCGATAGGCGATCCAAATGCAACGGATATACCGGCCGAGGCGGCCGCGGAAAAGATTTCTCGTTTTCTGGCTTATAGTCAGTTAGAAATGATTTTAGAACAAAGAAAAGGTAGTTACCTTCATTGCGGCGAATGGCCGCGAAGGGCTTCATCATAAGGTTCGCGCAACAACAAGCAACATGGACAAGAGGGCCTTCTTTTCCGAGCCACATGCCCGAAGATTCAGCAAGGCACTATCGGGTCAGTATTGGGAGCTGTGTGATAGGATACACTCCTTACCAGTCCCAGGGACTTGATTAACAGAGTCCATGCTCCCATAAACCGTCGGATGACGAAACCGCCGAGTACAGTTTTAATCTCAGGGATACCGCTATGTTTTGCGTACGGTGCAAAGTACTTCACGAGCAAACTTGCACACGTTGCAAAGGTTACCTAGATGTGTCAGTGGGGGTTCATTGTAACGGAACCTATGACCGACCGAAAATAGCATGTAAAAAAAGTATTCAGAAATATATGAGCCTCCCTTCGACCCGGCCCCAATAGCCTGGCTCCAAGGTATCCACTGCGGGCATTTCTCCCCCGCTGGTCCCCATCAGCATTGTCGTCGTTGGATTAGAGCCATCGAACTAACCATCTAAACCCCAACAACAAAAGTTCCGGCTAAGGTAGAATGTATGGCTGCAGAATCCGTCCTTCAGATCACCCAGCCAATTCGATACAATGTTGATGGATGCAGCGAGCACGCCGGCTGCAATTCCAGTGCCGATAAGGACTAGCCATATTTGGCTGCTATCCCATGCTTTTGCAATTGACCCAATGACACCTCCCTTTCCATCCAAAGCTCTGAGTCGTAGCCTTTCTTTGGTGTATTCAAAAATCCAGTCAATTGCTGTAAGGTCGTCGTAGATTCTCCGTCCAGGACCCTCCATAGTCCACCCCTCGCTACTGACATCAGAGGTTCGTGAGTAACCGCTGAGCAGATGCGATGGCGCATCAAGTGTATGTAATGATGTTGCCGACTGATTGAAGGAACTAGAGTATGACGATTCCGGAGGGGCAAGACTGGGGCCACCAAAGATGGAGTACTTGGAGGTTTTTGGGCGCCTTTTGAAGGAGATACTGCGCAGGGTCAGCCCTGTAAAAGTCAAGGAGTATAAGAGCCCAACAGATTTTGCGCATCCTCAGAAGGGGACCCAGAAAGCTCGTCCGAGAGGTAGGTGGCTAATGGAGCGTCATGCTCATCGTCGCTCAGATGTTCGAAAGAGCGGGGAGTGGACATGCTGGCAATGGGCCCGATGGGCGAAGGCCGAGGGCCTAAAGTGGGTGGTGATGTGTAGGTGGCGGTGATACGTAAGTTATTGCGACGGGCTGGTAGTGAGGAGGAGGAGGAGGAGGAGGAGGAGGAGGAGATAGATAGCAGGCTGAGGAGGAGAGCAGGCTGAGCGGGAGTGGGCTGGTCGGGCTGGTCTGGCCGAGCTGCGTGTGTGTTGGAGCTCTTGTTCTCGTCGAAGCTCGCGAATCGACAACATCCCGTCCACCTCCGCCCTTCCACCACCCCGTCCACCTCCGCTCTGCCTACCCCCCCCCCTCCCGCCTCATCCCCGCCGTTTTGGCCCTCCTCCCCTCGCCATCGCCCCCTAATCTCTCCGTATCCGCTTCATCCCCTCTCCTCTTCTGGTCCTCATCAAGAAAGCCCCGCTGGTGCGCTGGAGCGCTGGCCTGCCCCGCCGGCCCTTTCCCGCCATGTCGCTTCTCCAGAATCAAGAGTAATGAACCACCCTTCCTCAGCCTTTTCACCTCTCCCGCCTTTCCCGCCTGCTCATGGCTGACCACCTCTCAGCTTCATCCTTTACCGCATACGCAGTCGCTACCTCCAATCAGTCTCCGACGGCGTCGGCGACCGTCTGATCACTCTCAATCCCACTGCTCTGAACCTCCCCGCCTACAAAAATGCCGGCTGGGCCGTCGCGCAAGATATCAAGAGGACCTATTCTCCTCCAATACCAACCGGAACCACAGGCGAATATTTTGCGCCTCCTCAAAAAGCCCCTCGAACCCTCTTTGATGCACCTACACCGGCGGCCGGGTTAAAGTCCGGTTCTGTAGACCAGACACTCAATTCAAAGTTCTCGGAAGACAGCCTAGACAGTACACTGCCTGGCTCAAAGACATCTAAGGTGGACTTGCTTCGGGAGGGTCGCCGGGCCCACCGCCGAATGCATCGAGAGCAGGTTGACAGCTCGGACGACAGCAATGAGTCCGACGACGACGACCATCAAAATGAGTGAGTTACATGGCAATATCGGGGGTGTCACTAACTCTTGCCAGATCGGATCGGCCAAGCCAAAAGATCCTTTTTGACTTTACTAAAAAGGAACTTCCGCATCGTCCTCGCGCTGGCTCATCGCCTATCCGGAACGGCCCACAGGTCATGATCACGTCGCCATCTGTATCAAAGGCCAGAACACGGCGGCTTCGGGGTGGATCCCATGGAGATGTAGAATTCAAATCTACCAACGATCAAAATTCTTTGCCACGGGCCGATGAGCAACTTCTTTCCTCCGGGATTATTGCGGAACAAGAAAAGATCCACGCCGATATCGTTAATAAACTCCGCTCGTCACCAAATTCGTCCCTGCCACAGGATAATGAGTTTGATTCTGGAGATGATTCCGATGCTAGTAGCACCATTTCATTGGACTTTCTCAACACGGCCGATTCGAATCCGCACGGCATCTCAAACTCCAAAACCACACTCCGGGCTTCACCGGCTGTTTTCAAAGCACTTCCTCCGCCGATTCGGCCAGTTTCGCAAGTTATGCCTGTTTCTTTACTGAGCCAGGCCCTGAAGTTGTTGAAAGCAGAAGACGAATCTCCATTAGCTGGATACGCCACCTTTTCTGGAAAAGGGGAACTCACTCCCGCCTACCTCAAAATCTATATACCTTTTGCGCCTGGACCGCCTATGGAAATTATCATCAATCGTGTATTCAAGGAGCCAAGTGGCCAAACTAGAGACATTACTGTTTCTGAAGCAATTGGGTTCACACTGTACGTTTATGACGATGAGAAGAAACGACCGGCATTGAAGCCAGAACAGAAGGATATCAATCGCTGGACGTTCCGCATGGTTGACGATGGGGAACCTGACGATGATCTCCCTGCTCTTGAAAGGACCCAACCAATGGCTGCATTCTTGACGAAGAAGCTTCCGAGAAGGGGAAGAGGGGAAGCTCGTCTTGAGGGCGAATTTGCGCTAGTAGAAGCGACGGAAGAGCAATGTAAGCCCCAAAGTTAGCCGTGGTGAACTGATACTGACGACATTTAGACAAGGAAAACTGTCGGGTCACTCCTTTTGCTGTAAAAAAGCCGACCGTTGATGGTGGACAACCAATTATGAAGACCTCGGTCACGCAGCTCTTCCCTCCAACAGCAGTGTCAGTGCACTCTAGTCCAACACCCACTCTAGGACCTTCTACCCGCCAGCTGATTGCCGATCAGCTTTCAACTACCAACACTTCCCGAGCCGCTAATCGCACTGGCCCTACCAAAATCATCCGCATCCATCTCAGCACGATTGAAGAATCAACACAATCCGTGTCTATCTGCGCTACAACCGACACTTACATCTCCGAGGTCCTCGACCAAATTTGCCGTAAACGCTCTCTTGACAAATCTAAATTCATGCTCCGCCTGCATGATCACCCCAATGTCATTGCGCCTCTCGACCGCACTGTTGCCTCGCTCGGGGTTCACGCAGAGCTCGAGCTAGTTAGGCGACGCTTCATTGGGGCCACTGAAGGCATAGGCGACCGCCCTGGCTCGCCCTCTACGACGGGTTCACCCAACGCCCCCATCCTCCCGCCAGGATCCTCCGGCAAAGATTCCACCACGCACGCGTCCCGAACTCCCGGGAAGAAGTCCAAATTCCTTCAATCCCCATCCATATGGACACCCGACATCATATCGTCTCGTGACTATCTAAAGTTCAACGTTTATCGAAAGTCATCTGTCGCTTTCATGTCTCAGCATAAACGTATCCTTGCCATAGATGGCGAATACGTACACATCATGCCATCAGATCAGAAGACGCTACTCAACGCACTGGAAAGTCAGACGAAGACAAGGAGTATCCACGTGTCCACCATCATTGGGTGCAAGGTGTACAGGAAGCAGTCGAGCTCGTTTAAGATTTTGGTCATGAGGCCAGAAAAGGAAACAAAAAGATATGATTTCGAGGCAGAGAATAAAGAGCAGGCGGCGGAGGTTGTGGAAGCAGTGCTCAAGGCACGGGCAAGAGAGGAGCAGGAAAGGAAGGCGTATGAAGACTTGTGAGACGGCGGGAGTGAAGAGGTGGTTTAGTATCTGTTCTGGTGCGATGTTACAATGCTATGATTGGATGTAAGGCGTTTTTGGCGTCGTGTGCTGGTAGGTCAAGCTTTTGGTGTTTTGCGTTTTTTCCTTTTGGGTTGTATGTTTTATTCGTTCATTCTTTTGGGCTCGAGGATATCACTGCACAATCTGATCTCATTACCTTTTCACGCGCCCTAAGTGCAATTGTGATCTACTGAGTGATGTATACCTAGGTACGGTTTTCGGACGAGTCTTCTCGAGGTTGTGGTTTACAGCATGGTTATTGGACCGGCCAAAGTGTAATTGAACTCATTGGATACCCAAGAAAAAAACTCAACGCGCAAAATACAGATACATCGACATATCATACACATCACCCAAGTTTCACCTCATCTCTATAACACACCCTTTGTACTCGGCACCTCATTTCCTCCCGTTCTCGTCGTGGCCTCCTTCACCGCTAACGCCAACGCCTTAAACGCGCTCTCCGCTCTATGATGATCATTCTCGCCCCTCAAGCAATCCACATGCACGGTAATCCCCGCATTTTGCGCAAAGCTCGCAATAACATGCGGAATCATCTCAGTACTCAACTGCCCAATCATCTCGCGCTTCAGACCCAGCTCAACAACAGAATGTGGCCGTCCAGAAAGATCAACAACAGCTCGTGAAAGAGCTTCGTCGAGAGGCGCGAACCCGGTGCCGAAACGCTTGTAGCCGACGATGGGGCCCAGGGCTTCTTTGAAGGCGGAGCCGAGAGCGAGAGCGCAATCTTCGGCCGTGTGGTGATCGTCGACTATGACACCATCAGTCAGTACCAGTTCCAGGTCCAGTTTTGATTGACTTGGGGGATTGAAAACGCACTGTGCAAATCACCATCACAAGTCAAACTCAACGACCATCCCGAATGTTTCGCCAACGCATGCAACATATGGTCCAGAAACCCGATTCCACTGTTGACGGCGATACTCTGGGATTTGGAGTTTTGTGCGGCATGGGTGCTGGCCGTGGCGGAATCGGAGGTGCTGATGTCGCCGCCGTCGAGAGAGATGGAGACTTGGATTTTGGTCTCGTTGGTGTTGCGGGAGAGGGTGGCGGTGCGGCGGGACATGATGGGATTGGAGATAGTGGAGGTGAAGATGAAGGTGAGTTAATGGAGCTCGCAAGGTGCTCAGTTCGATCAGGTAGGAAACGGTTGGTGGGGTTGATAGGGATGAGTCAGCGGCGGATGGCGGGGTGAGGTGCATGGGGGGCTTAGTAATAGGATTGAGCAGCTTTCGCCGGATGCAGATTAATTACTCTATAAGAGGAAGCGGATTTCCGGTGTTTTTTTTGTGGTTTCGTCGAGAGCTGTCAGAGATACCCGGGATACTTTTCGTTGTCGCCGTGAGTGGATTTGGGCTGTTGATGTTCCATCGTCGAGATTGAGTTTGTTGCTGATGGTTCTTAGGATATCACTCTAACACTATGATCCCGATAATCCGGGCAACCTGTGGAATCCGGCCGTATTCGCGAACCATAATAAACTCCCAGCTTCACCATCCCCGTTCTCTCCTAGCTCGAGTCTACACCACCGCCAACAACACCCTCAACTCACCAACATCTCCATCAAAACAATGCTCCCAACAAACCCCAACCTGCCCGAGTAAACTCTCCCCATCATTATCTCCTCAACCAGACTCCCCACCCCTCCCTCTCCTCTCCCGCATCTTCTGGCGCTGCCGCCACACCTGGAAGCGTGCCAGCATCAACACAACCCGCTGCCTGATCGGCTGCACGACCGGAGATTTCGCAGCATTATGGTATCTTCAGTCTTTCCACCCAGATCTTAGTATGGGTCTTATGATGGGAATTCCCAGTACGTAGCCCCCTCCCAGAATCCCAGAATCCCTCTATAGCTACTAGCTACTCCCGTAACTATAACTAACCCCCTTTCCCCCACAGTGACAGCCGGCATAACCTCCTCCCTCCTCCTCGAAACGCTCCTCCTGCGTTTCGGGCGGGACCGGATGCCCCTCCAGGCGGCCGTGAAAACCGCCGCGGGGATGAGCATGGTGTCGATGCTGGCGATGGAGTCGGTGGAAACGGCGGTGGACTGGAAGTTGACGGGCGGGGTAGTGGATGTGGGGGATCCGGTGTTTTGGGGGGCGGCGGTGGCGGCGATGGCGGCTGGATTTGTCGCGCCGTTGCCGTGGAATTATTATAGGTTGAGGAGGTGGGGGAAGGGGTGTCATTGAGGGGGAGGGGGATTGGGTGGTGTAGGATAGGTAGTGATCTCTGCTCGTAAACGCTGGATTTGATAAACTGGGTCAGATGTCTGAACGCCACCAGACAGCGGAGTTCCATAACGCCCCCATAGCGTTTCCTTATCCCATGTTTGCCCTTCATGCTCATCACCTCACCTACCAAAAGCAGTAATTCACAAAGACCCATCCCAATCACCCAACCAACACTTTTATTCCCCACAGGTGGTATATACCATCAAGCTCCCCCAGAAAACCCATATCTACGCTCCCCAAATCACACCCCAACAATACCAAACAAACGCTCAAAGCTCACCAAAACTATACACACGTGACTAACGTAAATCCAATCTGCACAGAACGTCACCACATCCCCAGGCATGAAAAGGTATTATAACCGTGCACACAACCCACAAAAAAACTAGAAGCACGTAATGAAAACACACCTCCCTCACATAACCGCACACTGCCCATACCCGTCCGCAAACGTCGCCGCATAGCTCGTATACGCATACTCATCCGACAACCGCCACACCTTCGACGGCACTCCCTTTATGGTCAACTCCTGCACACCCTCCGTATTCCACCACCTCAACACATTCTCCCCAGCATCGTGTTCCCATCTCCCATTCGCCTCGACTTCAATCGGTTCCGGAAAATGCAGCGGGGGCACAAAAATCTCCGTCGGTGCTTCCTCCTCGGCCGGTTTCGCGGCCTTCACCTTCATGCGGAAGGTTGTTTTCGCGAGGTTGAAGCCCGACTCGAGGATGATGCCGGCGGTGTAGATGGGCGAGGGCCGGATGAATGCTTCCGCTGCTCGGCCTGATCGTGGTTCGTCCGAGAGCGAGGAGCGGTTGGTTGACATTGTATCTTTTGTCAGTGCGCGTTTGAGGTTGGCGGGATCAATGTCGGTGTCGTCACCGATGCCGTTTGTCGTAGCAGCCGTAGAAGCAGGGGAAACGTCATCGAGGGAGTATATACTCAGATCCTCACCATTCCACTGGTCCCCCCATTGATGTGTGTTTTGATGGGAGTAAGTCCACAAGGTGTAATGAAGATTCGCGCCTTCGAGTGCAAAGTGGTTGGCGTCCATGGCGTGGATTTGGGAGTTCCAGTCGCCGGACTTGTACGCCGCTTTGCCATCCATGTCATAGGGAATGCCGATTTCGGAGAAGAGGCAGGGAGTCTCGCCAATATTGTCGAGGCCTTCTTGTGTGATGGCTTTGAGCTGGTCGCGGAGGCAGTTGCGGATGGCTGTTTCGCCGATGCGGACGGCGAAGGCTGGGGTCCAGTAGCGGCCGCGGAGGACACCAAGGACGTCGACGTTGTAGAAGCGGTTCCTAGAGAGTTTAGCAAGAGATTTTTGTTATTGAAGCGGGACGCACCATTTCTTGGTCATCAAGGTGATGCCGTCGTAATAATGGGGGGAATAAACCATTCGATCATGAACATCGTCCGTACCCTTGATCAACGGCGGAATCTCAAGAACCGGGGGTTGGCAAAAGATGATTGCCGATTTATGCACTGCTCGAATTGCCTTCTGATACAATCGATAGTGGTCCATAAAATACGTATCCGTAAAGTGAGCTGCCGACAACGGTTCCCCCGAAGGCTTCTTCGAAAAGTAATCACTCTTCAACAGCGTATCCGTCATCGGATCCCACACCCCATTTTGGGCCCAGATACACTCCCCCAGCTTCCACTCCGGATCCCGTTTCCACCCATATCTCGAGTCGTCGTAATCCGCCGGAAGCCACGCCTGAACTCCCTTGGGATCCACCATCTTCTTGCCCACCGAGTACGGCCCCATATTCCCAAACTCAAACATTTCAACCTCTAAAGCGCGACCACTCCCCAGCAATATCGCCTGCCAAGCTGTTGGCGAGGTCCCTTTCCGCAGTTTCTGCTCCGCCGGAATCGAATCGATCGTCTTGTACCCAATCAACCCACGATTCGGCTCGTTGATCGACTCCCACCCAATAATCGGGTTATCCTCCAAATCCCCAGCCTCATGTATCCGTTTCGCCAGGTGCACCATCGCATCGATAAAATGCCCCTGCAAATAATCCTGAATATTCCTCCCATCAATCACGGCATTTGGTGCAAAATCCCTCCCCGCGAAAAAGAGCGTCCACGCAACCAAGCACGCCAGGCGCTGATAATTCGTCGACCAAATCATTTTCGGAAACTCCTCCGGCTTGGGCCACGTATTATGAACGAGCGCTGCTTCCGTGACATCGAATGTTTGCGGGTTGAGACCCATTGCATACAGCGTCCACATGGGCGCCCCAGAGCCACCCGCAAACCGTGACCACACGTCTTGATGCGGGTCCATGATTACCATGAAGTTGTAGTCCTTTGCTCTCCGCAAAAGCGCGATGGTGCTATCGATCCATTCCTCGTCGTAGATTCCAGGGCCTTTCGCCTCGATGGCTTCCCAGGTGAAGATGTAGCGGAGAGTGTTGTAGCCGTAGTTTCGTAGGCGTTGGAAATGGATGTCGGCGTCTTCGAGTTTGAAGGGGCGGCCGACAAAGGAGACGTTGTCGCCGTCGAAAAAGTGCTCGTAGACATGGGAGGGTGTGTCTGGTTTTGTCGGGTATTTTGCTTCCGCGGCGCAATTGATGCCTCGGAGCGTGACTACGCGGTTGTGTTCGTCTTTGAAATGGACGCCGTCAATCGTGAGAAAGTTTGGCATATTTCCGCGTGTGGGATGGTGGAGAGAGGAGGAGGGTCGGAATGGGTGAACTAGCGTGGGAATGTTGGGAAATGGAGAGAGTGACTGGAGTTGGAAGTGTAACTATCAAGCAAGGAGCTCAAGTTGAGCTTCCGGGAGCTTGCCACCAAATGACCCCAGCTTGGATCCCAGTGTGGCTGGAGAGTCGCCACGTCATATCAAGTGGCGCAACTACAGCTGCTTAGTCATTCAGGCATTCTCGAGACCCATTGGACCAACAGTTTGGGAGGAGCAATGATCAAAATATGGTAGACAACAGTTTTATTATCACCAGGACAAAAAGTCAACCACAACACGCTCCACCGACTGCACTCAAATACATCTCCCTGGCCTCCCATAAAGGCAGACAAAGAATCTGTATATATACCGCAGCGGGAATGAGCCTATTCAGGCCGGTACTTAACCAGGCTCTGTGAATCACCAGGTGGATGCAGCAACACCCACAACCGGCAGAAAAAGAGAAGAAACGAACGCCACGCAAAGATTCCATTGTCCACACATTACCCATTATAATTCCAAGCATAAAACACCCATCACAAAACACGGTCCACGAAAAGAGAGAAAAGTATGATCATCGAGCCAATAGTCTATTACAGATAGCTAACGGAACACGATCTAGTCGCTAAACGCTTCAACGCTTCTTCTTAAGCAGCAATCGCGTTTCCAATCTTGAACTCGTCGTTCAGCTTTTCATTGAGAGCAGCTGGGCGACCCGACTTGGCCTCCACTACAGGAGCCTCAACGGACGCAGCCGGAACCTCCTGACCAAGCTGACCCGCAGTCCAAAGGTTCTGAACTGGCTCCGCGTCCTTCTCACCAACACCGCACAAGCCACCGAGAGCCTCCCAGTCCGACGTGCGCTTGATTTCGAGGGTGGTCCAGACGTCCTCCAAGGCCTCGAAGAGGTGCTGCTGGAAGGGAGCGGTATGACCAGGAGTGGGGGTAATGCGGAGACGTTCCTGGCCCTTCGGAACGGTGGGATAGTTGATGGCCTGAACGTAGATGCCGTGCTTCTTCAAGAGCATATCGGAGGCCTGTCTTGCGACCTCGGCGTCGCCGACGAGGACAGGAACAATGTGCGACGGATTAGGAATGACGGGGATATCGCGACGGCTGAGCTCCTCCTTGACTTCCCGGGTATGCTTCTGCTGCAACTTGCGGTCTCCATCGTAGTCCATCTGGTACTCAATAGCAGCTTCGGCACCGGCCATAACTGCGGGAGGGAGAGAAGTGGTGAAGATGAACCCTGGAGCAAGAGATCTGATAGCATCAACAAACTTGGCGGACCCGGCGATGTAACCTCCCACACAGCCGTACGCCTTTCCAAGAGTACCGGTAATGATATCGATACGGTCCATGACGGAACCCTTTGGTTGTTCTCCGCGAGCATATGCGTCAAAATCCAAATGCTCAGCAACGCCAGCTCCGTGTGGTCCATACATGCCGACAGCATGGACTTCATCCAGGAAAGTGATCGCTCCATACTTATCGGCAAGATCGCAAATCTCCTCAATCGGAGCTATTGAACCACACATGGAATAGACCGACTCAAATGCAATAATCTTCGGGACATGCTTGGGAAGCGAGGCAAGCTTCTCTTCCAAATCTTTGAGGTCGTTGTGCTTGAAGACCATTTTCTTTGCTCCAGAGTGCCGGATACCCTGGATCATTGATGCGTGGTTGAGCGAGTCAGAGAGGATGACGCAGTCTGGTAATTTCGATCCCAGAGTGGCGAGAGTAGCATCATTGGCGACATAGCAAGATGTGAAAACGAGTGCTGCCTCTTTGGCGTGAAGCTTCGCCAGCGTCGCCTCCAACTTCACAGCATGTTGGTTGTGACCGGAGATGTTGCGAGTTCCTCCTGCACCAGCGCCATATTTGTCCAAGGTCCTATGCATGGCATCAAGCACTCTTTTATTCCTGCCCATACCCAGCTACCGGATGTCAGTAGCTGTTCTCAGACCTTTGGGCTCATCATACTCACATAATCGTTACTGCACCATGCTGTGACCAATTCCTCGGGATTCTCGAGATGAGCTTGTGGGAATTTCTCGGCTAAACGGTTGATGTTGTTGAAGTAGCGGTATGATTTGTCTTGCTTCTTCTTTGTGAGCTCGTTCTCGTAGAAAGCCTCATAGTCGAAAACGGCAGTGTTTCCAGACTTGCACACTTCCTTCTTATACACGTTGGTCGGTTTGGTAATCCGGTGAGGAACCGGGGCGGTCATGCCCTCGGCAATCTTGCTTGCACTCATGGCAGCAGCGCCATGTGGACAGATTCCTGGGCCGCATTAGATTTGAATGATTTATTAGAGGAAGCAATTCTCACCCTTGGAAGTGTCAAAGACTCCAGCTTTAATGTGGACCTCTTCGACATCGGCAGCCTTAGCGTGCTTCTTTGTCGAGGCAATAAAGTTGACCGGCTTGGACGGGTTGACATAGTGACGGATCTGGCCAAAGGCGGAGACATGGCCAGCAGGGCGGGCAACAGCGGCACTGCGGACCGACTGGACGGCCAAAGCCTTGGACATGACGGGGCATCGCCTAGCGACGACCTGGAGGTTGCTCATGGTGGATCCGCCGACAGCAGGAGAAGAGGAAGTGGACAAGGCCCTTAGTGTTGAAGGGGAGGTCTTTTTCAAGAACGGGCAAAGAGCGCGGGATTGCTTGAGGATGGGCTCCATTGCGGGCGACTGGAGAATGGCGTGTGCTGGACGAGCAAAGCAGGCGTGTTCCGGAAGAGATTTGACACGGTGGGGAACGGATGCGAGAAGCTAGCGAGATTGGCGGCGGAGGACGTGGGGCGGGAGAGGGAGGTTCTTTTTTTTTTTTTTTTCCAGGAACAACAGCACGGTGCTCAATTGGGAGGGAGGAGGAGGAGGGAGGTCGGGGGAGGTGAGGCGAGGAGGAGGGCGGATCGTCAGCGGGATATAGGGAAAGGAATTGGGAGGGTGTGGGGGGGAGGGGGGGGCGGGGGGGATGATGGAGTTTTGAGGGCTGTTGGTTCCTGGGGTATGTCGGAGGGGAGGTGGGTGTGGGCGGCGGCGGTTGGGGGTGTGGCCAGTGTGTGGGAATTTCGGCAGCGTGGAGTTGCAGCGAAACGGGGAGTTTGTGATTGGCTGGTCGGCTCGCCACCTGTGCTCTTACACATCCATCACGCACTCGAACTTCGGACGGGTTCCAGAGTGCCGAGGGAGCTCGGAAGGACGACAAGACTGAGTAGTGCCATAGCACGGCCAGTGCCGGTATATACCCAATAGTATTACATACCCGCCTCAACCAAGATGCTCGTATTGACGTGAATATTGCGTTGTGGCCATGCCAATGTTGTGCACACTGTCACATCACTGCCCAATTGCCCTTCTCTATGCCTGTGTGGCAAGAACTCGGTCTCAATGCCAGACACAATACATGTGGCCGGCCCGGGCCAAAGAGAGCTAGTCAGATTACTGGTCGTTGTGCATTCGAGCTGAGGAGATGTTTGAGTTCGCTTGAGCACTCCTGAACATGGTCGCCAACTTCCAATTGAGCAAAGAAAAAAAAAAAAAACATGTGATGTGCACGGCGTTCAAGGCGAAAGAGCATATAATATCGGGCCAGGTGCATGCCGAGCATACAGCCACCGGTATGCTTATGGCAGATGAAGTTTCTGATCTGGGAGGAAGCTCGCCGAAAGGGCCGTGTCCAGAGGATGCTCACGTTGGACGACACAACTCCAACCGAGAACATCAAAAGACGACGAGTTTACAGCTCGTATACGACGGCGCTAAAGATGCCGCGCTTCCATGGTCAACATCAGCCGGCCCATTTTCACAGATATCCGGGCCATCTCCGACCCTCGGGGTTCATCCGGGGTGGTGGGAGATGGCCCATTGTGGCACCTGCCGTTGAAAGACACACCAACCAGAATTGAGTGTGGGGTTGCCTGGATTGGATGCGGGGTTAGGGTCGCATCATTCCTGGAATAGGTCATCAATCATCGACCCCATTGCATGGAATTGTCCTCAACAATGGACTCTCGCACACATCGCACACACCAAATTCTACACTCCCTTCTGTCCCGCAGGAGTATTTGAATTGACCCTCCCTTTTCGATTCTCCTTCAATTCCTTCATCTCCGATACTGCCTAGGCTTCAAATGTGTCGCTGTGTGGCCGAGCGGTTGCAACAATGGGAGATGAAGAGCCTGATGAAAAATGATCGCAACACAAGGAACTAAACACTGTCTACTCGATCATTACACCCATTCCAATCGTGGTCAATAATTGTGGGCCTTCTTGTCGATGAAAACGAGAAGACTTACTATCTCACTCCCGAGCCTGACGGTAAATACTGCGATAGCAGGGTAATTTCTACCGTCTTCGCTACTGTGACTTTTCCATTCCAGCCGGGTTCACAGGTGCATGAACGTCAAAACGCTCCCATCCACTCTCTATGCGCCTCCTTCACCTCCCCCCACGAATACTCCTCCCACACAGACCCGACTCCTCCCTTCTCCTCCTCCGCCGGCTTTCTCAACACTCTTCCGGCACCATCTCTGCCCGCGAAAATGATCCCCATACACCGAATTCCGTGACCGCACCGTCCCCGTCTCCCTCCTCCAAAGCCACACATCCTCGCCCTCAAACCACGGACACCGCTGTGGAAACACCACGGATACGCTTCGTCGAGGCCATAGACTACCAGGCTCAAGGGCCAGACGAAATAAAACGGAACCCCTACAGAACCGTCACTTCCATTGAGACCGCGACTGCCACTCAGGCCGTGAATCAAAAACCACCAAAACATGCCGACCCAGACCAGAAACCAGACCAAGCCGTTCCGGTGCTACCAATCCGCTTTGTCCGGGCCACACGACACCTTTGGAGAGACCAAGAAGAGGTCAAACGAAAATTGGAAAGAATCATTCCTTCCAGCAACGCTGAAACTACCACCGAAGCTATAGGCCAAAATGCGGAAGACCCCACAGAGAAGCCACGGATTCGATTCGTCGAGGCTGTAAATTATTCGCAGCAAAGTGCTGAAGACCCGGCGAAACGATATCCGTATAGAGTTGTGACAGTCCCACCCCCAGAGGAGCCACGGATCCGCTTTGTTGAGGCTGTAGATCATGCTGAGCAGAGTTCCGACCTGACAAAACGATACCCATATAGAGTTGTCACAGTCGATGCCCCGGAGGTATCACGGATTCACTCAGCGGATAATATGGATTTCAACCAGCAAAGACATGGAGAGCACAGGACCGTCAATCCCATCCAGCCCATGGCTACCTTCGAAGCCGTGAATCAGAAGGCGCGAGAAACTGCCGTCTTAACACGGGCTCCCGAAAGAATTACTCCTACCACTGAGACCGTATATCCCAAGGCACATGAACATGACATAAGACAGGCCCCCAAAAGAACCACCACCGCCGAGACCGTGAATCAAAAGGTGCCAGAACCCGACCTCTTCAAACAGCCTCCCTCCAGAGCCATCCCCACCACCAAGAACACAAAACCCAAAGCCCAAGAACTCGACCTCTCCAACCGTGAACCCTTCAACATCGACTCCCCCTCCGCCAACCTCCCCAACAACCAACGCCGCCGCATCTCGCACACCGTCGGCGCCCACCGCCTCGAAAACATCTCCACCGCCCCCTACGTCGACACCTACTGCCACCTCGGGCACACTCTCCACACTCTCTCCACTCGCGCCTACCCCGAAAAAGCCTGGCACATCTCGTCCCCCAAACGCCACGCCCTCTCCCGCATCGACATTCTCGCGCGCACTCTCTTTCCGAGCAACTGCAAAGCCGTCATCGACGTCCACGCTGTCCCGCCATTCGATTCGCTCCGCTATGTCCGTAAAACTATGCTCCCCGGATGGCCAAAGGATTTCAGATACTACTATGCAGTCGGCATCCACGGTGAGCACGCGAAAGCGTATACCGACGAACTGCATCAACAAATCCTGAACGTCATGGAATCCGATCCAAAGCACTGCATCGCGTGGGGTCCGATCGGCTACAATTTCGAGGTTGTGAAGGAGGTGAAGCCCGGTGCAAGACGGCCGATAATACAGGGGATACTGGATCAGGGGAAGGCGGATTGGTATAGTCGGAATATCTTATCCGCGCTGTCGCATAAGGAGATTTTGTTCCAGGAGGAGATCTTTGTAAAGCAGTTGACGGCGGCGGTGAAGCTGGGGAAACCGGTGATTATTGATGCGCGTGGACCGGGCGCGGCGAAGAGGCTGAAGAGGACGTTGGAGGATTGGATGCCGACCGAACATAGGTTCGTGCTGCATTGTTATTCACAGGGGACAGAGTTCGCGGAATGGGTTACGGAAAAGTTTCCGAATGCTTTTATTGGGATAAACGGGAACTTTGGATGGAAAGGAATCGATGGGAGTGGGCATGTGAAGGGATGGATTCGCAAGTGTCGATGGGGAGAAAAAGGGTCTTATGGACACAAAGACCCACTACCGGGGCCACTGCAGAAAATTGTCTTTGAGAGTTGCAGCCCGTTCTTTATCCCCCGAGGTGTGTATGGCGGAGTCATCGAAAACTCCACTCCCTCAGATGGGAAAACCACCACCACACAACCAGAATCCCCGGATGGACGACGCCTCGTGGCATCCCACGCCGGCATGATCCCCTACATCGCCCGAAGCCTCACCCGCGATATCGCCTACAATCTTCACGACGATGAACTCCCCGCGGACACGGACACCGTTGCCTCCTCGACCGGCGTTGTAACTCTCAACCGCGTGCTCCTGATCTCAACCTACAATGTCGAGCGTGCGTTTGGGATCGAGGTGTTGACAGCGAAACAGCGGCGCCGGGTGGAAAGCTGGTTACATGAAGCGGAGGAGTGGAGGAAGGGCAGGTATGATAGGTGGTTGGAGAAGGAGAGGAAGAGGTTGGAGGAGGTTAGGTTGAAGGCGATCAGAATGGAGAGGAGGAAATCGAGGAGGTTGGTGAGGAGGGTGGATGCTGCGAGGAGATGGCATGAGATGAAGTTGGCCCAGGCGATTGAGAATATGAAGAAAGTACAGCGGGAGATGGAACCGGTCGGGGAGGTGAGGGTAGGGAGGAAACGGCCGTTGAGGAGAGTGCGGATGGTGAGGGTGGAAACTGGGGTAAGAAAGGTGGGTGGTGGAAAGAGGGAAACCGGGGTGGGAAGAACAATGGCGAAGAGGGATGCTCCGGTAGTAAGAACGGTGGGAAAGAGGGAAACGGGGTTGATAAGAAGGGTGGGTGGTGAGAAGAAGAAGGCATGGGGGATGGGATTGGTGAGAAGGGTGGGTGCTGGGAAGATCATGAGGCGAGGATCCATGTTGGTGAGGAGGGTGACTGGATCCAGGGTGAAGAAATAGGCTATTTGAAGGATGAGAGAACTGTAAATAGGTCAGAGGAAAGAAATGAATACAAGTGAATTGTATATAAATCACGTGCCACATCCAATGACCATCGTCATCATCAAACAGTTTCTGAAAACGCGGTTCCAGACAACAGCTATCGCAACATCCAACCACCACTGGCAACCAACCACCTTCAGGCCGCTTCTCCTCCCCGTCGTAGTGCCATCCCAGACACTCGGCTCTTATCTACGAACCCATTGACGGCCTCGAATCCGATTACCCCCTCCATCCTGCTACTCCCTCCCACCCCACCATGACGGCCCCACGCGATACCACCCTCTCCTCCCTCCTCCCCCGCTACCGTCCCAGCAAGCTCTTCACTCCTCCGTCCGCCTCGCACTCCCACTTCACCTCCCTCGACTTTTCCGACGACGGCACCCACCTCATCACCACCACAACCGGCGAAACCCTCGAACTCTACGACGTCAGCAAGGGCACCCACACGCGCACTCTCTTCTCCAAAAAATACGGCTGCCACCTCGCGCGCTTCACCCATACCAACAACACCGTCATCTACGCCTCTACGAAAGAAAACGACACCATCCGGTACCTCTCCCTACACGACAACAGCTTCATCCGCTACTTCAAAGCCCACACCAGCAAGGTCAACTGTCTCGAAGTCTCCCCAGTCGATGACCAATTCATCTCCTGCTCCCACGACGGCACCGCGAAACTATGGGACCTCAAATCCCAGCACGCTCACGGCTCCGTTTCCATCCCGGGGACAACACTAGCGGCCTTTGATCCCTCGGGGATTATCTTCGCCTTGGCCTCTTACCAGACTTCATCAATCATGCTGTTTGACCTCCGGAATTACGATAAAGCTCCCTTCCAAACATTCTCCATCACGGACGACGCGTTCCTCTCCGCGTACTCATACCCCCCACGTATGCCCACATGGCAGAAACTCGAGTTCTCGAATGACGGGAAGCTTATGCTGCTTGGGACTCGCGGTCAGGCGCATTACGTGGTGGACTCGTTTTCGACGAGCACGAACAAGTTTTTGTGGCGGTTGCAGAGGAAGGGGCCGACGACGCCGAGTGCTGGGGAGGGGTTGAATTCTGGGGATGTGACGTTTACGCCGGATGGGAGGTATGTTGTTGGAGGGCAGATGAATGGTGGTGTGGCGGCGTGGGATGTTTTGAGGGGTGGTGATGAGAAGAAGACCGTGCAGCCGTGGGTCGAGTTGAAGGAGCAGATGGGGACGGGAGGGTCTGGAGGGATGGGAGGAAATCAGGCTCAGAGGGGGACAAATAATGCGTTGGTGGCGTTTAGTCCAAAGGTGAATGTAATGGTGACGGCGGATAGAGAGGCGGTAAGTTGTTGTGCCTGTGATGACCGGGAGAGGAGTTGGCTGATGGTTGTTGATAGTTATTCTGGATTCCTGAGCAACATGCTCCAGATCCACCTGCGGACCGACAAGCGGCTGCTGCTCGGTGATCCTCATCCTCCTAGGAACTCCATCACCCACCACCATGGTTCAGCCGTCGACCCAATGATAGACAGGGTCGGTACTAATAGCCCTCTTCCTGCTGATCTGGAGCCAATACACAATTCCTCAGACATCTATACCCGGGAATAGACCATCCTGAACAACAATATATCCACGACCTCTTGCTTCCTGCCCTCCCCCCCAATCCCCCCTCTACCACGTTTCCATACTGTTGCATATGATCATAAGGCGTTATCGGTTTTCTTGTGGCGTGGCGTCTGAAGCTATGTGTTTATTCTGCTGCTGTCGTCGTTGGTATATAGAGCTTATGTTTGTCATCTAATGGATATGTTTATTCTACTTCGCCCCGACTCTGGGATACCAGTCATCTTCATTGAGAAGAGATATATCAAAGACAAATGACACTGGAGAAGTAGGCCAATATCTTCAATGACTCAACTATTAATTTACTACCAAACAAACGCAGGTATGAATCAAAAACATCATTAATACCCTCTACTAAACTCCACCTATCCTCACCCCTTCACTGCCGTATCCTTCTCCCCTCCCTCCTCCTCACCCTTCTGCACGCCCTTCTTCTCCGCCCCCGGTTCCGGCCCACCCCCTACATCCTGCTTCCCCTCCTTCTTCTGCTCCTCATCCGCCTGAACCCCCTGCTTCCCTGGTTTCCCCTCCGCCGCCTTCTTCCCCGGTTCTCGTGGCTCTCTGTGGCCTTCCTCCTCGGCTTTCTTCTTCTCGGCCTTCTTATGCGCGATATGTTTTTCTTCGGTCTTGCGCTGCCTTTCTTGGTCGGGGGCGTGAGAGGGATCGTAGAGCAGCGCAGCGAGCTGTTGCTCGGCACGTTGTGTCGGCGTTATCGCATCACCAATCTACAATCATTGTCAACCCTATCCCATCAACACCTGAGAGGAATAAAGCAGCATCATCATACCTTCCCGCGCCCAACGAGTGTAGTGATGATACAAGCGCCCACCACAAACGTCAGCACAAATCGATACGTCATATACCACCGCGGCGCCCAACCCCACGTCGTCGCCTGCACATCCGCAAAATACATTCCCGTGAATCCGACGAATTGCACCAGGAGCGCGTAGTCGAAGGGGAGCATTATGGTAGGCCAGGCGAGGACGGGGGCGAGGATGCCGATCGTGTAGCGGCGGTAGGGGTGAGTGCCGCCGTAGTTGGCGAATTCGAGGCCCCAGTGGATGGCGCCGAGGAAACTGGAGATCTGTGAGTAGGAGAAGGGGGGGAGAACGGAGGAGGGGATAGTTACCTGAGGATGACAGCGCCCAGAGCGACTTGGAGTGGCTCGCCGAATTGGATTATGGACTCGGCGGTCTCACGGCTGAAGAGAACGGCGTAGCCAGTGTGTTTGGCATGCTGGATGTCCCAGGCCATAAACATGGTCGCTACACTAGTAGTAACGTAGGGGACCAAGCCGGCTCCGCCAAAGTAGTAGACTTCCCTGGGAACATCACGGAGTGCGAATGTCTCTTTGACGGTTTTCTGGAGTAGTTGTTAGCAATACAGTACTCAGACATGGGATATTGGGATCTTAGATACCAAGTCCGTGCGGAGTCCCTTCATCATGTCGATATCCCCGTCTTGAGCACTCGCTTCCCCCGGCCCCATATCCGCCAGAGGCCGGAGACTGCTGGTGGTCGAGACTTTCTCTGGGTGTGGTTCGAGTTTGGCTTGACGGCGTTCTTCACGCTCTTTCCGGAGATCGGGTTGGATTAGGTTGGGGTCCATGAAATGGCGGGAGGTTGTGCTGAATATGGCGATTTGGTTGCGAGGGAAGGGAATTTTTGGAGCATGGCGGGGGGTTAAGATGGAGGTTCGAGAGGGAGAGCTCAGTGGGAGCGGGGGGAACCGTCGGGGAAGGTTTCGTGCTGGAGAAGGGGATATCAATAATCGGAGAGAGCTGGGGCGTAGCATGGTGGTGGATGTTGCTGACAAAACAGTGGGAAAGTTCTCGGGATGGATGGGAAATCAGAGAAGCAGTGAAGATGCCACAGTATCACGAATTTCAAGGTGTCTGGTGTTTATGGAGCTGGGGAAGATGTCGCTTGCTTGGAGGAGAATCCCAATTACATCATATGTCACGCCTAGTCACGTGATTCAATGAGCGTCATTATACGCGCGTGGTCGATCCTCCACTCAACGTTAGTTACATCGCTCGCCTTGCGGAACGGCTTCTAGAAGGACTCAGTTCAATCAATTGACCGGAGGCTTAGTAGTGATGGTCGCCCCGTTCCACGCAAACCCCGTTTGCAAGTATCCGTCACCACCCCTTTGTCTCCTCGATCGTCACCTTTCTTCATCCCCATCGTCATCGTCACCGTCCCTTCACCACCATCCCCATCGAGCGCCAGAGTCATCGCACATCCGCGGGCCCGCCTGACGACCGTTCGGAGCTCACAGCTCCACCACATCGCAAGCGAAACAGCCAGTGAGCCAAGCAATCGGCCGACACATCCATCCTTCTGCAACCGGCCATGGCGCCGCCGGAGGTTGGGAGGGAAAACGTTGGTGCTCCTCCGCTCCAGCCTGTTGCACACGTCTGCTGTCCGCTATCTCGGCCGTTCACTGATGGCAGCGTTACTTGAATCAAGTCCAGCAAGCGCCATGTCATGATGGCTGGTGTGATGGCTGGATTGTTTTCAAGGTGAGGGTTGGAGAGTTTCTATGTGTGCCAAAGCTCATCATTGCCCAGATTCGTTATCGCCCCGTTAGACGTCGTCAAGATCCGCCTTCAGCTGCAGTGGCAGAATGTCCCAATATTCGATCAGAATCCGGCGAATCTCCGCGTGGGCCCTACATATCGTGGCATGTTTCATACAATGCAAACCATCGTCGCACATGAAGGAATACCGGGGCTCTGGAAAGGGAATGTTCCCGCTGAGATGCTTTATATGGCCTACGGTGCGGCGCAGTTCCTGGCATATCGCGAGACGAGCCTGATGATATCAAAACTGCCTTATAATGTCAACAACAATGTCAAGTCGTTTGTTGCTGGAGCTGTCGCAGGAGGGGCGGCGACGTTGGTGACGTATCCCCTGGATCTGTTGAGAACGCGATTCGCGGCACAGGGGAATGAAAGGGTGGGTTATGATCACTGGGAATTATTACGGTACTTTGCTGAATAGCTCAAGGTATACATGTCTCTGTATCACTCGGTTCAGAACATATATCAACACGAGGGGGTGAAGGGATTTTACCGTGGCTCTGGAGCTGGGATTGCTCAGATCGTTCCATACATGTGGGTAGTTCCCAATACCTCCGTTGAGAGATTGCTGACTGATGGCGGAATAGGGGGATATTCTTCTGCACATACGAAGCATCAAAAGCGTATCTTTCTATACCACATCTCGATCATCAGCTTCCGGCAGGATGGTCTGAAGCGACGGCTGGGGGGTTCGCAGCGACCGTGGGAAAAACTTGCGTCTTCCCACTGGACCTGATCCGGAAACGTTTGCAAGTCCAGGGGCCAACACGAGAGGTCAGTGCCCTCAACCGACGGTAATAACAATTGTTATACTGACAATTGTTAAACGGCAGAGATATGTCCATCGAAACATTCCAGTGTATAAGGGGATTCGGAGCGCAGCAGCTAGTATATTTCGCACAGAAGGTGTCCGTGGGTTATATAAAGGGCTCACAGTCTCGTTGGTTAAAGCTGCCCCGCTGAGTGCAGTGACAATGTGGAGCTTTGAAGAGTCATTGAAGTTGCTGAAATGGATGGAGCCTGAAACTGTGGATTAGTGTGTGGGAGGATGACCGGAGCAATACTCGTCCGCTCGGAAATGGTGCCAACACCAGCCTCGCGGCGACGTGCACCACGACCTTTGGTTTGTGGACCATTTTCGAGTGGGCGAGTATACGCTGATTCCGATATAGACAGTAGATACCTACTATGGGCCGAGGACAATAGGGGATAACATTATAATCTTTCTCTGAGCAACGGAGGACAAGGGTCCCGTGGTGGACGATGATCCTACCAAGAAGACTCTGGTACAATTAGAGCTTTTGATGATGAAGTAGGGAGCGATTGAGGCACAGAATCTTCATGTTGATGAAGAGTGGCCATGTGCTGTATCAGTCATCCATGTACAAATAAACGTGCCCAATAATTCGTGTAACACGCGCATGCGCCGTGCCCGCGGCAATGACGTCCCAACAGAAGCTCTTGTTGTCACTCACCCGATCAGCTCAGAGCTCTGCCAGACCCCACCACCACCACCGTCACCAACATTACACAACGCAACATAGACCACAAAGCTTCCTAAACAATGGGAAACTCTTCATCGCACACGGCCCACCACTTTGAGACCTTCGCCGGGCTTCCCCGCGTACAACCTTCAGAATTTGAAACGTCGCCTGTCAAGCGTGATAGAACGCTGAAGCATTTGCTTCGTGCCAATCACCATAACTATGCGGTTCTGTATAACAGGGACAGATTTCATAACCATTTACCACATGTGAGTGGGGATTGTTGTATTCGGAGGAAATCGTGTTTGAATCAAATGAAAGAGTCAAGAATATAAAGCTAACTCCACCAGGTTCTAGGATCTGCATACCTTCTCGGAGCAACCTCTGAACACCTTCAAAAGCTGTATGATGTTGACATTGAAACACTGGAACCATGGCGTGACGCCCCTCAAGAAATCGTACGCGACGACTGGCGGGATTTCCTCGGCCAGCGAGATTACCAGAGGGCCTATATGGACTTTTTTGAAGATCAGCTGGTCAGGCACAATTATGATTGGAAGAGTGTGGTCAATGAGTATCTTTTGGAGGGCAAGGAGCCAATCTTGCATGGGATGATTGGAGGCCGTAAGTGGCACCTGGCTCAGATTGAAGGATTGTTGGAGCTGATGATTGACACAGTCGGCCATCCGCTGATTCACCTTGGGGTATGGTGTGCTGTTATTGTGATAACAGGATGTAACTGATATTGGTTTAGTACGCGTATGAATTGGACAATCGCGATGTCGCCATGGAAGGTAAAATGATTGTTCTTCACAGCAAAGAATTATTTTGACCAACCGGTAGCTCTTGTCCTCGGTACAACCAACTACAACTTCCTCCACAAGTATATCGACGACGCGTTTCCCATGAAGAAGTACGATTCAGGGAAAGAGACGGCATCGGCGCTCAGTTTGATCACAGAGTTACGACAGGACTCGCGGCTCGACGGACTCTTTGAGCATCAGGGGGCTGACAATATCGAGAAGCTGTTCCAAGAACGCGAAGATGTTGTTTTGGAGTACTTCAACCGGTATGATGGCTCAGGTACGTCAACTGACCCAGTCGAATGGCTGTGGGGTTTTGACATGTTGGTTTCCAGACATTGCAAAGGCGCATCAGGAACTGAGCAAGGTGGCAACACTCATGATGATCGCCACGACGGAATCGAATTACGACTTTTTTATTTGTCATCTTTTGACAACGTCTTACGCAATTCGGGTTCTCCTCCCTGAACTTCCAGTCAAATTTGCGGAATCTCTGGTTAAGGCGCATTGGCTTTTCGTGTTGGTGGTGTACTGCATTCAGCTGCGGCCAGAAATCAAACCGGAGCTGATTGACGAAGTTGATGTGGAGGGAAAAACATGGGAGAAGGTTGTGAAGGAGGCCTTGGTACATAAGGCATATGATGATGTCGAGGACACACATTATTTGAAATGTAAGTGACAATATTGTATTGGGCAGTACATTAGCTGGGCCTTTACTGACAGATTTGTAGCTGTGAGGGCACTAAAAGATTATGGAGCATTGTTTTTAGAGGACGAGGAGTTCTACAGGAAGGCTGCGGTGAAGTTTACGTGGGGTTTCGATCGATGGGGGGGATTTGGTGCGGAGGAGGATGGTGAGAGGAATTAAGAACTATTTTGGGCGATTCTATGAAAAAATGGATGTAATGTAAAGAATATCAACGGGGAGGGCTCATTTCATGTTGTGCTGTAACGCTGTTGGGCGTTGGGGGGGGTGGTCGCACCCGCTCCTCGCCCTTTTTTCCCAAGTCCTCTCCTCCCTCTCTATTCTCTACCTCTTCTTTTTGAGTTTCTTCTATTTGAATCGGATTGAGTGTTCACTGTTCTTGATCTCGCGGATTGAAGTGGACGTGCGCAGGGTCGGCGACTGCGCACTCGGATTACGTGACGCGAGGCGGTGTCGCGACAGGCGTGATTCACGTCTTCCAGTTCCAACACGACGCCCTCCTCCTTCCACCGACAACGGCCATTCCACCATGTCGCACCCCGGTCCCCCACAGCCTGGAGCTTCTGCTCCCGCCGCAGGTGCTCCAGGACCTCCCGGTGGGACCCCACAACAACTCAATCAGATCGTCATCGAATATCTCAGTAAGAAAGGCTACTCAAAGACAGAGGCAATGCTTCGCATGGAGTCTGCGCACACGGATGCCGAGGGGCGCCCCATAAATTCCAAACCTGAAGACAATCCCGATACCATGTATGAGAGGGCGTATAGTGGGTTTTGTGAAACCTTTAGCAAGATTACTTTTAATAGCTAACCATTATCCTAGTGCATTTGATTCGGTGGATCGACAATTCGCTCGAGATCTATAAGGTTTATTTCTTCTACTACTTACTGTTTATACGGTAGCTGATACAATATCAGCCGGAGCTTCGCCGCCTTGCATACCCAGTTTTCGTCCACTTTTATCTCAACATGCTCTCCCAAGGTTACGTCAATCCGGCAAAGGCGTTTTGGACAAAGCACCATGAGGAACACGGAACTAAGCACTCCCACGATCTCAAAGAGCTTGGTGCATTGACCCTCCCCGCCCATGCGACCGAAAACCAGCTGGCCAAGCTCTACCGCGAGAGCAAGTATCGGATTTCGCTATCAAAGACAACGGGTGGCTTGGTGATCGTCTTTCTCGAGGAAACGGAGGATCAGGGAGGGAAGCTCGTGCTTGATGTCATCAACCGCTACGTGGATATCCGCACTGTGGCAGGGCGAGCGGGCATGTTCAGCCGGGATGAAGATGCGACGGAAGATGAAGGGATCCTTGGGCATGTATCAGGCTCACAGGCTTCGGTGACAGATGTCCTCAGGGCTGTCAAGCTTGGGCCTCTGCCTATGGATAGGGAGCTGGCCAAGGAAGTGGAGGATGAATTGCAGGAGGAAGATGCCAAGATGAGGGATGTTTCGAGAGGTGGATCTCTTCTGGAAGAATTCCAAAGGATCAAGCGGGAGGAGATGGAGGATAGCCCGATGAGAGATGCCGTGCCTTTGCCGCCCTACACGGTCACGGATGTCGAGAGAGAAGTACAGTTGGTTAAGGAACAGCGTGAGGCTGTCAAAATTCACGGCGGACCAAGCCCTGCTCTCCCTAGTGTCTGCATGTACACATTTCATAATACTAATGATGGGTATGTTGACCGCAAAAACGTTTGGGTACATGGCTGACCAACAGTAGGCTTCACACAGTCCAGTTCTCTGATGATGCCACCTTGGCTGCTTGTGGCTTTGCCGAGTCCTATGTACGAGTATTCTCTCTCAAAGGGACACCACTTGAATCCATAATTCCTTCAGAAAACGAACCAACAATACCTAAATCGCGACGGCTCATAGGACACTCAGGACCTGTATACGGCACATCGTTCTCCCCAGATGCGAAGTACTTGCTGTCATGCTCGGAGGACAAATCTGCGCGTCTGTGGTCGCTTAACACATACACTGCTTTAGTTGTGTACAAAGGCCATGATGCACCAATTTGGGATGTCGAGTTCGGACCATTCGGACATTACTTCGCAACAGCCAGCCACGAACATACCGCTCGGCTGTGGAGCTGTGATCACATCTACCCCCTTCGGATATTTGCCGGGCATCTCAGTGATGTTGACACTCTCGCATGGCACCCCAATTCGGCGTACCTTTTCACTGGCTCGAGTGACAAGACCGCACGGATGTGGGATATACAAACCGGAAATGCAGCGCGCTTATTCCATGGGCATACAGCGCCGGTTACTGCCCTTGCTGTCTCGCCTGACGGCAAATATCTTGCAACTGCCGCAGAAGATAGCTTGATCAACATCTGGGATATCGCGGCCGGGAAGCGCTTGAAGAGTATGAAGGGACATGGAAAAACGAGCATATACAGTCTGTCGTTTTCTCGCGAGGGCAGTGTTCTCGTTAGTGGTGGAGCCGATATGACTGTGCGATGCTGGGACGTAATGCATGGCACTGGAATTGGTAATGTCGACGCTCCGGAATCTCTTCAGGCCAATGGGACTGTTTCGCTTGGTGATGGGACTACGAAAGTGGACGGTACTGGCCAATCCTCGGGAGGAGCCAAACGCAAGGGAGGTCGGGATGTTCTTGCTACGTGAGTACACTCAAAACTTTCTATCTCGACGATATACTGACATGAGGTTAGGCCTGACCATCTTGCCGTCTGGCATACCAAGAAATCTCCCGTGTACAAGGTACAGTTCACAAGGAAGAACATGGTGCTCGCCGGAGCTGCTTTTTTGCCATAAGTAATGGGATTTGCTTTTGAATTTTTAATTCCAGGAGTTATTGGGAACGGTGTTCATTAAATCATAGCTTTTTTCCCTTTGTGTTTTTGCGGTCGGATTTTAGCCTTCGATTTCCCCTTCTTTGGTGTATTTTTGTGTACTGTACTTAAATGTTGCATGGCGTAATGGCTGGAAAAGAGGAATTGATACTGGCGTTCAATATCATTGCTTGACTACTGTATCTTAAAATTCAGTCGCTTCTGTACTGAAAGTGAAATCCCACGTTTATGTAATGGGGTTTTAGACGTGCAATAGGATGTTTCAGGTTTCACATGGAGGATTATATTCTTTACAGTTTCTCAGATCGCATCTCTGTAGTGCGCATTTTGATATGGGAAAACAGACACGTATTCTCATATGAACACAGTGACTGAATCATTGCAAGCTACCCCGAATGGATACACCAAAAAAAATTTACATAGCATGAATTTCAAAAAGACTCCAAAACTCCAAAATAATCATGATTTAACCGCATCCCAAGATCAACACCATATCGCCTCTCAATCTTCCCGGCTCAGTAGTCTTTGAACCCCTCCTCTACCACCCAGCTCTTACCCCCTTTCTCCAGCACCTCACACGCCCACCCCACAACCAATATCCCCGGCGGCCTCGAACCCACCTCATCAACCGCCGCCACAACATCCCCCAACCTCGTTCTCACGACCCTTTGATCCGGACAACTCGCCCTCTCCACAACCGCACACGGACACTCCATGGGCCAACCCCTTTCCCTCATCGCCTCCACCACATCCTTCAACCTATGCAACGCCATCAAAAACACCGTCGTCCTTGACTTGACCCACTCGGGAATCTCACACATAGCGCCCTTTCTTCCCGTACCAGTACACAACAAAACCTGGTCCGCGACACCCCTATGCGTCGCCGGTATCGCCGCAAACAACGGCCCACACAGCCCAGAACTCAACCCAGGGACAACAGCCGGAGTATACCCGTGCTCACGGAAGAAATCGAATTCCTCCGCCCCGCGGCCGTAGATATACGGATCCCCTTGCTTCAGCCGGACAACCTTTTGTCCGGATTGAAGCGCTTCAAGACCTTTGGTGAGGAGCTCAGCTTGCGCCGCGTCGGCGTTTCCTGGGAACTTTTTGGCGATGAAGATGGGGGTGCGGCGGGGGATGAGGGAGAGGATGCCTGAGGGAACGAGTTTGTCTGCGAGGATGAGGTCGGCAGTGTTTATTTCGTTGAGGGCAGCGCGGGTGAGGAGGGAGGGGTGGCCGGGGCCGGAGCCGACGAGGGAGATGGTGGGTTGACGGGAGAAGGGAGTTGAAGAGGTTTCGGGGATGGCGGGATCGGTAGGTTGGGTTGATGGTTCGTTCAAGGAGGAAAAATCGACGTAGTCTTGGAAGAGAGAATCGATATCCGCATTGTTGAGGGCGCATAGCTTTTCCAGTGGCCAGTATTCGCAGATCTGGCTTAACCATCTGATTCTCCGCATCTTGACAGCTTTAGGATCTTCTGGGGTAACCAAGGCATTGAAAGTGCTCTTTTGTTCTTGGGATTCGTCTTCCTCTCCTGCCCTGAACTCTCGTAGTGTTCCGTCATCGTCTTTCCCGTCATGACTCCAAAGTCGCCTTCTCAGTCTCCCAATCTGGTCGCAGGTTTTTCCAATTCCAACAGGCAATCCGGCGACGATTTCGCGGCGGATACGATTGGCAAGTTTACATCCGTTTCCAGATGTAGTCACTGCGATTTGAAGTGGACCGTCGGTGTGACTGGAGAGTAGAGAAAAGGTGCTGAGGAAAGGCGAATCAACGACGTTGACGGGTATCCGTAACCGGCGGCAGAGGGCTGAAATATAGGTGCCTGTAGGATTGAGTCAGTCTGCGGTCATGATATTGATGCCCCATTCTGAAATGGGGCATGATGGAAGCCGATTAATCAGGCAGAAGAGAAGGACAAGAGAGGAGACTGCTAATTACAACTTACATTGAACACAATCTACCGGCAGCGTAACAAATACACGATCCACCACGTAGTCGACTTCTTCTCGCCCAAGTTTTGTGAGGTCTTCCTTCACAAACTCTCTAGGAACAAGCTCGATTTCTCCGTCTTCGACTCGTCTTTGAAGGCCGTGGTAGAGGCCGGCACCATCAGAGGTGGATGGGGCGATCAACTTTATTGTTACCCCAGATTCAAGGAGTTTGGCGCAACGGGAGCTGGCAAGGGCGTTATTTCCAATTACCAGATGCACTTGACCTGTGCAATCTGTGCCGGTGAGGAGTGGTGTTCGCCGGGGTACTGTTGTATCATTTGTGGTAGTGGTTGAGGAAGCAGGCGAAGGCGTTGTTGTTGACGTCAAGGATGGCATATTGATAGCTTTGGACAGATTCTGCGTATCTATGGTATCTGACCCGGGCGGAGAGGACGGAGGACGGCGTTTAGAGCAAGCCATAGCAGTAGGGGCACGAGAAAGCTTTAAAGCTGTACCGGGAATGTTTGGTGGGGTGGGTGTGGCGAACGGAGTGTGGGGGATCAGCTAGGACAGTACCACTTTGAAGAGCCGTTCGGATGTCCGAGAGTTTTGTTGCCAAATGGAGCTTGAAGAGTTGTTTCTGGGGTATCTTCGGGCCGCGGAAACTCTTCTGGAATGACAGAGATTCGCAACTGTATGCCTCGAATGTGATTGTGCTTCCCACAGTGTAAAGAAACCTTGACTAGTGATTTGAGACTTGAAGAGACTTGTTTTGTAACTGCTGGAGCTCCGGGCGATGTACAAAATTCAGAGCTTGATGCTAGTCCCGAATGCGGACAGGGCTGACCAGGCTTGGCCATCACGCAATTGCGCGTGAAGAAGGCAGAATCGCGCGTGCTTTGTCACGGGAATATCGTGACCGCTCAATAATCGAAGCTTTTAATAATCATGTCGTTATCCTGACATTATTGTTGGACACAATTATGCTATGGTAACCTGTCGATTCATGAAATATCTCAATACCCATCTAACTTACGTTCACCACCCCGTGACATGCCACTAATCTTTCAATCCCGGTCCCTTCCCTCCCCCATACCTTGCCTTCCTCGGCGAACTCGTTCGGCAAGGTCCAAATTCCCTGCACTCTTACTTGCGCTGCTCAAGAACTCCGCCTTGCCGCCTTGTCGGTTATTCTTCATTCTCGCCTCTGCTTCTGTCTCTGCCTCTGCTTTTTCCTTGGCCTCCAACTCAGCTATCCTCTTTGCCCGGTCGACATTCATGTTTTCTGCATTGCTCTGCATAGCTGCAAGCTTTCTCTGTCGCTCCGCCTCCTGCTCTTCCTCAATTGGCCCAGCTCGTGGAGAATCACGATAACTTGGAGAAGGGCGCCGTCGACGACCATCATTATCCCGAGGCCATCGTGGTGAGCGCTCCCTAAATGCACTCCGGCGATCAGTTTCGGACGCCTCGCTTCGTCGGTGTGGTGACCGCGTTCGGTTGGGTGATGGCGGCGTTCTGGAACTCGAGGGAGACCTCCGATGTCTTCTATCATTGTGTCTATCCGATCGTTTGTGTCGAGAAGATCTTGGAGATGATGACCGCGACCGGTTGCGTCGTGAACGCCTCGGAGGTGACCTTGAACGTGAGCTGTCTTGTGATCGTGATCGCGAACGTCGCCTCTTGTGGCTACTTCTATGTTCCCTTCGATCATCATCATCCCGTCGAGACCTGTGGCTTCGGCGAGAAGAGCGTCGATGGCCTCTGTCCCTTTCCCGGTCTTTTCCATCCTTGGGGGCAATCCCTGCGACTTCTAACAGCTTCCTCTTCTTCAATGGATCCTTCATGAAGCTCTCATATGCTTGTTGCTCTTGTCTCTTTATCGCCAACAACGGATCCTCTCTGATCTTCGCCTGGGTGTCCCTCACAGTATTCGCATTCTTCTGCTGCATAAATGACTCCTGTCCAGCATCCTTTTTCAACACCTCATTATCGGTCCCCTTTAAAAGATCATCAATCCGTCGGGTTCCAAGCAGATAGGCCTCCATTTCATCAGTGGTTCTCGTCATTCCGGCAGCGGGTCCTTCATAAAGGAAGTCGACGCGATCGACCACCTTCTTTCCGCCAGCGGCTTCGTGAATGCGTCGAAGTTCGAGGGTTTGTCGCTCTTGTTCCCGCTCTTTTTTCCATTGTTCGACGCGTTTGCGCTCTTCGAGCGCCTTTTTCTCTTCCGCCCATACCCGCTCTTGGTTCTTCCCGAGCTTGGGATGCCAGGATTTCTTCAAGTTGAGATCCTATGAAGGGAGTTAGTATAGTTTAAAGAGATCAAGGTGGGAAAGGGAGTAGGGGGCTTACTCCACCCATATTGGCAACGAAGCAGATAACGAACGGCGAGGGTGTTGGTGGAGCTGGCGCTGGTGGAGCTGGTGTTGAGCAGGATAGTGAACTCAAAGCTATTACTGTGGCGACGACAGAAAGTCAGGCACGTGTTGAAGGTGACGCTGCTTAGTCATCGATCATACTGTTGCCAGAAGCCAAATCTATGGAAGTCGCACATGCACAAATATTGGAATAATCTTAAGAGCTTTATTGGTATAAAAAGAGACAACGTCCCTTTGGAAGTGGCCTAAAACATTTCATCACAAAACCGAGTGATCAATCTTCTCAGCATCTTCGATCTATATTTTCGCAAACAATCACACAGCGCCCGCAGCGCCAGAAGTAATGATGTACACGTTTAGAGAGTTCAAGGTCCCTCCATCAAGTCCAATATCCCATTCCTTAGTGATCAGACTTGCCAGCCCTCGGGTGGCGGGGATCATTTCGGAACTCGTCGGCTATGATTTTAATTGTTAGCATAACCTCCTCAAGCCCCCATCTTACTATTCTCGGGTTCGCTAGGACATATAGATGTAGTGTGCGAAGCACAATGTGGCCGACGCGCAAACGAGGTTGGAGAGGGGTGTGGAGGAGCGGGGCAACGTACTGTCCATGAGAACGTTGGCGAAGCTGTTTATACCGTAGGCAATGACAACGCCTGAGACCCGGGTCAGTGACAATTCCTATGCAGGCTTGGCGGCGGCAAGTAATCGAGGGATTCTCGGAGGTGTCGTACTGGCGATGAAGAACGGAGCCAAAGGCCTCGCTGAAGAAACGTTAGCGAGTGCCACAACCATTGAAGCAGAGAAGAGAGCGCACCGATCGGGGTGTTGAACTTCTTGCCGAAGAGGCTTCCGAGGGCCGACATTGTGATTGGGAGGGCGGTGGAGTGGAGTGGACGGGAGGGGTGAGTGGACGTTGTGTGGTAGTGGAGCAGGTTATGCGATGCTGGAACCACAGACTGATGATGGTGGAACCGCCGTTTCGATGATATGAACTCAGCATCACAAGAAATGTATGAATCCATGACTTATAACTTTCCCCCCAATTTTCATTTTGAATAGAAACCTTTTGCTACTATACACTGCCCTATCTCCAACACTTACAATAAACTTGTTTGGTTGATCCAGAGAGCCTCAAACGCGTCCCCCACCTCCTCAGAACAACATCCACATTTCGATAAGCAATTCACCACCATGTCCTCCGCTGACAACGCTCTAGCCGGCTGTGTCGCCTCCCTCCAAAACTGCAGCCGTCTTCTTGACTCCTCAATTTCGATCCTCGATTCGGGCGTCCATGATTTCCCACGCATCTCCAAGGTGCTTCAAACAACACGGGTACTCCAACATGTCGTCTTTTCCGCATATATACCCACCTAACACATTTCTCAGCACTATGAGCTTGTGTCAGAACCAACCATTTTTAAAGCCCAGCAAGCACTTGCCGATGAGATAGGGCCAGAGGTTGAACGGCTGTTGAACAGGGTAGAGCAGTATTTGGCGAAACTGGAGAGCAGGGAGAAGACCTTGATCTACAAAGCAGATTTGCAGGATGGCAGAATTGTAAACAGAGTGCTGAGGCCGAAACCCTATGCATCTGAGGTGGGGGATGTTGAGGACAAGTTAAAGAAGGCCGAGAGATTGAAGGTGCTCCAAAATAAGAGGGAGAGATTGGAGCATACGATTGAGCGATTGGCTCTACAGACGGCTCACAAGGTAATGGCGTTTTTGGCCTGCTTGTTGGCCAAGTTACTGACAATATCCGCAGGAGAGACAGCTGAGAATGAGCACTATATATAATATCCGTTCATGAATATATGATACCCACGCTTTATCAATGACTTCTCGTCCATCACGGGCTTATCTTGCCATACATATCATTCTCTTGTCCATTGAGTTTACCGCACATTCACTGAAGAAAGATCTGTAGTCCTCCAGTGATTCAAGAAACTAACCTTGTAACGTAACCACTTTAAATCAAACAATTGCACTCCTGCACATTTGGGTTCCAACACTGGGATTAGGTAATCATATCGTTGAATCAACTACACTCCAGCATGCACACATCCGTGTGGGATTGGCATCTATACGCTCGCTTACTTTTAAGACATGCAAATTCGACTCGCCCAATGTACACATTAACATATACTCTTCATCCGCAACATCACATCTAGTCCTGAGCAGTCACTGCCTTCGGAGTCCTCTCAAAGGCTTCCCACTGGCCCTTCTCCGGGGCGACCTCCAATGGCTCCCAAACTTTCTCCTTCAACATAGTCTTCGCACAAACCAACTCGTTCCAACCAGACTCGATGATATCCTCAATCAACCCATCCTGAATCTTGTTCTCGACATCGGTGACTTGCTCGGCGGTCATGTCCGGTTCCAAGACAACATTATATTCCAAATCTTCCGGCTTTGTTGCCTCCGCCTTGGGGACCTTCTGCTCCAGTCCTTCTGGCATCGGGATTGGGTCCCAGCGACGTATTTGGTGCTCAATCCACAGCTTGTGACCAGCATCTGGGGTGTTCTTGAGGAAATGCCATAGAGCCTCCTTCATCCAGAGACCGACATCCTCGATGGGGACAGGCTTGTCGCCGTAGTGGGAAGCGTACTCATCGAAACCGGGAGGTTTGGCGGCTTCGACGATGGCAAGGCGATGTTTGGTGAGGTTTTCGGCTGATTTACGGTAGACAGAGTGGGACGGGAGCTGGGACAGGACTTTGAGGGTCTCGTTGTAGACGGCAAGGAGGGTGGGGCGGGGGTGCGGGTGGGTGAGCACGCCGGTAACGCCGGTGGGGGTGAAAGCGGGGCTCCGCGGTGTGAAGAGACGGAGGGCAGCACGCATTGTGGTGGTTGAAGACTGTAAGGAGGAGATGCGCGCGAGCGGGGTTGGCCGGTAGAGGGGAGGTGGTGCGTGATGATGATGTGAGGAGGAGGGGACAGCTAAGCTTATGTAATCTTATGTATTGTAGGTACAGTACGAGTTGTTAGTTACATCATCAACGATCAATCATCGGCATGGGTGCAAGGTGGTGCTCCAGTATAGACGGAAGTTGCCGACAACGGGTCGTCACGCCATCTCAAAATTTTGGAGCTCCGACATCATGTCCCAGCTCACCACCGCTCGATTCGCTTATGCTGCTCTCCGCCGCCTTTCCAATCCCACACGTCTTCGCCGAACCCTACCGCTGCTTCATGGTCCACCTTACTATCGTGAATATGCGACGACGAAGAAGCCATCATCCAGCAAGCTAAGCGCTGAAACAAAGACACCTCAGAAACTTCGTAGCAACAGCACTCCCAAGTCGAAGACGTCTAAAACGTCTAAAATTGAGGAAAATGAAATTGAACCGGTACCGAAAACACGGGGCAGACCAAGGATACACCCCATTAAGACGGCTACTTCTCAATTCACGCCTCAGGAAGAGGCAATTGCGACATCAGAAAAGCCTCAAGTAGAGGAACCTGTAGCTTCCAACTCCGAAGATGAAATTAAACTGGTACCGAAAACACAGGGGAGGCCAAGGAAAATCATTGCCGAACCGGCGCCGAAAACACAAAAGAAAGCAAATGAAACTTCAGAGACGGAATCCACTGAGCCAGCCACTCCTCCCCCCACGTCCCAGGAGGATGAACCTGCTACATCCAAAACTCCAGAAGTAGAGGAACCTCTAATTTCCAGTCCCGAAAATGAAATCGAGCCGTCGCCGAAAACCCGGGGAAGACCAAGAATACACCCTCAATCCACACCACAGAAGGAGGAAACCCCTAAAAGTGCTTCGCGGAAGCAAAAGACTGTAGATATAGTGGCCGATGGTAAACTACCTGAAGTCGAGAATATTCATCTGGGCTCACATATTTCAGCCAACAACGCTGCCGCCGAACCCCCAGCTCCACCAGAGAGCGAACCGGACGCTGGTGCCGCCGCAAAGACTCTCACAACGGAGAAGATTACACAAAAGAATTTAGCGGATGAAATCGAACACGGCACAGCAGAATCAAGGGGGAAAGTAAAAGATTTGAAAGAGGTGGAGGATGAAGGGCATGCTGACATTGTTGTGGATTTGAATGAACCTGTTCCAGCCTTGTCGTATATCGAAAAACATCTTCACAACGTGGAACCCGTTGAGGGAGTAATTGAAGACCCTGATGAGATACCTCCTGAAGAAGATATAATAGAGAGGTCAGAGGAAGATGACATTGTTGTGGATCCCGAGCTGCAAACCGAGGACTCTCATGGCCTGGATTCTGAATTATCTTCTCTTGAGACAACTGAATTTGAAGGCCCACTTATCGGTCCGGTCCAGAGTGTCCCTGGGCGACGGGATCTTGAACTTCAGTACGTCTACTACCCATCTTCACATCTGCCACTAACATGTTGCAGAATCCGACTTCCAAATGACTTCCATCCCAATGACCCGGTGACCATTTTCCTTCCCTTCCATTCTGACACTACGGAGACCGACTTTCAAACTCTCTCTGCGGCAACCCAAACCGCCATGGTAATCCCTACCTACAAACATCAGCCTACTCCCACTTTCCCGATCATCCTCCACGATGCTGTAGCCGCTCTGCACCATACACGCACACTTTTCCCCAACTCCCGTATCGGCCTCTTCGGGACTGGCATTAACGGAGGGCTTGCTCTTTCTCTCGCCATTACCGAGCCCGATGTTGCCGCTGTCGGTGTCTCTGACCCTATTGTCGACCTTTTCACCATGGGCCCCGTGGAATGGAATCCAAGACTAAATCAATGGAGGCCTGCTCCCAAAGACCATCCTGCGGCACTTCTTCGCCAGAAGATATTCGGCACCGATCCGTACTGGTGGACTGATCCGTTTGCCTCGCCTCTCTTCTTCTTCCGCACTCCCGGGGTTGATATTGCAGAGGAAGAAGGGAAGGGTGTACAGCACAAGACCAGCAGCTCCCCGAGAACACTCGAGACGACGATGCATGCTGTTTTTGTGCTTGGATATCACAGGGAACGCCATCATCATGACAAGGGATTGCATACTTTTAAGACCGCTTTGAGCAAAGCTTGGAGTAATCAGCGTATCAATGAGTATAATAGGAATCCTGGCGAGTTTGGGGGTATTCACCTGGGAGATTTTCTGGAGGGAACCATGTTGGAGAAGGTGAGGCTTGTGGATACTGCAGATCAGGATGGAGTGGACAAGGTGGGGAAACAGTTGGGGAATATCTTGAGGTCATTGGGCAGTATAAAAAAGGTCGAGAAAAAGGAGGAAAAGGATGAGAGTGATATTAGGAGTGGAATGAGATGGCTTTCGAGGCCTTAAGAGACGAGATTCTCACAAGGGGGCTGAATTTATCTCGGCAATTTTGCTCATATGGTAGCACGATCTAGAGAAAGAACACCTGAGCCCAACGGATCGTGCGGCGCCAACTGTGAATTACTGGTTGATGAGGTTCTCTTCATTGACTACCATCGACGCTGTCGAACCATAGCAAATGATGGTATGAAACATTGGATTTGATAAAGATATTTTGTACAATATGGTAGAGATCCCCAAGCAAGATTTTGCGGCGTATCAACCACCCATTCATCCTTGAAAATATTCGAACATGTAATCTGAGTTTTTAATCCCTGTTACAAGGATGTGAATATTCAAATACCAATTATCATGCATAACTATCTCGTATTTTGGTGGGTATCAAACCATTACTCGCCTTTCTTCATCGTCCGCACCTCTTCCTCCAATGTCCTCACCCATCCCTCCACCTTCACTATATTCTCCTCGATTGTCTTTGTACTCATCGTCACAATACCCTCCATCTTCCCTAAAGTTTCCTCCCACTTCTTCAACTCTGCCTCCATCTCTTCCTGTCTCTTCTCCACATCCGTCAGCGCTTCTGCCGCCCTGGCCGCATCCTGGTGTATAGTTCTCAAGCTCCTCAACCTCTGCAATGTTGCCGGCAACAATGGTGTCATCTTCTCCACCGTCGGAAGCAGTCCATAGAGCGCATTTATCTTCGTCACCATTTCATTCTGCTCCAACGGATCAACGGCCCCTTCGGCGATAGCAGTTTTCGCGGCTTTTCGCGCCTCGGTGAGCTTTTCTGTCTCTGTGGTGAGATTCTTCGCACGACGATGAGCGTTATCAATGTTTGCGGCGGAGGAGGTGGTGAGAGAGAGGATTTTGGCGGCAAGGTCGTTAAGGGTTGGGATTATGGCGTGAGTAGGGAGTTCACGATCCAGGTCGTTGAGTGCGGATTGTGGGAGGCCGAGGACACGTTCGAGAAGGAGGAGGCGGTCGTCAAATTCGGCGATTTGCGAGAGGGTATGGGAGTGCGCGTAGCCAGGGGCGTAGGTGATGGTATAGGTTGATGTCACTGGTCTTTGCTCCTCCTAATCACACCATTCTCCAATCAGCTGTTATCACTGGGGAGGGGGATCGGGTGAAGTCCACAGCACCTCTGCTTTCGCCTTTTCACTCGGCAATGGTTTCTCTACCTCCCCAACTGCCCCCATATTCTCCGCAATCCGCTTCACCAACCTATCTCTCGCCCCTTCATCCTCCATCTGCAACGTCTTCAGCGCCTCTGCTAACTCTCCCGCCCCTTTCCTCCTCTCCTCACTCTCCTCCTCTTCCACCTTCTTTTGTTCCTCCTGCTTCGCAATCTCCGCTTTCACCTCCTCAATCTCTCTCTTCAATCTCGCCAACTTCTTTGGTACCGACTCCTTGATGACCAGCACCTCGTCGTCATCCACAATCTCATCATCATCCTCACTGATATCTCCTATTACAATACCCTCGATTCGCTTTTGCATAGCTCGGCGGTTTGTTGCCGCGTATGACCGCCGTTTCGACGAGATTCGGTCAGAGAAGTCGGCATCGCTGGCATCAAGGATCGAGTGGTTGAAGTGAGCTCGGGCGGCGGTGTGGGGAGGAAGGTCAGATGCATCGATCTCGGGGTTGGTCGGCTCGGGCGAATCCTATGAGACGGTTTGTTAGGCAGCCGGAGTGGAGGTGGTGGTGGAGTGAGAGGTACCGAGACGGTGGAGGCGTCGTGAATGAGATCGGGAGTTTCGTAGACGTCTTGGGAATGATCCTGGAGAGAAATTGAGTGTTAGAGAAAGGTAAAGCTGAAGTGAGCTTGGGCGTACAAGATCTGGGAGTGCGTCGTATTTGGAAGACATGGCGGAAACAGAAGGGGTGGTAGGATGCTGGTTGGTTTTGGGGGAGCTTGAGGTTCAAGAGAGCTTCGGAGTGACTAGGCTTGGCGGCAATTTCCGGTGTGATAATCTGTGATGGACCACCGAACACGTCCATTGTAGCATTGTATATGGACTACACTAATAGAGCAAATAAGACTACAGAGTACTACTTAGATAACTGCGGAACTCTGCTACATGCATTTCTCATGAGCGGGTGATTCTCCGACACCTCCAGTAATCATTCATCACCACGTGATCTTTCTTCACCAAGCTGCATTCAACGGCCCCACCCCGCCACATCTTGAGGACCACTACACCATGCGGAGAGTTGTCGTGACCGGGCTTGGGGCTGTTACGCCTCTTGGAGTTGGTAGACGCTTTCTTACATTCGCACTCTTGAAGACTGTGTTGACGTTGTGTCAGGCATCAAAACCTCGTGGAACAACCTGCTCGCCGGTCGTTGTGGGGTGGTATCCCTTCGTGACCGCAGCCCGGAATATGAGGATCTCCCCAGTAAAGTTGCTGCGGTGGTTCCACAGGCAACCGCTGAACCTGGAGGATGGAATCCGGCGGAATGGCTGGCTATGGGAGTAGGGCTACCAGGCTCCATCAAAGCTGCTCTGGGTGGCTAATCAAACCAGGATGAGCGTCGGATGGCTTTGTTTTCGCAATATGCTATTGCAGCGGCAACAGAAGCTCTTAACGACTCGGGGTGGAAACCTGAAACTGAGGAGCAAAAGGAGAGAACGGTGGGTCTCCGGAGTTTTGAATTATATTTTTGAAGAGTGAAATCTAATGATATGGCTGGAAATATAGGGTGCTTGCGTGGGATCCGGGATTGGGAACTTTGCGGATATGTATGATACTTCAGTTACGTATTCTCGCAAGGTAAGTAATGGACCCTTTTCAGATTTTTATCAGAATTGTTTTCTGACATGTTCTATCAGGGCTTCAAAAAAGTCTCCCCTCTCTTCGTACCCCGCCTACTAATCAACCTCGCTGCCGGCCATGTCTGCATGAAATTTGGTTTCAAGGTTCTTCTTCATTTCTCCGTTTGAACTCGTCCTCTAACATATGATATAGGGGCCTAACCACTCCGCCTCGACTGCCTGCACAACCGGAGCCCACTCAATTGGGGATGCATTCCGCTTCATCCAATATGGCGATGCTGACGTCATGCTTGCTGGAGGCAGCGAAGCCTGTATCCATCCTCTCGCCATCGCCGGGTTCGCACGCGCAAAATCTCTGGCCACAAAATGGAATACCGAGCCCGAGCTTTCATCTCGGCCATTCGACCGTGAACGTGCAGGATTTGTGATGGGAGAAGGCGCGGGTGTTGTTGTTCTCGAGGAATTGGAGCATGCCAAACGTCGTGGCGCGAAGATTTACGCCGAGCTCAAGGGTTACGGAACGTCTGCGGATGCACATCATATTACTGCTCCACCTCCGGATGGTGCTGGAGCGTACGCAGCAATGAGGAGAGCTTTGATCCATGCGCAGATATCGCCAGAGAAGGTGGATTATGTCAATGCTCATGCTACGAGTACTCCTTTGGGTGATGCGGCGGAGAACAGAGCTATTCAGAGATTGTTGGTGACGGATGGTCAAAGAAAGCCGGGAGCAGTCAACATCTCAAGCTGCAAGGGCGCGATTGGCCATCTCTTGGGTGCCGCGGGAGCCGTGGAATCAATATTTACCATTCTGGCATTGAAGAACTCTCTTCTCCCGCCAACGCTCAATTTGGATCAGCCAGGAAACAAAGCTGGTGAGGAAGGAGTGGAGGAACTCGCGGGCGAATGGGATTGTAATTATGTTCCCAAAGTGGCACAGGAAAAAGAGGTGGAGGTGGCTCTGTCCAACAGTTTTGGATTCGGCGGGACAAATGCCAGTCTGTGCTTTGGGAAGTTTCGGGAGTAATTCAGTCCAGTAATACAGCGATTAGCTGTAGGAACGGAAGGCGACAAGTATGCAAAGGAAGAGAATAGGGCAAGATAATCATAATCTATTCGTCAAACATGCCAGACAAAACTCAGAAGCAATGATGAATTTCGCACGTAGAAAACACGTAGTAACTAACTAGTACACTCGAACATATTAGAACCAACCGTGAAAGGAAACAGAATCATCAACACAAATACCACGAAAACAGTATCAATACCTTCAGCTCATTCCCGATCGCTCTACAACTTCGCCGCCGCCGCGTGCTCATCCGAGGAGGATGGTGTAACAATACTCATACCCGTGGGTACACCGTTTCTACCCCCTAGCGTATCCGCAATATCTTTCAACTCCCTCCAAAAGCCTCTCCGAGGTCTCCTGTCTTCCCAGTCTGTTTCATCATGTAATTTCCCAACACCTGTGAATACAACGCTGGCGCCCTTGATACCAATGACAGTCGCAGTATCAGGGCGGTCCAAACAACCCTTGCCAGCCTCTTTCCCTTCCTCCACAAATTGGACATGGTTCTCCTCCATGAATTGAATACACTTAAGCGCAAGTCTCACAGCGCGGACGCGATCCATGGGAGATGGGTTTCCGCCTTGCTGAACATGCCCAGGAACAGCGGTGCGGGCTTCGAACCGACCCTGTGCTTCTTCCCTAATGATATTTGCAATGATGTCGGTGGTGTATGTTTTCGACGCACGCTCATTCCTTAGGATCAGTTTTCCGGCCCGATTCATACCGCGGTCGTTAGCAAAGGATTCGCGAAGGTGAGCAATATCTTTCTGGAGAGTTGCAAGGTTGATGCCGTCCTCGGGGGTGTAGACAGCGAGTGCACCGATAGAGAGGCCGGCCATGGTAGCAACATATCCCGAGCGACCACCTTGGCACTCAACCACGAAGACCCGTCGGCGGGAGGCGGATGCGGACTGCTTGATGGCGTCGCAATAGTCAATAAGGGAATTGAGGCATGTGTCAGACCCAAGGGAGAATTCGGTGCCGGGGACGTTATTGGAGATGGTGGCGGGGAGGCAGGTCATGGGGATACGGAAGGCTGGATAGCTGGCTCGCGCATGGTAAAGTTCTGAAAGAGCGTGGAACGCTTCAAAGCCGCCGATGATGAGAAGACCATCGAATTTGTATTTTTGGAAATACCAGGCAACCATTCCCATGTCTTCGCTGGGAAGGGAGCGGTTGGTGCCAATCTCGGAGCCACCCCGAATAGCCCAGGCATCGACAGTGATCCAGTCAAGTTCACGGACAGAATCATGACGGACAAGCCCTGGGAAACCGTTGTGGATGGCAAACGGGCGATGACCACGAGAAAGACAATAGGTTGCTGCTGCCCGCGTCGCGGCATTCATGCCACCTGCGGGAGCACCAACATGGACGATAGCGATCTTCATTCGCTTGTCTTCGGCGACCTTATCTACCGGGTCATCTATCTTGGTGGTAGACATATATGCGGTGTAGTACTCCTCGAATTCGCGGTCACGAAGCCGCATTGCACCGTCAAAATCCTTCTTCTTGATGCACTCGGCGCCTGCTTGAGTCTGTCGATATGAGCATTTATTCTATTTTGTTATAAGGGAGATACAAACTTACCTGTTTAACAGCGCTCATCAACGGAACACGACCAATTTTGTTCTCGGTGATGGTGATAACAGGACTTTCGTCTCCTGGCTGTGCGGACAACACAGCTTCTACGGCCTCTACTCCTTGAAGCGTTGCGAGCATACGATCATATGCACAGGCTGTTCCACCACGTTGAACATGTCCAAGAGTGGTAATCCTTGTGTCAAGTTTTAGTTTCTCGCAAAGTACGTCCTTGACATAAGTCGCCTTAATTTCGTTCAGATTGCGGTCTATGGCACCTTCCGCGACAATGACAATCGTCTTGCGCTTCCCAAGAGCACGATGCTAAATTTCCTAATTAGCTCTAATCCCATGACGTAAAAGGATTCACACACCTTCTTAATGATATCGCACATTTCGTCTTCCCATCCTTCGACAGGAGGCTTCTCAGGAATAAAAACAAAGTCGGCACCACACGCAACACCTGCCATCAGCGCTAGCCAACCACAGTGACGTCCCATAACCTCCACGACGAATGCACGGGAATGGGAATATGCAGTGGAATCGATGAAATCCACGGCCTGACAAATTCTGGTGAGCGAACTGTAGCAACCGATAGTGGCATCTGTTCCAGTCATATCATTATCGATACTGCCGACCATACCAACAATGTTGAGTTCTCGGTGACCATCGCACATTTCTGCTGTAATCTCGCCTTTCTCAATCAACTCGTCGAGCAAGCCTGGCCATTCAGCCCGGAAGCGATCAGCACCTGTCAGCGATCCATCACCACCACACACAATCAGTGCGTCAATCCCGTTAAGGATGAGATTCTTTGCGCCAGCAAGTCGGCCCCATCTCTCCCGAAATTCTGCACAACGAGCAGTTCCAATGAGAGTACCACCTTCAGATAACCATCCTCGGACATCTTCCCAGTGCATCCTCTTGATTTTGTCGCCTCCCTTAACCAGGCCTTCGTAGCCTTCATAGATGGCATAAGGGATGCAGCCTTTAGCAATGCTCATTCTGACCACTGCCCTCACAGCGCCATTCATTCCAGGAGCATCGCCACCACTAGTCATGATACCAATCTTTTTCCGTTTATCCTGGTCCTGGACAGGTGTCATTGGGCGACTAGGGAACGGTGTCAATCCAAAGGTGTGCGACGGGAAGCCCATTCCAGGGGGAATAACGAGTGTGGGACCTCTGCCTCTCTTCGTGGTGAATGGGTTATGCCTAGTGGTGAATCCGACTAATGTCCCCAATGGGTCATGGGTGTAAAGTTCGATAGGTTCTGTGTCGTTTGGCTGCAACTGGAACTTGATCCCCTTCGATTGCAACAACTCCAGGACCCTCCCGAGCTGCGGGGCGTACATGACGATGCTTTGACGCTTCCCTCTCCAGTCCTTATCATTTTGAGGGATGGGTTCGCTGTTTTCGCCAGTACCGCCGCCAGCTCCGTCCTTCCATGCCTTCAAATATTCATCGCTGACCAATCGGACCTTGAGGGTGATATCCGTGCCTTCGTCTTCGCGCTCGCCAGCCGAATACAGCCAGGTTTCTTTTTCGGAAAGAACACAGTGGGTAGCCTCGCGCTCCTGCCCAGAACGGGTTCGGTCATAGACGGCAGTTTCTTGGAATCCGAGGTCGGTGTAAAAGGTGACAGTCTCGTAGAAGACGGTTTCGTTCGGAGCAACGAGGGAGATGAAACTGACACCGCTAGTGGGTGAGAAAGTGGTGAAGTTAGCGGAAAATGGAATTTTGCATGCAAGCCAACGAATATCGGCGCAGGTTTCATGGGAGAGACGCATGGTGGAAAAGATAGAAGAAAGAGAGATTCAGGATTGGGGCAGAAGAGAGAGGAGGAGTGTTGCTTGCTGGCTGGAGCAGAGAGGAGCACAGAAGATGAGAATTGGGAATGAAGAGGATGAGAGGATGGAGTCTGGTTGGCGGAGGGAGGAGTCGCTCGGTCTGAATAGTTTCAGGCTCGTCTCGTCTCGTCGCTCCTACCCTCTCCTCTCTTCTCGTCTGGTATCCGCACAGGCCAGTCGTCGTCGTCGTGGTGGGGGCGTCATTCCGCGGAGAGCACTGGTACGTACCTGATCCAGCTCCCGTGGAGGTTCTGTGAGTCTGTAGTGGGAAACTCGTAGGGAGCCATTGTTCTTTCTATCTTTGGTCGTGGCGGTTTCTTGGGTTCGTCAAACACAATCGACCGTTTATCTCGAACTTGTCGGTGTTGGTGTTGTTGGTGATCGTGTTGCTGAGATTGCTCGTCACTGAGGTCATCATCATCATCGTCATCATCAGCTTTCTGTCTTTTCGCCTGGGCAGTTTGGGGGGATCTCCGCATACACAATTGGTAAGTGTTGTTGATGCTGCTTCTGTGCTTGTTCGTCGACGGCGGTGGACTGTGATTCACTGTGCTCACCATTGTCAGTTATCTCTTTTGGCCCCGCTGTCCCATCCCCGCTCGATGATTGTCGACAAGCCATTTTCCTCTTTCCCCCCACTCTTCCGCACCTCCACCCAAGACCACCACAACAAAAACCCACCTTGATTTCTTCTTCTTCAAATCATCAAAACTCCGCGATCGTATCCCACAGCAAAAACACAATCGCAGAATATCAGCTGCTGATGGAGGAATGATGGGCAAACAGCCGCGAAGGGCGGCGTGGTGTTTTGATTTATCTGTTGATTGCCCCGCCAGATCCTGGTCGGCGATGACGCTGACGGCGTGGCCTGGCGCTGTTCCTGCGAGACGATACGCGGAAGCGCGGGACGGTATCGGTTAAGTGGAGTAATGTGGGTTGGCTAACGTCAACCCTGGAGACAAGAATGGACGCCTTGATCGGTGGGACCTTGCTGCAGGGAATTGTCGGTGGGGTTTTGGAGCTTGGAACGGTTAGAGAGAGCTCGGAGAGCTTCGAGAGAACTGGTGTATGGATTTGGGCTGAAGAGAATCTTTACACAACTGGGACGGGTCACCTATTTTAACGCTCTTTCATCGTGTCCCACAAAATGAAAAAGGAATGGACTGGCTGGGCTGTGCAATCGTCATCACATCAGGCTCATGCCACTTTGTATGGTCGTGGACCAAACAAAGACAGCCACCGAGGCCATGGGTCTGTCAGAGCGCACCGCGAGGACGGAGAACCAGCACAACCCGCCAAAAAACGATACACGTGCAGAACAGCTGGGCCGATGTGGATGGAAACGCTGGAGTGCTAAGAAGAAGAGATGCCGAAAACAGGGTGATCTTCGTATCACAACTCTGAAATTGTGAAATTGGAGGACGATACCTGCGGAAGTTCCGGTTGACCTCCACCGGCCATACCAGGGGGAGTGGGCATGCGTAAATGAGAAGCTGCGTCGCCCAAATCCCAAGGATTTGGAACCCACTTTGGAGCCCATGCACTGGGATCGTTCGATGGAGGCATTAGGAGTCACTTGACGGGGGAAATATGATGTTCTGCTGGGTTTATCATCTGGCATAAGAATGGTTGTGACAAGGACGGCATTCCGGTGCTTAATTTGGTGCATGCTGAGGTTGTGAAGAAACAGGATGATATTGATATGGTGGTGGTAACAATTGGATCAGGCCAGAGACTTATTCAGTATCAGATCATGAATGGAGTTGTGGTGTCTAAGGTTCTTGGAGACTTCCCTGACCAGAGAGGTGTATGCTGGAAGCCCGGAGATGATACGTTCCGTTGACAGTGTTGTGTCAGGTGTTGGATACAGTTTCACGTGACTGACTAAAGACAGATCTGTAAAGTTGCGCATTGCGCATGTTGGTGTGACTACACATGCGAATTACAGCATAGAACCCAATGAATAGTCTTCGATAAACAGCAAGTAAATTGCTTTATACTGCTCTATGAAGTGATTTGGGCCATGCTTAGAGATACTTGGTTGATTGTGGTGGTTCATTGATTAACTGAGCGCGCAAATCCAAGGTCATCACCATTGTCGCGCGCCATCATCACGAAGGTTATTCAACCCTCGCTGCAAATCGTGAACCAACCCTCAACACCCTTCATCTCCGCGCAACGCCCTCCCTCCACTCCACCCGTTTTCCGACCCCTTTCTACGCAGCTGGACATCCTCCGTCCCCAGTTCTTCCCCGCCATCGCACGGTGATCTGTCGAAGCTCCTCCGCCATGTCAGCATCAATCTCAAGCGAACCGGCCTGGGACTCACAATGGCTTTTCACCGAAGAGGAGCTGAAGCGCACTCCTAGCAATCTCGATGGAATTACACCACAGCAAGAACGGGAGATGCGAAGCAAAGGATGCAATTTCATTACACAACTCGGCATCCAACTACAACTTCCCCAGCTTACGCTGGCAACCGCAAGCATGTACCTTCATCGATTCTACATGCAAAATTCCCTCAAGAGATATCACTATTATGTATGGGCCCTTCTGCTGTTGTTGCTGGCTATTACCGTGTCCAGCAAAGCTTCCTTGTCCTCATCAAACTTGAACAATAGCTAACATCAGTTCTTTCAGGAAATCGCCGCCACAGCCCTTTTCCTAGCTACAAAGGTCGAAGAGAATATGCGTAAATTCACCGAAATAGTTGCCGCCTGTGTTCGCGCCGCGCAAAAGAACCTCTCTTTACAGGTACACCGGGACGACAAGGAGTTTTGGCGGTGGAAGGACTGCATATTGAGCAAAGAAGAATTCCTACTCGAATCGTTATGCTTTGACCTCTCCGTGGAAGTTCCATATAATCATCTCCTCGCCTACACCGAGCAGCTTGGCAAACAGACCCGTACGCTCATCCGGACAGCATGGGCTTTTCTAAATGACGCTCAGTTGACCATGCTGTGTCTGATGTATCCCCCGAAAACCATTGCAACTGCTGCGCTATACTGGGCGGCGGGAAGATGCGAGGAAAAGTTTCCGGACCAGGATGGGAAGCCATGGTGGGAAGTGCTAGGTGTCAAAATCGTTGACATTAAGCGTTGTTGTAATCACATGGCGATGGTTTACGCGTATGATATCATCTTTCGGTTGACCATGGTTGATGGATTAACATATGCACAGGAACAATCCGCTTTGTGGGGATAGTCAGCCGAAATACGCCTACACCCCAGAAGGCGAAACCGACAAAACCCGGGCAAGAGCAGCTTCCGAAACCTCTCCCCTTCCTCCCGAAAAACGAGTCCGTCAATCTTCCAATAACGATCAAGACGAATATCTGGAGCGCAAGCGAATCAAGCTCGAAGATAGGAACGGAGCCTCATCGTACAGCAACCAGAATAATCATCGTCACCGCTCCAATAATTACCCCTCAAACAACAATCACCCTCCACCAAGTAGCAGGCACGACGATACGGAAAAGGAAGAAGGGGAAGCAACAGATATAGAAGAAGGGGAGGTTGACGACTAGACTGCGCCAAGAAACCCTTCTTATCCTGGTTTCTCTGGCCAGAGAGCGGAGTCATCATTAAATTACAATGGCGGCGGAGGAGCCTTCGCCATACATCGTTGGCTAATGGATATCCCGCTACCGGAATCGTTAATTGAGGGCAGTCAGCATAATTCGAACACCCAGGACGATGCATCTAACGAGTCACCCGGAGGTACAAAAGACTTGTCGCCGCTAATCGACTGGAGAAAATGTGCACCCTTTTGGGATTATCTTCTGTGAGAGCGTCGCTGACTACCACGCAAGTCAGGGTGTTGAAAAGGACATTGAAGCGGAGTTCTGGGTATATTCTTAGACATTTATGATACACTTCACCAACCAGCATCGTTTTTTTTTTGTTTTTTTTTGTTTTTTTTTTGCGTTGTGTATGCATCTGGATATTAGCGATAGGAGTTTGTATTGATAATCATTGGGTTTTTGACATGTTTTGTTACTTGTTTTGCTTTTTTGTACTCATCATTGGGGACAGCTTCTGTTTCAGTGTTGTATGTTCGTCGGTTTTGGATGTTGTGTGGTACCAGTTGTGGGCTAAGTCGACTCGAGATCTATGGCTTCTAAGTTGACCGCGAGGATAGGTGGTCAATGGAGAATTGCCATCAGACATCATGGACTTCTCTAGAAGTCAGTGGGATCTTTTGAGAGACAGGTTGTAATTGAGTAAGAAGAGATTGAGGGACGGAAATTGCCAATACACTCGTGCCCAAAAATCCCAACCAACAGCCCCAACACCACATCAGCCATTCTCAACGGCTTGGGAGTTCATAGCATGTGGTCCTTGTACTGTATGATGTGTGATAAATGAGACACCTAGAAGTAGTTTTCACATGATTTGGAGGAGAGAAGAGGTCCGAGTCATGGGCGTGCCTGCGGTGATATGGGGCCAGGGGTCAGGGAACACGATACGTACTGTACTTTCTCTGTTGCTTTATGTATAACCAAGCGTTTCCTTTTCGCCGAATCCAGTGGAAGTGATGGTCATGATCATGATGCTCCATCGATCACTCGGATTCTTGTATCCTAATTTTGAGATTCAACTCAAAGTACGTGTAAGATGATGAGCCCAAAATTTTCTTCCTACTATAAAACCTATATTCTAGTTGTTTCATTGAGAACTATGGTTTATTCTATTCTGTCAAAGTGTTGAGGTAAGCACGCAGGGGAGCTGGAGCTGGAGGTTTGCCTGAGAGCTGTTGGCGGGGTCTGTAAGCTCCATCCAACACGACATCACGAACCCACCACCAAGCTCCACCTCACCCTACCACCCTCACCCTCCCACAACGACCTCACCATGGCGTCTCCGCAACCGGTATTCCGAGCGCAACTGGCGTCCCTCGAAACCTCCTCTGCATCCCAGGCCGATAGAGTAGAAGCCTTCACATCATTCCTCGCCCAAACCATCTCCTCCACACCGCCTGAGCAGCTTTCTACAAACCTCAACGCTTTCATCGATACAATCCTTTCCGACTCAGTCAACATTGTCACCTCCCGACCGGTCCTCAGCGAGTTCGTATCGGCCGTGTCCAAGATCACCGATGCGGAAATCAAGAAGAGCGTCTACCGCAACACTCTGGAGAAGCTACGGCCCAAGGCAGTGTCATTCGAAGAGCAGGATTGCAACATCCGGGAAGCTCTCGCCGACATCTACGAGAACGAGGACGACAATGGCGAGGCAGCCAAGGTGTTGGAAGGGATCCAGCTCCATCCTCATCAACGCCAGATCACTGACGAGTTCCGGATCAAAGTGTACATACGGATTATGCAGAATCTGTTAGCAGAAGACGACGAAACCGGTGCTGGAAACTACTTGAATCGGACCAATCTCATTATCCACGAGACACAAGACGCCACGCTTCAGCTCCAGTTCCAAATGTGTCAGGCCCGCATTCTCGATTCCCAGCGACAGTTCTTGAATGCTTGTACGAAATACCATCAACTCTCCTTCTCCCCGCTCGTTGACGATGCAGAAAGAATGCTCTGCTTGTCCGCGGCCATGACATGCGCTATCCTTGCTCCAGCTGGCCCTCTCCGATCCCGTTCTCTCGCAACTCTCTACAAAGACGACCGCTCCCCACAATTACCCCAGGACTACTCATTGCTGGAGAAAATGTATCTCGACCGCCTCCTCTCCCAAAAAGAAGTCGACGAATTCGCGGCCCGGCTCCGCCCCCACCAGCTCGCACGCGGCGAAGACGGCACCACAGTATTATCCAAAGCCGTGATTGAACACAATCTCCTCGCCGCCTCCAAACTCTACAACAACATTGGTGCCAAGGAGCTCGGGGAGCTTCTTGGATTATCCGCGGAGAAGGCAGAGGAGTATGCGGCGCGGATGATTGAGCAGAAGCGGTTGAGTGGGACGATTGATCAGATTGATGGGTTGATTTATTTTGATTCGACGACTTCGACGGGGGGTGCGGCCGCGGAGAAAGTTGTGAGTAGGCAGTTGAGGAGGTGGGATGAGAAGGTGGGCGCGTTGGCGCAGGCGGTAGAGAATGTTACTAGTTTGATACAGAATGCGTATCCGGTAGGTGTCTCCATATCCGCTACCCCTTGGAAGACTGTAGCTGATTGTCGGTGTAGGAATATGTTTCCGCGAGTCTTACGGCTTGAGGACTTAATGCCTTGGAGTAGTGAGATACCGCATATCAATGATTGTCCTAAGTTTATGGCGTTTTACGTTTCTTCTTTTTTTCTCGAAATTGATGTTGGCGCATTGGATAATGTAAATCCTTGATACTACAAACCTGGAAATCTAGATACCGTTGGCCGCTTTGGGATGCACCTGCGTGACCACAAATGGAGAGTAAGATGTCGGTGAACAACATTGGGTGTTCTATGGAGTGGGAAGATTATGATGAACGGAGTTGGATATATAGCTAGATGATGACTCCATACCATAAAATTGCCCATTTGCCACTAGCTATTTGAGAACTCCCAAGAGCACACATCAACACATAACCCGCGTTATCATTTCCCGAGAACACCATAACCCAAATTCCGTGTCCTAAAATCGACCAGATAAACACCAAAAAAAAATCAAAATCAAAACTCCCTGGCAAATCCCACCAGCTGCCCATCACAACCAAACCCATAATAACGCCTGAAAATCCCCCGTTACCCAGTCGTCCATCGTATCGTGTCATATCACATCGTATCACCGCCTCTCGGCAACCCTTCAACGATCATCACGTCGGTCCATAGACTCCCTAATGCTGGATCTTATGATCGCCGGCAACAACACTCGCATAGCTAGGCGGGGCTCCCTGTCCCTGACCCGCACCCACACTCGGACCGGCTATATGTCCCTCCGGCGGAGTCTGCTGCTGATGTCTCACATAGCGATCCTGCGTCCTCTCCGCGCCTTGCCTCTGGTTTGCAAAACTTCCATACCCCTCCTCCTGCGGCGCCGGAATCGTGTACACCATGTATCTCGACTGAGCTCTGTATCCGCCGCCGTGATTCTGGGACTGGTGGCATGCAGCGAGGGGAGGACGGTGGTCTTGGTATCTTCGCCCCCCGGACTCGTCGGCGATCGGCTCGTACTCGTGGTCGTAGGGATCGGGGTACCGCGAGATGATCCAGACAGCGTGGATAAGGCCGGGGAGGAAGCCGAGGCAGCAGAGCGCGATGTTGATGAAGGAGTCGGCAGAGCAGATGCCACGTTTAACCCATACCTGTGTGGGGTGTTAGTGGGAGAGCTCGGGGAGCTTGGGGAGGTGACGTACTGGGAGGGGTGGGAAGAGGAAGGCGAGGATGACGAGGAAGCAGTCGACGCCGCACATTTCGTGATAGCGGTAAGGACGGCGGGGTGGACAGCGAGTGTCGAGTGGTGTTGTAGGCGTGCTGGTAGTCACCTAACGAATGGTTCACAGTGGTGGTTGCAGTTGTAGTTCAGCAGAAGAGTTGGAGGAGGTGGAGATGGGGTGAAGATGCAGGACGTCAGCAGGTGATGCTCATCGTGGCTGAGTGACGCCTGGCAACATGATCCGGGGCCGAGTGACCATGAAGGTGATTACATAGCTAGCTATGTGCAGACCATCGTGTCTCACTGGTCCCTGCAAAGCCACAGATCGTCTTTGGGTGATGACGGCGTTCAACACTCTCCTCCGTCACCCGTCCCGCAAAAAAATCAAGTATCACGCACTCAAGTTAGCCAGGCCCAGGTTTGAGCACTCAGCTCGTCGGAAGTCATGTTCACCACAGCTCGCATCACCATCATCGGCCCCCCGCACCGGCCCGGCCTTACATAGCCGAGTCGTCAGGGCTCTGAACTCGCCTCCACCACGTGGGACCAACCAACAATCTTCGTCCATTCCCGGCCTGTCATGCACATCCCCCTCCTCATCCTGTCCCACCGACCTGTCCAGATAATACGGCCCCTCCATCGATACTGTGCGTACCACCACGTACCTTCTCCATGTCTTTTTTTCTACTTGACGATATCTCTAACTCATGCTCCAGTTTCAATCTCCACCTCCACCATGGCAACAAAGTCCAAAGTCCAGTCGCTCCCCTCCGCTGCCCCTCCCCTCAAGCTCTACGCAACCGTGAAGGATTTCCGCGATCACCGGCGCGCCCTTCTCAAGCAATCCACCAATGTCGGCTTCATCCCCACCATGGGAGCCCTCCACGCCGGCCATCTCTCCCTCATGCGCCGAGCTGCTCACGAATGCGAAGCAGTAGTCGTCAGTATTTTTGTCAACCCCGCGCAATTCGCGCCCACCGAGGACCTGGACGTCTACCCTCGTACACTGGAAGCCGACATTACCGCCATCGAAAACCTCAACCAGGAGCTCGAAAAGTCAGACGCAAAAGGCCGCGTCGAATCTCTCTTCGTCCCCACAGTCTCCGAAATGTATCCCTCAGGAATCCCGCAAGTTGAGGCTGAGCAGCGCGGGGCGTTCGTCACGGTCCAACCCCTGGCGAGCAAACTCGAGGGAATCACTCGGCCGCATTTCTTCCGCGGTGTTGCGACTATCTGTACAAAGCTGTTTAACATTGTGCAGCCGGACCGTGCGTATTTCGGGCAGAAGGATGTGCAGCAGTCTGTGGTGCTGAAGCGGATGGTGAAGGATTTACATATGTCGTTGGAAATCCAGGTGTGTGACACCGGGCGGGAAAAGGACGGTTTGGCCATGAGCTCGCGAAATGTGTATCTTGGGGTAAAGCGGAGAAAGGTGGCGCCGGTGCTTTATAAGACTTTACGGGCTGTCGAGAAAGCCTACTGGGCACAAGTGGACAAGGGGGCTAAGAAAGTGCGGACTTCGTCCGTGCTGGAGGCGGGGTTGAATGTGTTGGATGGAGCCATGGGCTCTGACGGCGTGAACTGGGAACTTGAGTATCTGAGCCTGGCGGACCCGGTGGAGTTGGAAGAGCTCAGTGAGATTGATGTGAGGGAAGGTGCGATTTTGAGTGCGGCGTTGAAAATGCTCCCCACGAGCAGTGAGGAGGCGCCAGTGCGATTGATCGATAATATTATCCTAAAGGCCGCAGCGGACGCAAAGTAATGCGTAACAAGCGGGGCTGATGTTGCCAGATGGTGAATGTAATGCTGCGAATGATCATCTGGCTCTCATTCCTCGATTGGTCCTCGGTGTCTTACATTGATAACTTTACTTGAGTGGTCATCTCACCTAGCTGATGGTGGAAACCCATTATCGCCAGCTCATGAGGTAACTAGACCTATCCTCAAAGCACTATACAAAAGCGGAAAGTGGTTCTCCAGTAGTCGAGTGTGCTCAGCCACAACAATCCCCACACCTCACAAAGAACTCGGCTTGCTATCTACTTCAGATTCCCCCTTCCGTATAATTTCTCGTATTGTTTACCCCACCGTCTCGCTTGTTCGAAGACCCAATCCGACGGCGATGGTTGTGAGTGAGTGCTGGTACTAGAGTACACGAGAGATGTCCCGCTAAGTACGCGACAAAGCGCACTTTTGTATAGCACTCTACTCTAGTACGATCGCATGTGAGATGGGTGTGATGAGTCTAGAGTACTTTATGTACTCCACAATATACGAGATCGAGCGTCGGAAACAAAACCTCGATACCAAAGTGGCTGGTGTTCAATCTACGCAAACCAACCTAAGTAGAGTACCTGGTCCCTTTGCCCGTTGCCCTCGTAAGGTCATGCTTAACCTAACCTCCACTTTCGCTCTGGCGATTGCTGTCCTCCACACAAACCAGAAGGGAGACTTCCTGGTTCACCGTTGACGTGTGTATGATGAGGGCATCCATTCACCAAGTGTTACATACACCAGGCGGATCAGGATTCCGAACCCCATCCTCGATATCCGGTTTCCGATCAGGGGACACAACAGATCAGCTTCCCCGCATCGCCCAGTTTACTGGTTAAACCATCTCTGTACTACCATACACGACCCGGCACTACACTACATATCGACACTTTTTACCCCATCCCGTCCCAACTGTCCCTGATTGATTGATTGAGTGCTGGGATCAAGCCGTCATGCGCGCGAGGGTATGTCTGTGTGTAGAGTACGACATGACATGGCGAAGCCTTGTGGGCTTGGAATGAGCCTGCTGGGCCTGGGCATATGCTATAGGACCAGCATTGGGGGAAACGGTGTGAGCTGGAAGGGGGGGATAAAGTGTGGCCATATCCTCCTCCTCCGAGCCTTGTTGGGGGGATAGACTCGGTTTCGTTACAGTCTAAATCGGCCAGCAAAACATCGAGCGCTTCAAGTGTGTTCAGTATCAATCACGATCACCGTATCTTCCCAGGTCAAAAACTTCACCACAGTTATGACACGATTACTATCCATTGCGCTCACCGTTCTCGCAACGCTGTTCCTCCTGGTTGCAGCGGCACCAACTGTCATGGAGCTGGAACAAAAAACCAACATGGTATTTATTCCCCTCCCAACTCCATATCTGTACTATCTAACACCCTCATTCCAGCTGAGCTGCCCAACCGGCTCGCAACAACCCCAATGCACCTCCTGTGGCGGCGAAAACACCTCCGTCTGGGGCCGCGGCTTCTGCAACACTCGCGAAGAAGGAAAACTCTGGTGTCCATGTTGTCCAAAACCACAGCGAGAGCTGGAGTGTAGAGACTGCGGGGGGCATTATAAGGTCACGGAGGATGGAGTGGAGAGGACTGTGTGTGTGGGGTTGCAGGAAGAGAGGTGGACGTATCATGGGTGCGGGTGTCAGCAGGAGGAGAAGGTTGGGGAGGTCTGATGGTGAGTCTCTGTTTTGATGGGATGGAATTACGGTGTCTCTGGTTTGCGCAGGTGTGTAATATGTATTATGATGGCATGAAGGACTCGGATTTTTGGCGTTTGCGTTTGCGGTGATCTTCCAGCATTGGGGTTTTCTGGAGTGAATGACGTTTCGTGTCCTGGCGTTGGGTTATACGCTGTTTCTCTCGTACCCGGTGATTCCAAAACTCCTGCGTATGCGGCATATCGCAACAGCCACACAGAAGGGCTGTGTGAATGTTAGAACTGGATCCAGTGTTTTGGAATCACGGAGACTCGCGTTGATTGGGCTTTGACACTTTTTAATGTGAGCGATGCTTTGAAGCCGCTCAAGACCAATTGTGTCATAGTCAACATGCGCACATGCGCACAGTACTTCGCATTATCTCCAACCCCACCATCCGCGCGCGATCACTCGAGCTCACTCTCACCTCCGACACTCGACCACCGCCATGTCCGACAGCACCACCGTGACGCCTCCAGCGCCCCCAAACACATCAATTCTCTCTTCGCCGTACGTGCGATCACTCATCGTAAACCACCACCCCCCAACTTCTCCCCACTGGTCTCCAAACCCAGAAAACTAACATACCACAGGCAGGCGGCATCGCCGGCACCACCGTCGACCTCTCTCTCTACCCCCTCGACACCCTCAAAACCCGGCTGCAATCCCACGGGGGCTTATTCAAAAATGGCGGTTGGAGCGGCGTGTACAAAGGCGTTGGCTCAGTGATAGCGGGCTCCGCACCCGGCGCCGCTCTCTTCTTCGTCACCTACGAGCAGACAAAGCTTTACCTCAGCTCTCCGGGGAAGGAGGAATCAAAATCCAAGGCGGCAGTCACACATATGGTTGCAGCGTCGTTTGGTGAAGTTGCAGCATGTGCGGTTCGGGTACCGACGGAGGTCGTGAAGCAGAGAGCCCAGGCAGCGCAGTTTCATAGCAGCTGGGCGGCGCTGAAGAATATTTTCACGGCTAATACGGGGAGGCCGGTCGCGATCTGGAGGGAGTTGTATAGAGGGTGGGGGGTCACGGTTATGAGGGAGATCCCGTTTACGATGATTCAGTTTCCGCTGTGGGAGGCGGCGAAGAGGTGGCATGGGAACAGGAAAGGGCGGAAGGTGAATGCGGCGGAGAGCGCGGTGTTCGGGAGTGCAAGTGGTGCTGTGGCGGCGGCCGCTACTACGCCTTTGGATGTGCTCAAGACGAGATTGATGTTGGCGAAGACGGTGGGTTATTCATGGGCTGGAAGGATTCAAGTGCTAAATATTACAGAAACAATCGGCCCTGAAAGTAATACGTGGGATTGTACAGGAAGAGGGGGTGTCCGCTCTGTTCAAGGGAATCGGACCCAGGGTTATCTGGATCTCAATTGGTGGAGCTGTGTTTTTGGGAGCCTGGGACTTTGCTCGCGGGACGTTGGAACGTATGAACGAACGGCGGACAAAAGCACACGTTTGATAGAACAGGAGAGCTGGAAGATATCTTTGCGCACTTGTACATTAGATGCTCATTTACGGCGCTGGAATAATAGACTTGAAGTTGACATGCTTCATTGGAACTACCATATGCAAAATTCTAACAGATAACGCCGCAACCGAAAGCCGAAACAGATAAAACAAGCAGACGCAATGCTATCACCGAGCGCGACTGCGCTCAGCAGGATTGTAACGGAGGAGCTTCTCGATAAGATCGACGTGGGTCATGAGCATTCGACGGCAGCAGTACCGCTTGCACCCAAGCTGGTCCATAGCCTCACTGAGCTCTCAGTTAGCACCAAGACATCGTGCACATAGCAAAGATAAGTTTTACCTCTCAGTTAGACCCTGGCCGCCGTCCTCCGTGCTCATCAACATGTTGAGGTAGCGCTCCCAGAGATCGCCGACAACCTGGGTTCGTCAGTCGGTGGTGGGTGCATGGCGAAAGCTCAAATACGGACCTTTCCGCAGGTGAAGCAGCGCACGGGAATGATCATGACGACGGTGGATGTGTAGGCGCAGGGCAGAGGGACGGAGAAAGCCGGTGGAGTCGGTGGTTGGCGATGGCGGAGATGTCGAGGAGAGGGCGAACGAGCAGTTCACTTTTCAGATTTGGCGCCTCCAAACGCGCCAAGAAACTATGTCGTCTCTCCTCCAGAGTCGCGACAGAATCAACATGTGACATGAGAGACAAGCACCGCTGGAGCAGTGGTAGAGAATGATAAACATTATAGAGCTTCCCTGATATTTTTGGGCATAAGGGTAATATCCGTTTGGGGCCAGAGTACTGTGAATAATGATGAGTGAGGAGGGACAACAGGACCCGTTCAGCGAAAACATCACATCTGTTTTGAAAGACGACGGACAAACAAAAATGCAAAAAAAAATAAGACGGTAGTTGCCCGCGCAATACGCAACCCCTTCCCAACGCCAACATCAGTGCAATCCAGCGCCGCCATCTCGAGGGGAGAACTCTCTGCAGAATTGCTTCCCTGAAGGATGTTTCTCAGCTCTTAGAGTCCCCTGCAACGCTGCTTACGCAAGCATACAAATAATGAGACCACCACGAGATTCGAACCGGACACCAATGTTGACGATGATTCTTGGAAAAGGGCCACGCACATGTGTGCGAGCTTCAACCATTGAGCCATGACAGCAAGAGTTAATTCTTGTTAATCTTGGAAGTGATATTTATCCAACCAGAGTTACATTCATTCTTCATTGTTTTCGTTAAACCCCTGGTTAAGTTGGCGCCTAGTAATGTGTACACCTAAACAAGCTAATGGTAGTTAGAGCATAAAAGTGTATAAGCCTTTCGCCAGCAGTTTCACGGCACCAGATAATAGTTGTCTGGGTTTAGGTTCTTTGTTCGGAGGCCCTCACAAGTTGGGGAATTCGGAAAAACGAGTGACATCGCGCAAGCACACCCCCGAAATCCATGCCTGGGCGAGTCTTACATGGCGTTCTGCGACGAGAATAACTATGATATGGTACAGTGTCCTACAGAAATAGAATAGACAATCAGGACCAGGCTGATTGGGGCAAATAACCACATTGGGTGGATCACAAGGGATCATTTCCTGTACCAGATCCCACTCTGTGATGCGAAATTCCCAGATTTGTTTTCCCATCTAGACACCACAGTCCCGACAGGTAATATATTACATTAAGTTATACCTAGTTATGGACCACTCGCGGTGAACCCTTCACCTTCACGTAACCAGGAGATTGTTGTTCGAGTGACGGGCCATTGCCTTGCCAGGAGCACTGACTTCTTTGAATCCATACCCGCAACAGACCAACAGCCTGCTCCACGCATACCCCAATTTATCATGACGCGGCTTGGGGGTTCAGTATACGGTTGATGTGTTCCTGCGACTTCTGTAGCGTTGTTTCGAGGTAGGTAAACTTCTTCTCAAGATCCTTGATGTCGCCCTGTAGCCCCTTCTCTTCTGACTCTATCCGCTTCTGGACATCTGGCATTGCCTCCATGACGAACCTGATAGCTCTGTCAGTGATTCTGGACTATTTTGTGCCCCTAACACAAGCTCACATTTTGCCGACACCCTCATAAACACTGGTACCCTTAGGCAGGGTTTCGAGCTCTTTTGACGTGAGTTGAAGTAACCGAATATCTCTTTGCTTTCCGGCCATCTGTGCTTTGACGATTTGGAGCTGTTGCTGGGAGAAGTTTGCTCGAGATTCAATCTCTTGCATCAACTGAAAACGTCAGCGCTGAGCCAGCCTATGTGCAATGTCCCAAACCTTTTGTAGAGCTTCTGCCGGAATAGACATGATGGGCGAGTATCAGAGGGCTTTGTAGGATGTTGGACAGGGCGTGTGGTGGTTGAAGGCGGGAGTGAGCTTGGGTCGGTGGTCTTGCGGCTCTAGGACATCAACGCGGGGCCTGCTCCCACGCTCCACAGCACCATCCTACAGCATCACCACAATCATTCATCATGTCCGGAAAGCCACAACAACAGACAGGTCGGTCTGGCTCGCCGAGATTCGGATCGCGCTCAATGCTCACGATAATCAGTGGATCTCAACTCGCTGTCGGTTGACAACCTCGCCTCCGTCAAGAAGCAGCTTGACGAGGAACTCGAACACCTTTCCAACTCATTCACGAAGCTTCGCCAGGCGCAATCAAAGTTCCGGGAGTGTATCATCAGTGTTAAGAAGGGTGTTCACGAATCTCAGGCTGGTGAGGATATCTGGATCCCCAGTTTTCGGGAAACAAGCGGTGTTAACCAATTGCATTGGCAGGCAAAACTATCTTGGTTCCTTTGACCACCAGTCTTTACATTCCCGGAAAACTTGCCGACACTGAAAAGGTCCTTGTTGATGTTGGAACTGGGTACTATGTTGAGAAATCCACAACAGACGCCGAGAAATTCTACCAATCCAAGGTCGATGGTCTTGGAAAGAGTCTGGCGGATCTGGAGAAGGTGATAGCTCAGAAGAGCCAGAATCTTAGGATTGTGGAGGATGGTAAGCTTCAATCGAAACCTTTCTTGAACCGCTGTCTGACAACCAATCAGTCTTGCGGCAGAAGGTCGTGGCCCAACAAAGTGCTCCTGCGTCATAACTCATGGAAGCCGAGAGATAAGGTTTCACTGTCCACGGCATTGGGGCAACTTAAAGATCCCTCGGCCTATTCACGAAGGTCAAGTCCACGGGCGCCAGTACAAATGCTGCGAGTCATTTTGTACAGCTTGGCCGTTGGTAGCTGGAGCCAGAGGACAGGATGGGATTGTCCTGGGATGTGAAAAAGAATATCGATCATTTGTTTCCTTTAGCTACAGTTAGGGCCTACCTCACGATATGGAGTGAATTCATGAGTACTCATACAACCACCATGTCTTCCCATGCGGAAAGCTTCGCATTCCATTCCATCCAATGTAACTGAACACAATTGGTATTGATTGGTGTCCATCACCCCGGATGGCTCGGGGTGATGCAACTAGACCAGTGAAACCGTGTCGCGCGAGCCTGGAGCAACAGCTCTCAGCCACATCAACCTTCACCTCCACCATCTCCCAGTTCCACCTCTACCGCCACCTCTACCGCCACCTCTACTCCTCTCACCCCGATATCGCCTACACCCTCGCTTCACCCATCATGTCCACACCGACCATAAAACCCGACCCCGACATCAACATAAAGACCGAACCCACAGGCGCACCACCTACCATCAAGCCCGAACCAGTCGACGATGACTCCCTCTACGAAGACGCCGGCGACCTCGACCTCTCCGCAGGCACTCGCGACATCTGGCTCGTCAAGCTCCCCGCCTTCATCACGGAGCGGTGGAAAGACATTGACGATGACGAAGAAATCACACTCGGCACAGTCAAGATCCCGCCACAGTCGGAACACCAGGATATGACGAAATTGAAGCTCGTGCTGGAGAAAAATGATACAAATGGCTTGGATACGCCGGTGGAATACGATTTGCAGCTTACGAACTTGGAGGTCAGGAATACATATGTGTTTACGGAGAAGGATATGCCAGGGTATGAGAGCAGGAATACACAGAAGCCAGGAGAGCCTCCTATTCCGAGCAGATTATTGTATAATCAGAGAGGCGGTGGGGGGGAAGGCGGAGGGAAGAAGGATTGGAAAAATCAGAGACATCAGCCATACAGAAAAGCTATCCCCAGTATGTTTCCCAGCGCGGATTTGCCATGTAGCAAGAGCTGACACTATTGGGCGACTATAAGAACGGACAGCGCTTGTCGGGACCGCCAGACACGAGATCACTATGATACCAGTTTACAACGAGGAATACCGAAAATTCCAGCACGAGCGACAAATCCTCGAAGACGGACCCAAATACCACACAAAACGCATGCACGAGGACGTCAGGCCGAATCTCCTCGCCGCCGGAACCACTGGCTCAGCAGGGAAGCAATTCCAGCAGTTCATCGTATGTCCCATCACCATTCTTTTCACTCTGAGCACCCCGCTAACCAAAATATCAGAAACCCACACAAACCGCGCGCAAAGCAACAGACCCCAAAGCGTTCCGCATGTCTCGCCAGGACCTCCAATCATCCCTGTTTTCATGTTTCCAGCAGCACGAGTATTGGAGCATGAAGGCGCTCCGCGAACGCCTGGCTCAACCAGAAGCTTACCTAAAAGAGGTCCTCGACGAGATTGGTATAATGCACAAATCTGGGTCGTTCTCGGGGAAGTGGTCGTTGAAGCCGGAGTACGCGACGTTTTCACAGGGTGGTGGGGCACCCGCTGGAGGTGGAGGAGGAGCGAATGCGGATACAGCTATTAGTATTGAGGATGATGAGGATGATGAGGAGGAGCCGGAAATGGTGGATGTGTTGTAATATGTTGGGCTAGATAATTTTTTGGATTGACTCGGTCTTGCTTCAAGCTGTTGTTGCTGGGTAGAGTTTAACATTGACGCTGACTTGTAGAGTTGGTCAATCTAAGTGATGGACAGACTTAGAACACGTTGATTAGCACTTAGGCACGTTTTTGGGTATTGGATACTAGACCATACACGATATGCGTTGCAGGATGTGTGGATATATCAGTGATGAAACCCAAGTCAACAGAAGAAGTCCATTAAGTGTGAAGAGTAGAATGATAACGCCATAATAAGCAGGCTGTACGGTATAAAAGAAAGCAAACGCTAAATTACGGCAGAAAAGGACGCAGTAAGAGTACAGTATCAACATATTAGCCAAATTCACCAGTATCTTCAGAATCATTCCCTCTAACATCGCTCATCTTCTGTCCGGCCTCCGGCCTCCCCCTCCACGTGAATTGTCCTGCCACCCATCACCATAGAATGCCGGAGCTTGATATCCCATCCCCCCGTCTCCATCATCCCACGGCATCCCAGCGCCCATATACGGCTTCTGCTCCCGCGGGGGTGGCGGCTGGTATGTCGGCTGCTGAGTCTGCGCAGCGGGCGAGCTCCGTCCTCCCCACAATCTCTCCTTGATCCGCTGCTGAGCACTCGTGACAGTAGGTGCAGGTGGTGGTACAGTATGATGGCTATCTGACTGCCTATACCTCTGTCCCGGGGGTGGTAGCTGCTGTTGTTGCGGTTGTTGGTGCTGTTGACTTCCTCGACTCATCAACCCTCCCAGTCTTCCTCCCACGCCCGGCTTCGGTTGGTTCTGGTTTTGCGGCGGTGTGTCCCAGATGTCGGAGAGTGAGGCGGCACTTGAGCCGTGGTTTTGGGGGAGGGCGTTGGAATTGCGGCCGTAGGTGGAGCGGAGGGAGCCTGTGAGAGAGGACGCGGGGGATTGGGAGCGGGAGTTGGGGGGAGGTCCGAGCCAGTCGGGATAGGGGCGTTGGTTTTCTTGGTAGTAGGTGCGAAGGACACGGGAAATATGAGAGTCGTCTTCCGTGTCCCCGTCAGCATCGAAGTCGGAGCGGAAGGCTGCGTAGCGGGTCTTTGTTGCTGTAAGGAGGTTGTTGAAGTATGACATGGTGCAGGCGGATCGGTGGTGTGGTGGATGTGATGGAGGAGGAAAGGAAGGAGAGGAGATGAGGAGCAATCAGGTAAGGGATGGTCCGGAAGTAGAAGATCGAAGAGTGGTGGTTGGAGGTGGTCGTTCTGGGTGACGGTGATGGAGAAGGGTGCTGTTCAGGAGAGCTCGGAGGTCTGGCTGTAGAAGCTCACTCGCCACCCCAGCTTCAGTCCTGCCACCGGCAGTCGAAACAAAACACCAGATAGCAGAATAGATTTCTTTAACTATTGACAGGATCAAATTGCTCCTTCGTCCATGGTTATTCATTCATTAGTTAAAGTTATTTAGTCCAGATGGCCAAGCTTCAACGATGCCAGCAGCGATCCCATCGTCGCACAGCCCATCACCCATGCAACTAAATTGAACTAAGAATTTCTGCGACCATCACCGCCCTCACCACCAACCCACTCTTCCACCATCGCCTGCGCTCCATATTCGCAACCATGGCTGACGATGGCATGGACCTCAACATTAACTTTTCTGTTACCGCCCCACCTCCCGTATCCCACAATCCCCTTTCCGTAAAAGGTGGAAGATGGACCGAACGCCTGAAAGCAAAACGAGCAACCAAGAACCGACTCGCAAGAAGCTCAAAACCTGCCACCGATGCTCCCCCGGAATCCAATCGCAGATCGGCCGCCAACTCATCTTTGAAACGGAAACGCCCTGGCGACAATAGTGGAGAACCGCGGACCACAAAACCTCCACCAGGCGCTGACGGAACCTTCGTCTCCTCCCTCTGGACTGGTAACCCAGAAGCCGTTACGACCGCCGAAGAACGAGTTGAAGAAACCACGCCGCAAGAACCGTCAAATGCACCGCTCGCCGATGGGTCCTCAACATTCACTACACTGGGCTTGTCCCCCATTCTGGCGAATCATCTTACCACGAAACTCGGACTCAAAGCGCCCACTGCCATTCAGCGCTCCGCAATCCCAGACCTATTGAGCACAGACTCGGATGCATTTATCCAGGCGCAAACCGGTTCCGGAAAAACACTCACCTTTGTTCTCCCCATCGTGGACCGGATCATGCGGATAACAGCGACGGAAGGCCGGCGGTCGGGATTGTATGCCATTATTCTTGCGCCAACGCGAGAGTTGTCGCAGCAGATCTATACGGTGTTGCAGTCGCTGGTACATTGCAAGAATGGGCCTCATTGGATTGTGCCGGGACAGATCAAGGGAGGTGAGAAGAAGAAGGCAGAGAAGGCGCGGATAAGGAAGGGGATGAATATTCTTGTTGCAACACCTGGACGACTTTTGGATCACATGGAAACCACGGAAAGCTTGCGGTTGGATGCTGTTCGATGGTTGGTTTTGGACGAGGGTGATCGACTGATGGATCTTGGGTTTGAGGAGGATATCAATAAAATTCTCAACATACTCGAAACAAGGAATAGAGTGAGGCCGGATGATGGACCACTACCGAACAAAAGGGTCACCGTACTTTGTTCGGCTACTATGAAGACAAATGTTCAGAAGCTGGGAGAAAAGTCACTGAAGGATGCCCTTTATATCAAGGCGGAGCCAACGGAGGAGGGCGGGGAAGAAGCGTCGGAAGAGTCGAAATTTACAGCACCAGCACAGCTCAAACAAAGCTATGTCATTGTCCCAGCCAAACTACGACTGGTCACACTATATGCTACATTAAAAAGAGCTTTTATCCGGCAAACAGCAAAACCCAAAATCCTCGTCTTCTTCTCCTGCTCCGATTCCGTCAATTTCCACTACGAAGTCTTCACACACAAGGATGCACCCGAGGCAGACACGAAATCCAAAAACCAGCATAACAACAAGCACTCAAAATCCACGAACGACTCAAAATCATCATCAACCCAAGCCGACAAATCCCAGAAAAACGTCCCCGCCGCCTCACCCGCCGTCCAACTTCGCAACGACATTCTCCTCCACAAGCTCCACGGTTCACTCGCCCAAGACGTCCGCACGGCCACTCTCGCATCCTTCACGAAAACCAAAAACCCAGCCATCCTTTTCTGTACCGACGTCGCCGCCCGTGGACTCGATCTCCCCGACGTCGACCTCGTTGTCCAATTCGACCCCCCTTTCTCCCCCGACGACCACCTCCATCGTATCGGCCGCACAGCGCGTGCCGGCCGTGATGGAAAAGCCGTCATGTTCCTCCTCCCCGGCCCCGAGGAAGGGTATGTCGACGCTGTCCTCAAAAAAGGGATCCGTGAAGGCCAACTATCCCGCGCGGAAGCAGACACGGTGATTGAAAAGGGGCTTGCAGAGAACGCGAAGGAGAAAAGGAGAGATTGGGAAGACCGTGCAACGGAGTGGCAGTTGAATGTGGAGCGGTGGATTATGGATGATTCCGCTACGAAGGATCTCGCGAGTAAGGCTTGGACGAGTCATGTCAGAGCTTATACTACCCATGTGGGAAGTGAGAAGGCGATTTTCAATCACAAGGCGCTCCATTTTGGACATTTGGCGAAGAGCTTTGGGCTCAGAGAAACGCCGAGCTCGATTAAAGCTCCGTCGGCGGATGCTGGGAAGGGTGGGAAGGGGAAGGCGGGTGGGAAGGGGAAGAGGAAGTTTGATATGGATGATATTAGTGAGCAGGCTGGAGATGAGGGTATGAAGAAGATGAGGCAGATGGCGAGGGCTATGGAGAGGAAGGGAGGATTGAGCTCAGAGTTTAATATCGGATAGATAGTTGGGGATTTGGAAAAGATTTGTATCAAGATATGGCCACGGCGTTCAGGGTTGATATCCGAGTATTTGTCTACGATCTGCGGGTGTTCTGTAATGGATCTAACAATTAAAACATGGCAAGGCATGGAAACTGGTGGAGATTGGTGGTCAAGTCGAGGCGTTGTCATATGTTCCTTCTCACATCGTGTCCTCCACACCACCACACCTTCCTTCAACCTCACTCCTTCATCCTCCGCCATGCAGCTTCTCGCACTCCTCTGATCGCACACCTATTGAACCAATGCCGTGGATCCCATGCAATCAATACGACCAATCGTGATACCCTCCACTCGGGCAACATGCACAGCTCGGCTAGCATAATCAACATGATTTGTGGGGCGATATACTTCTATTTTGCGGGGAAGAAGCCGGCACAGCCTAACCGAGCATCGCTTCCGTCAACACCATCCCCAAGAGGCAAAAACAGAGCTCCCCCCTCTCCATCCTTCAACATGTGATGTCAGGGCTACATCCGAGGCATCCTACCGCTACAACCAGCCTGCATATCACCGATCTAAGCTTCATATACCCTCTATTCTCTCTCGACATCTACTCCATCTTGAACAACACCAAACTATCACCATGTCCCCAACACACCTCCAGACCGCACGAAGCCAGTCCAAGGTCGACTCGGCCGCCATCGAGAAGCTCCTCCGCGGTCCGGAACAGCTGGCCCTGCGGAACAAGGTCCTTCCTGTGCTAGCAAATGACCCCATCTTTGACAAGACGCGGAAGTGAGGGCTCATTTATTCCGGTGTTGTTCAGACAGCTGACGTCCTGGGAGCTTCACAGGCCGTTCCTGAATCATGCTCAAGGCATCATCGACTCCCTCAAGGTTTGCAAGCGGCTGCTTGAGCTCCGGGATCAGCACAACTGGACGCGCGAGGAATACGTAATGGCGCTGCTTTCCCTGGAAGAGACGGTACCACTGGCAATGAGCGAGAACGCATTCATGACGGTTATCGACAGTCAGGGCTCACCTGAGCAGAAGGCGCATTGGCTGCCGCGATGCCGGAGTTACGAGATTATTGGATGCTATGCGCAGACTGAGATTGCGCATGGAAGCAATGTTCAGGGACTCCAGACGACGGCACGGTATGATGCGCAGACGAAGGAGTTTGTGATCAATACGCCGATGGCGGAGGATGCAAAGTTTTGGATTGGAGCTATGGGTGTGACGGTGAGTACGGGACGGCATATAAGAGATCTCCTATTGACTGACGGATGTGCTCTCCAGGCAAACCATGCTCTTGTCCAAGCCATCCTCCAGGTCCCGGACTCCTTCCAACCGTCCGGATACCGGTCCGTAGGGCCCCATCTTTTTATCGTCCCTATCCGCGATCAGATTACACACAAGCCCCTCCCCGGCATCACGGTAGGCGATATTGGCCCCAAGGCCTACGGCGGGTTCAGGGTACTGGACAATGGATACCTCCATCTCAACTCCGTGCGAGTTCCCCGGGACTACATGTTGATGGCCCACTCCAAGGTGTCGCCCAACGGCGAGTTTCAACCAGCCAAACATGACAAGCTTTCGTACGGCTCCATGGTATATCTCCGCGCTGGCATTCCGGCGACTCAAGGCTGGTCGCTCGCCCGGGCAGTCACCATTGCCATCCGTTACTGCATCTCACGCACCCAGTTTTCTACCTCCCCAGGTACTCCAGAGAACTCGGTTATCGACTATGCTTCAACTCGTCACCGTCTCTATCCCCTTCTTGCCACCTCTTATGCCTACATCTTTGCTGGTAAGGAACTCCTCAACTCATACTATGACATGATGGATTCCCTCGCCAAGGGCGACGTCAGTAAACTCGCAGAAGTCCACGCCCTCTCCACCGCCCTCAAAACTAAATCCTCCTGGGACTGCGTTGCTGGCATGGAAGAAGCCCGCAAAGCCATGGGCGGCCACGGCTACTCCCATCTCAGCGGCGTCGCCGCCATCTTCGCCCAACAAACCCCCGCCCAAACCTTTGAAGGCGACAACTATGTAATCTCTCAACAGATCGCGCGCGCCCTCATCAAAGCCGTCATGCTGCTCAAACAACACCCTCAAGCGCCATTGCCCGGAAGCTTTTCCTACCTCCACCAAGTGCTCTCCCCCTCCCCCTTCACCACCTCCCCAGACAACTGGTCCAACCCCTCCCAACAAATCCAAGCGCTCCAAAAATGCGCCGCCAAAATAATCAACGACCTCGCCGTCGTTCTTGCCAAAAACCCACGCACTCCATGGACCGACCTTTCCTGGACATCCGCACGACTCGCTGCCGCCCATGCCGACATCTTTGTTGTCGATTCCTTCCAAAAGGCCGTGCAAGCGCACGGAAACCCCGATCTGCGGAAACTCGGGGAATTGTACTCCCTCACTACCCTCGTCAAGGCGATCCCAGAGCTCGTCGAGGCGGGTGTGGATACAGCGGGATTACGGCAAGCGCAGGAAGCGGCGGTGGGTGCGATATCAAAAGAGGCGGCGGTGGGGTTGACGGATGCGTTTGGGTGGCTTGATTGGGAGCTGCCAGGTGTGTTGGGGAAGAAGGATGGGAGGATATATGAGGAGATGACGAGGGTTGTGGAGGAGTGGGATATTAATAAGGGGGAGTATGGACCGCAGTTGAGGGAGGCTGCGTTGGCGCTGACAGGGCACGAGAGTGCGAAGACGGCGAAGTCGAAGTTGTAGACGGATGCTGGGCTGGGTTGTGGGTTATGGATTTTGGAGTGTTGTCATGTATAATGTGGATGATGCAAGTTGAAATATAATCACTATTATTGTTTCGGGAGTGCGTCACATTTTATCACACGCCTGAACATGTCAGTGCTGAGATTGGGTACCACAGCCGATTCTTTCCTCAGAATGGTGGCTGGAAGTTTAACTTTCAGTCCCTTTCACCTTCACCAGGTGCTTGACGTGTTCAACACGCCACCGATTATACACAAAACTCCATTAGCTTTAACTAAAACATCATGAATTGGCTACTCCACGAAAGACGTACAAACGCGAAATTACACAAACCCCCCAGCTCACCATCTACATCACAGATATATACCACCAAGCTGCATATTCAAACACTGCGCTCCAACCTACCCACCAGCCTTTCCTGTTTCAAGAACCCGTAATCATCATAATCATTATCCAAAATCATAACATCTTGTTCATGACTGGCCTGTAACCATAAAGATAGAAATGTCTCATCTTATCTCCACCCAGCCAGCCCCGCCCACGGATCTTGCCCTTGACCACTCTGTGGTTGCTGCTGCTGCTGCTGCTGTCCATACTGCTGTGGTGGCGGAGGTGGTGGAGGTTGATACGTCGTCTGTGGGAGCACACCATAGCTCTGTCTATTCCCCAAACCAGCGGGCGGTGGACCAGGCGGAGGCGGTGGTGGAACATAAGTGCTCGGGTTGTATGGTTGTGGCTGATTAAACCCTCCCCCATGATGCATTCCCATCATTTGGTTGGAGTACATGCCCGGCGGTGAGGAGTAGTGTTGCGGATGATACTGCTGGGATGAAGGTGGAGGGATGCCAGGGGAAGTGGGTGGCATAGCTTGATGCGAGTCGCGGCGCTGCATTGGTGCTGGTCCAGGGGCTTGGAAAGAATCGGGACGGCGAGGGGGTGGTGGGTGTTGGTAAGATTCTGGGCGTTGCTGTTGTGAAGAAGGGTAAGGATAGGGTGGGTTTGTGTATCCAGCGGAAGGAGGTGGCCCTTGTGGCGGTAGCATTTGGCCTTGAGGAGGCGGTGGAGGTGTCGGTGCACCATAATTGCCGGATGTGTACGGTGGTTGTGGAAAACGAGGGGTTGAAGGCGGAGAAATAGTGTGTACAGGTATTGGGGCCAATGGTGACTGTGGAACCATTGGTCTTGTAGGTGGAGATTTCTGATCGTGTGGGGACGTCGCGTTTGACCCAATTGACATGCGACTCACCAATTCATGAAGTTTTTGTTGATTCCGTTCGGCCTCACTTCCCTTTTCCTTCTTCTCAATAGCACTGAGGAGCATGGCGCCCTCGCTGCGACGATTCGCAACAAAGGTTTCGACGTTCTTGTCGAGGCTCTCCGCGGTTTCCATCATCTCAGAGTAAAATGCACGAGCTTTCTCCAATCCAGCCCATATGTCAAGGAAGGATTGATAAGTTTTCTTGAACTTCGCAAGCGTCGAATTGCGTTGTCGTGATAGAGCCTCATATCGGGATTGTTCCGCCCGGATCCGTCTGTCTTGTAAAAGATCACCATAGGCAGCCGTGAGTTCTTTCATGAGGGCCGATTGCTTGTGCACGCACTGAACAAGACGGTTCTGGTAGGTGCGGAACTTTTCGAGCTCGCTTTGAAAAAGACTGGTCTCCTGGCTCGGGACCGCTTTCTTGTTGAGTATCAGAATATTGGAAATATCGTCATTATGGACCTACAGTGGAGTCAGCCTTTGATACGGGGACAACTCAATGTCCACAAACCTTGTCTTTCAGGTCCTTTAATACTTGAGCCCGCTCTCTCTTGATAAGATTGAGTTTCTTCAACAAGTCTTCCACCCGCTGAATTTGGTCCATAACTGATGGTACGCCCTCCCCATCATCCACATCCAGTAACGATTCCCCATTTCGTCCATGCGAATAATCATTCACCGGTCCTGCTACTTTAGCCCAGAGCCTATCAACCGCGCCTTGGGCAGCCTTATCCCCTGCATCTGTCATCTCCTGTATCTCGTTCTGCACGGCTTTATACTGCGTCCACAACTGGTTGTCGCTCTGTACCGCTGTGTTTACTGCGTCTTTGTAGCTCCGGATATCACTCCTTAGCGTCTGTGTGAGCCGGCTGGACGGCTGCTGAGTCCACTCGTCCAGGTATTTGGACCTCATTTTCTCACAAACAGCCTCTTCGTGGTCAAGAGCCTTTGTAGACCGGTCCAGGATCTCCATGATCTTCTTTTTATGTGTTTTCAACCCAATAAACCGGGTTTCCAGAGTTTCCGGTTTCGTTGCCATGTCTTCACACCAGTCACGAAACTCATCAGCAACATCAATACCATCTTGAAAACCGTTCTTGAGAAGTTTGAGAGAGTGTGGGAGTTTCAGATAGTCCAATGCGGCTACCATCTCGGCATTTGCAATGTCGACCTTTTCAGTCTCCGCTCGGATGAGCTTGGCCTTCTCCTCATCATATAACGATGCGCTTTCCGTCACACTCATTGGCACAATCTTCTGGAAAATGTCGGGGCCGATTATCCTGTTAATATCCGCATTCGCGTACAGCTCTTGCACGGGAATTGCTTTCGCCGCCGGCATTTTCGGAATGTGTGGAATAGCGCTTTCCGATGGGACCGCATCGTGATAAATATAATCATTGTCTTTCGATAGCTCTATCAACTTCTCGTGAACCACGCCATGATGCCTTTTTGCGATTTGAACCAAGGCTGGCCCAGTTTCCGGTGACAGATTCGCATTGGTGGACGGGTTCGATGGGAAGCTGTTGGCGAACCTCACTGCCTCCTTAGCCAGAGAATCAGCGAGCTCCAAGCGCGCAACCGCTTGACCGTATAGTGCGTTATCACAGTCAGTGAGTGCTTGGAGATACTGCGCTAGGGAATCCATAAAGCATTGTTTCGCCTGGGGCCCTGTCAGCACACAACCTCCAATTCCATCAATGTTCCAACATAACTAACCGAGCATAACGACACCCAGCTTTTATCAAAGACCCCCTTTGCCGTATTCTCCTGTACACCCTCTGTGGCTTGTGCATACAGAAGCCCCGCCTGCGCAGCAAGCTTCGCCAACATGCCGCTCTTTTTTCCATCTGCGATCTGTTTCTCCAAGAAAACCTCCTGAGCTTGAGCCAACATGATTGAAATCAAAGTTTTCACTGTGTCTCTGCTCAAATCGGTGGATGGAGCATGTAGAAAGTTCTCATTGATATATGTGAACATTCCCGCAGCTGCTTGGAACGAATGGAATGCCGTCTTAACGCCGACTTCTTCAGAGCGGTTCTGATTGGCGGCGTGACAGGAGTGAACGGCTGATATATTGAAGATGATGGAAGCTTTCTCAAAGGCGAGGGAATACTGGGAGGTCTGCTTGTGGGTGAAGGCGTCATACCTAGAAGCACATCGCGGTGAGCACCATTCTCTGCCTCCTCCTCAATCTACTACTGTTTATTTCCCGCTGTAGTCGTCCAGCCCCCCGAAACCAGAAAAACTCACCAAGTAAATGCAACCTTAACCCCCCGTTCCTCAACCGGGAACCTCAGATCCAAAAGTTCCAGCTGGCCATAATACCGATAAAGAAGGTCCCTTCCGGCTGTCGAATCTTTGCCTGCTCCCCTCATGTCTTGCCGTAGCCGGTTGAGTGTCATACATTCTTCATGGTATTTTTCCGGGTCGCCGTACGTTTGCGCAATGTACTCTTTTAACGGTCGTACCCAATCTACTTCGGTTGTGACCTACGTTATCGGCTGGGTTAGTGCGATTCTTCTAAGTTGATGGACGGGGTCCTGAAGGGAAAGCCGATGAATGAGAGAAAGAGATATGGGGATACGGACCTTGAGCGGACAGCTTATTGTCGGCGATTGCTGCATCTCTGCAACCTGTAGAGGAAGTGGTACAGTTCTCGGTGTGTAGAGCTGGGGTCCAAAGCCGTGATGGTGATGATGACGCTAACGAAGGAAAGATGAGCGAGCCCACCACCAAGCACAAATAAAGCTTGAACTCTAAGAGTGAGCAGGCGCTCAGTCGTAAAGCTCCTGTCTAGCTCCGGAAGGGCGAGTAACGATTGTGGAAGCGTATCCAATCGAGATATCTTCAAGAGGCGATTACCAGAGCGCCCAACGACGATGATGCTGGTCGGAGGAGATGTGTGGGAACGAAGGGCGGTGTCGTAGCGTTTTGGAAGGCCGTTGTTGGTTCGCCGGAGTTGTGTTGGAAGACTCACGGTGGACGGGAGGCAGCAGCTCAGCTCAGGCTTGTGGATTCCTTGCGACGAAAGACAGCACGAGAGGAGAGCGGTCGACAGCCACAGTTGGACGGAGGAAAGCGAAGGTTGACGGGGCAGTGACAGAGACGGAGAAGAAGGAGGACGAGGTTGATGAAGAAGACAGCGGGAGGAGATGATGTTGGTGATCGGCGTTGGCTGCGGAGGAGAGGCTGTATAGATGAGGATGTTGGCGGCTGCTTCGTGGGGAGGGGTACATGTACGAATACCCATAGCACTAACATTACAGCACTGAGCACTGGGTACACGGCGCCGGTAGTTCTACACAGACAGCAAGCTCTCTCGCTTGCATCCCGCTGTACTGTGCCGTAACTACTGTCTGAGATACCCGCTATCATCGATCACCAAAGCTTCTATGCCGGACAAATGGGGTCGTGGCCAAGGATACACCCACAGTCAGCTTGATGCGACAGTCTCAAGCACTCCGTAAGAACCCCTCACAGGAAAATCCCCGCATCACCTGTCGAAACATATCATCTGAGCTGAGCTTATTCTCACTCCTCCTGTTCCCTGTTGAGCAGGCGCTGCGACGCTATGTAGCTCACTCAGGAACACACACTAGCTCACTCGAGGCATCAGTCAATAGCCAATCAGCGTGCCCAATCACTATTTCAGATTCTGACCGCCATCCTGGAGTTGGTGGCCGACCAGTAAGATGACATTATGGCCCCAAACAACTAGGAGCACCAACAGGGCTGATTAAGCACGCCACGTTCAGTTGGGTTTATTGCTTTGTCCTACATCCTCCGCTGCAATTGAAATATCTGTAAGAAGCGAGGCATGACAAGTGATTGGGCCTGGAATAATCTATATGGTTACGATATCACGCTCGCTACATACCTTTTTACAGGAAGACACGGTGATGGAAGCCATCCAACTGGTCTATAAATACTAACCCTACCCATCAGGCCACCATGTATCTGGAACGAGTTCAATAACTTCTCCAACCTATCCCTACTCATATACCGTCTACAGTACTTGACTTTGTCAGTCTTCGGCACCTAAATAATCACTTAAAGTATCTTTCCGGATGTTTCACTATCGTCTCCAATATCTCTGCATATTGGTGCATATGCGTATATGCTGGTACTGTCGAGCCCAGAATATTGTCAGTCAGTGCATAATCACCATTTACACATACAAATATGTTCACCCCAGGTTAGTTCTATATGACAGGCTGTGAGTGTCTCAAACAAGTCACACATTTTCTGGAGAGCATTGGATGTTGGAATCTGGCACTTCATTCGTAAAGGATATCTTTGGTGGATGATGCTCAGTAGAATCTTGGATAAGTGATGGGATTGGTGCTACGAAAACGCACTCTAGAGAATTTCCCTAGTTTCAGCTATTGAGTATTCACTGATGATTCCCGCGAAGTTTCGAGAGGCCCAATACATGAATTTATAGTCCAATAAGACAATCAGCCTTGCTAGGAACTCTTATTTCCTGGTTGTTTTTAAGTTGTTAGGTTGGATAATGGCACTGTTTTTTTCGCAATGGGCCAATGCCTACAGCAAATAAAGGAGACGAGTGAATGGACTAACTATATATTTAACCCAAAGTTTTACCAGGACTTGGGGAAAAGCGACAGTGGGATGTTGAAGTCATGACCTGGACTCGAATGGGTGATGTTGTGAGGTTCTCCGTCGCCACCGCGTTGCATCACACAATTTACTGGACACAACGCTTCATCCAGAGTCCACCACAACCACCACCGCCACCGTCATCTTCGTCAGAACGCTCCCCTACTCTCCACCGAAATCGTCCTCGCCGCCATGGGTAATGATGGAGGAAGGTAACTGCATCATCGCAAACTGTTTCTTGCTCGTGCTAACTGCCGCGCTCCAGCATCCCAACTCGCCGCGAATTGGTCAAATCGCCGACCCGCAAACCCACCCACTCCCAAGTCCGCGATACCACTGCCCAGAATCAAGAATACCGGTGGACAACGTGTCAGCTCTCGAAACGACCTCTTGTTCCTCCGATAGTTTCCGATTCTGCCGGGCTACTGTACAATAAAGACAGCATACTGGAGTGGCTGCTACGAGGCACGGAGGTGTACGGCGACGGAGACGAGGTGCTTGACGGTAGAGTGAAAAGTTTAAAGGACGTTGTGGAAGTCAAATTTGATACGCTGAAAGAGAAGACCAACGGATCGCCGGTGCATGTTTGGGTGTGCTCGGTGAGCAGGAAAGAGCTCGGTGCGGGTATTCGATCAGTCTACCTTGTGCCTTGCGGGCATGCTTTCTCCGAGTCAGCAGTTAAGGAGATTGGGGGAAGCAATTGTATTACGGTAACTTCCCTGGTCACTCTTTCTGCAGAACCATACTGATTTGTGCATAGTGCAACGAGCCTTTTGAAGAGTCAAATATCATTGTCATCAACCCTACCGAACCTAAAGATATTGATGCGTTAAAAGAACGCGCATCTAAATTGGCAGAAGATGGCCTTGCACATTCGCTCAAGAGCGTATCGGGGAAGAAAAACAAGAAGCGGAAGAAAGATACAGAGTCGGAACCAGCAAAAAAGAAACAAAAGGAATCAGGCATCAAAAACGCCGCGGCGGCAAGTATCACTGCAAAGGTGTTGAGTGACGAGAAGTTGAGGAATCATCAGCGGAAGCAGGAGATGAACGACAATCTGAAGAGCTTATTCTCTGACCGCAGCCAAGCACCGGGGAAGAATAATGACTATATGACAAGGGGTTATTCTCTTCCAGCAGCTCAGGGAAAGAGATAATGGAGGAGCCTGAGTTCCTTAGTGGTCCATCATTGGAGCGAACGTTTCCTTCAGCAAGTGTGAACATTAAAGCATTTTCTCGGTTGTCTATCATTCATTGTTCAGCATGTAGAGGGAGTAAGGGATAGATGGCGAGGACGGTGATCATGATATCCCCGAGTCTTCGACGTTCTACATGGCGACTGTCGGCTATCCGAGCGACATGCCTCATGGAAATGTGGTAGCAAAGGAAGGATGGTCGGGAAACCATGCCGGCAGACCTGAAAGCAAGTGGTGAATGCTCCAGGGCCTTTTGAAAGTTGAAAGAGCAGGATACTGGGCGGTATCCGTCGTTCGAGGCGTCGTTTTCATCTTTATTTCGCACAGCGACCATGCATTTGAGTTCCATGTATTACGATAATATTAATAGATACACGGGCATTTGAATCTCCGTGTAGAAAGAATTTGGTTATTCACTGTGTCGGAGGGCAGTGTTGAACTATGCAACAAATACCGTGCACTCATCACCGAATATCCGGATGACAGGGGTGGACTTGAAGCATACGCCGTTCAACTTGATTCAACGAATTCCCTCATGTCATGATTGCCTCCCAATCTGTACAATACACCGTCTAACCCCGGCTTCCCCTGTCTCTTCCACTATCCCGGTCTCCCAACCACCTCTCTCCCTCACTTTCGCCATAAAATCCTGTATCCCACCTCCTACACCGAAATAATGCTTCTTCGCTGCGACCAAACCCACTCCACCAGCATTCACATCTAAACTCCCTAACAGCGTGCTCACGAAACTTTCCATCGCCATTGGCTCATAGATAGTCTCGCTGGCCAATACCACTGTATACGCCCCTTTTCCGATATCTGGATTCAGCATCCGCACCATGTCTGGCCCCCATGCTCCTTCCACAAACCCCAACTCTATTCCCCGCCGCTCCAAATCATCCACAAACCGCTCCACCAAGCTCGGAGATGCATCCAGATCTCCTTCGTCTGGTAACCATTTCTGCTCCTCCCTCGCCCACACCAAAAACAAATTTGGCAATGTTACGAGCCTGAGAACGTCGATATTATAATCCGCCAACACCAGTCGACTTCCCCTTGCCTTCTCACCCGCCCGAAGTATTTCTTGGAAGAAATACAGTGTCGGCAGCGCAGATCCACATCCCAGTTCCAGAACCCTTGGGGGAACCGGCTGATTAGCCGCATTGGCAGAGAGAAATCTGGCCAAATCAAGACTGCACTCCCACGATTTCAGGCCGCCCTCGTAGACATTTTTCAGAACGTCGGTGGTCGCCGAAGTGGTGAGGAGATCATTGCCGGCGGGTGCGGAAGATGGAGCGGAAAATGGATTTTCCTCGGACATGAGTTGCATTCGGACATCGTAGAGCTCCCGGCGAGAGAGAGAGAGGGCGGGGGTGAGATAAAGTGTGTTGTATGAGATGTTGCGAGGTATCATGGATGCTAAGGAACGAAGGTTGTGGACTTTTGGTGGTACGAGTGAAGGTGCCGGGGATGAGGCATGTTGGGCGGGCCCTGAGAGAGAGGTATCGAGTTCATCATCGCTATCCGGAGCATTGGAGAAGTTGAAGCGGAAGGACATGGCTGGCAACCAGAGAAAATGGTGGGGCACAAGGCGGTGATGCGGGATCACGAGATTCCTTTCGCCTTAGTCAGCGCCTCCTCTGACAACTGGCTGGAGCTTCCACGACAAGCTTCCCATAACTCTCCTCCCAAACAATGTATGGTGATCTCGGTCAGAAATTGGTATGCCTCATCTCCACCTTGACGAATTTGTGTTGATTCTCTGTGACAGGTCCATCATGCAAAGCGGACACAAACGCTTCACCATCTTCCAAGCTACCAGTCGGAGGTGGTCCGAGCCGTGACACGCGAAGTTCGAGATCTCGACCGTGAAGTAACGGAAATGGTGAATACAATTGGCGCAAGCTTCGATCCATCCTCCGATCCGGGAGTAGCTTACACTCTACTTGTCCGCCACCTTTGTTTGCGGCGAAATAAGCGTTGTCTGCTAGTTTACCACCATACGAGGCTTCGAAAGATTGAGGGGCTATGCTGGGCTGGAGGGGGTTTGGATGCTTTAGATTGGGAAGGATCTGAGACGAGAGGTGTGGAAGAAGACATCGTGGCAGGTGATGATGCTGAGGGCCAGCGACATCAGCTGAGTCCAGAGGAAGAAGAGTATGCTAGGCAATACACCGATCTTTTGGCGGCAGCAAAAGGGCAATGGACGGATGTGGACCTTACTGGGAGTTTGGAACCCCCAAGAGATCTATTCATAGATGTACGGGTCCTGAAAGATGCTGGAGAGATACAAACAGAATACGGGTGAGTATTGCCATTCTTCCATGGGCCAAGATGATCTGGCGTATTGGGCTGACAACCTCCAGAGCCATCAACCTTACAAAAAACAGTCAATTCTATGTGCGCCAGGGGGACGTTGAGCGGTTGATCCAGCAAGGCTTTCTCCAAAAACTGGGCTGAGCGGTTGAGGTGGGGGTATAGGGAAAATACGATGGCAATTAACAGTATGCACAATCCCAATCCCTCAAAAACATGCCAATTCCTGAGAGTTGCCCTTAAAAATACAGCCCTGTAACTCATATCCGAAAACGCCATCCAACCGATAAAAGATGCCCATGCTTCCAAACGCCTGCCCCAAAAGAATACCCAAACGCCAATATACCCGAATAACAATCCGACAAAACAAAGAAGATTAGACCACCAGTGGATAAACTACTTCGACCAAGGATCATTGGACGATGCTCAAACTCGACTTCCTCGACTGATTTGGTAGTGGCGATGGCTGGAATTTCATTTGACCGCTGTTCTGCTTAGGAATTGGAGCGCCCATAGCTGGACAAAATCAGCACGTCCCAAAACATCATGCAGTACTTGAAGTGCCCATACCAGCAGCCAATCCCATTCCGCCTACTCCAATGCCATTCTCCAGCCCAGCTCCAGCTCCCATGTGTCCACCAGGGCCATTAAACATCGGTCTCAATGCGGACGCCATCATCTCCCGCATTCTAACATATTGACTCTTTCTCTTGATCAACATTGGAAAATTGTTGACGAGGGGTTGAGGCTTATGTCGCGCAATGGCCTGCATGACCAGTTCTGTTTCTTCATCTGAGTCCACTGGAATAGCGTTCGCTTCAATTTCTTCAGGTGGTGGTCCGTTAGCATTGATGGCTGCCTTTTGCTGTTTGGCTTGGTTCTTCTTTTGGTATGCTGCTAGGAGTATATCGTAGGGCTGAGAACGTCCAAGCACTGCGCGTTTGAGACCCATGCTATGGGATTTACAAGTGAGGGAGCGAGCACAGAGGGCCCCATTAGGGAGTTGAACGCCGCACTGCTTTTCAACATCAACCGGTGCTGGAATGGTGTTAGTGAATGCATAAAAATAAGATGAAGGGGATGGGAGGCACCTTTCGGCTTTGGAAGAGGTTTCTCCTGCTTCTCCTTCTTCTTCTTTGCCTTAGGTTCCTTTGGAGGTTTTGTGTCTGTGGCCGTCAACCAGATTAGCATCTCCCAGTCTTCTCCAAATATCCCAATGACAACCAAATTGCAGGCCTGATAAGCCCGGGAGTTTGAAATGTCAAGCCTGGAGGTCTAAATAGACAAACAGGGAGAACCAACCATCGGCCTTCCTCTTCTTCCCTTTTGTCCCATCCCCCTCTTTCTTGGTTTTCTTTACACTCTTCTTCCCCTCTACTGCTTTCCCCCCAGTCTTCCCCGCCTTCTCGTCCCCATCGCCCCCCTCTTTCGCCGCAGCCGCAGCCTTCTCTTCCTTCCTTTTTTTTGTCCTGTCTGCCTTTGCTTTCAGACATGCCTTGATATGCGCGACTGCCGCAGTCTTCAACACTGGCTTCTTGCAATATTTGCACACAGTATAATCCGGCTCGTCGAGCAGAGGTCTCCCCGTACTAAAGGAAGCAATGTCTTTCTCATCAAGCTGTGTCAATACCGGCGATGTCGGGGCGCCATTCTCGTCGAGTTGCTTCAGTGCAGTTGAGCGGTCTTTCCAATTTTGTGATGCCGACGCGGATGATGAGGAACCAGAGGATTTAGAGGATTTCTTAAATGGCTTGAGTTTTGTAATTGGTTGTGTGCGCTCTTCTTCTGTGAACAGTGCGAGGACGGAATCGTCGTTGGAGGTAGCTGGGTGCGCGTTGGTTAGCTTGTTTAGGTGTTGGAGTGAGCTGGGTTAAGGGGAAGCGAGTACTGTTGGAGCTCATGGTGAAGTCGAGTGCGACAGGAAATGACACGCAAAGCAGATTGAGAGGCTCGCGCGGTGGAGGCTGTTATCAGAAGCCCCGAGGGGAGTCGGCGCGTTACGTATCGGGTAGTTGCTGGACGTTGTTTCGTTGCCTGTGCTGATTGATGGTGCCATGAGCCTGGGGTTGCTGCGCCTGTATTATGTAAGCTACAACGTTGGATCTTCAGCTTGTAAGACGAGTGAGAGCACATGAAATCATGTCTATTGCAATCATACTTAAATGCATTGCAGTAAGTTGGTGCTCTCACTTATTTTGCCCTTCGCCCATTACTGGGTAGAACACACATCTCACCCAAGCAGTCACCCTCTAACATGGCGGATCTTGCGGACAGTCAGAGCATCATGGAAAATCACCACCCTCCACACATGACGCGCCTTCCATGGATGATGCGCAGAGCACGTGACTTGTAGTTTGCTACTGCTCAGACACCCGCGTCCATGCACACTCCACCACTTACTACGCCAACTTTATCCCCGACGTCCGCCTTTCGTCCTTTTCGCCGCTCCCGCCAATACTCCTTCCTCCCTCGAATCTTCGTCTCGTCTCTGCGATCCGCCACACCTTGATCGTCTACATCTGGACGCGGCGGTCTGGGACCGCTCTTGCGCCAGGACCAGTAGCCTACTACCTCCATCGGCACCCCATCTGGTTAAGGAAACAGTCCCTCCGATACCTCCAATTTCCTGCCCAAGTCCTCTTCCTCCTCCTCAAGAACCAGACATCATGTCGAACTCGATGACGCCTCCCGCCGTTTCTCCGCACCCGTACGCACAGTCCCCTCAACAGTACTCTCCGATGGCGTCGACTCCCACCGTCCAGAACCAGCAACCTTCTTTCCAGGTTCAACAGTCTGGGGCACCCCAACCTATACAGCAATTGCCACCTCAACACCAGCAGCAGTACTATCAACAGCAGCATCAGCAAATACCACATCCGCAACCACAAATGCAGCAGCAACAGCAACAGCAACAGCAACAACAGCAACAACAGCAACTGAACTCCATGCCGCCTCCGACAACACCGGCATCAAAACCGACCGATCCCAATGATTTAGCAGATGCGTTGACGTCGGCGGGAATTGATTTAAAAGCGGAAGAGGCGCAGCTGGCTTCATTTGTTCCTGGGGGACCCCGTAGTCAAGAAGAAATTTACCAACAAGCCATGCGCCAACAAGCCGAACATCGGTCTCACCACCTCAACAACCCATTCTTAAACCCGCGCGCCGTCAATCAAATCTTGCTCAAAAAAACTACTAGCGATCACTGCCAGCCGTTTAACGTCATCGAACCGAATGGTGCCATCTCTCTCGCTGGCCAAGGCGCTGATATCATGACTTTGCTTAGTCTGGCTTCTCGCGAAAGAATGCGAGATCTTCTTACTCGTGCCGTAGCACTCGCAAAAGCACGGCGCAGGCCCCAAGGAATCATTCATGGACCTTGGGCAGACCAAGTAGCAGGTGTAAAGCCAGAGATGAAGATTCCCGATGCAACCATTTCCCCCACCACACCTTCTGCGTCTCTTGGTCAAAAACGTAGTTTCGACACTGCGAATTCGGCTGATACCCTGATTCCAACCGTAAACCTTACCAATCCCGTTGCGATAGCTCTACGGGCTCTGAAGAAGGAGGAGTACACCAAAGACCAGGAGCGGAAAGCAAAAAAAGCACGGAGAGAAGCAACAGCTGGAACTGGGACACCATCTGGTACTCCTGCCCCAGATGGCGCGTCTACTCCAATCCCCGGTACACCAGGTAGCACCGCCCCGGAGCCTGGCCCCAAACTGTCGAAAGAAGCGCGCAAACAACAATCCTCCAAGTTGGAAGAGCAAATTTCCCATAGAGCAGCCAACGCAACAGCCAGCTTGATGATGGGTGGTTTAGGCGGCGGCAGGAAGAAAAAGAAGACGTATTCGTGGATGAATGCTGGCGGTGCGGCTTCAGCCCCTGCGGGCCCTAGGCCCGGGGTACCAGGAGGAATTGGGACTGGGGTCGGTGTGGGAAGACAGGTGCCTGGGCAACATGCCGGCAGTGCTGATGATCAGCTTAACTGGATTGGCCACAGGGTAGGAGTGTGGCGTGAAGATGGCGAACGTGGAAAGGGGATACAAATAAGGGATTGGATTGGTGCTTTGGAGGGCGATGGGCGTGCGCCGAAGAAGGGAGTTTGCAAAGCGTATCTGAAGCTGAAATAAACCGGGCCTGGAGGGGAATGAACTTTCTGCATGTGTGGCAGTGTGCTTTGAAGCGGGAGAAACGGAGGCTTTGTTTTCTTTTTTTTCCCTTGACTTTATATTCTCTTCTTCCCTGTTTCTGTTGAGAGTGAGCAATACGGTGGGCTGGCGTTCTGTGGCTTTTGCGGCTTCTGATCCATCATATTGTTCCTTGGGCTTTCCTCCTGCGAGGATAATGTATCTTAATAGCTACTTAGCCAACAGCTATAATCATACTAGAGTGTGGGTTAGTGTACTAGTACCTCGGTAGATAGGTGGGGATGGTGAGGTAACTACCATACGCAATCACCTTTGTATCTACGGCGTATTCATTCTACAAGAGATGGCGGTCTTAGGGGATGAATGATGGACAGTTTACGGTGGCTTTTTTTTTTTTTCAAATTACAGTATTCCATATTCGTTCTCTGAACATGTGCAAACAATGCCACATGGCCAGGCCAGGCGTGCGAGGTGGAGTGGTGCAACAGAACAACCTCCGCCCCTGCACCCACAGCTCACCACCATCAGCACCCCACCGTACCAACGTCACCATCTCAACTCCACCTTAGACCCTGCCTGCCACCAAATCCTCTTTCTCCTACACCCCCCAACCCCTTCGGGCCTCTCGGTTTGTACTTTATACTAACACTGTCATGACTGTTAGCCCCATCCCCACCAACTTATTCGCTGTGTGCTTGGGTTAACATTCCTAGATCCGGTCATCATGAGCCCCGTCTCCTCAGCCGTCGGCGCTCACCTCATCGATCACCAAATCAAAGGCTCTCCTCTTCCGACCCCCTTTACCCCCATTACACCAACGTCTTCTCCAAAACCCCCATTACCTCCATCCAATCCTCTTGATTCCGCTCCATCTTCACCATCCCAAATTTACCTCAATCTCTTGATCCTCGAGGCCGACCTCCGTCGCCAATATGTCTACCATCTCGCCCGTCGCCGTAAATTTACCTTCTTCATCATCCTCCTTTTTCTCTGGGTCGGCTTTTTCGGGTATCGGTTTTTCGTTCTGGGTGGCTCGCCATACTACTATGTCTCGCACCTGGAAAAGGTCGGACTGGGTGGCGGAATAGTGACCGGTGTTTTGTACTATGCTACCGGCCTATATCACAAGACGATTGTTGAGCCGAGAAGATTCGTTTCTATGGCAAATCGCGGTCTTCGAAGCATCAACGTGAAGCTCGTCAAAATCTCCTTGCCAACTCGAGAATGGATCAGTTGGTGGTATCAATGGTATACATTCCGTCCTCCACGGATTTGGATACCTCCTCCAAAGCGTCGGCTTTCTGCCACAACAAAGCGCCCTGTTCAAGGTCTCACCCCCGGATCGACGCGAGAATCGTCTAGCATTCCGAGGTCCCAACCTACATCCAAACCGGTGCACGCCGAGGAAGAGGAAGACGAATCAGATGAATGGTTACCCGGAGGGTTTCACATAAAACTGGTGATTCTACCGAAGGGCTTTTCTCCGGATTTCCGGGAAGGGTGGGAGTTGTATCGGGCTGAATATTGGGAACGCGAAAATGACGCCCGGCTACAACGAATTGAGGAGCTTCGAACCCAGCGCAGGATGGGCCACGATGTGGTTTACTCACCAGATCACCATCGCCGTCGTTCAAGAACGAGCTCCATATCCTCACAGCAGGGGAGGTCAACGACACCAGAAGAACATGGAGGACCGCATCGCAGGAGGGGATCTACTGCATCGTTGAAGAGGCGATCACTTGTGGGATCGCCGGGAGATGTATCCGATTCATCAACAACATCTATTGGAGAGAGGCTGCGCAGAAGTGATAGTGTACGGACGGACCGGACATCGTCGTCAACCGGATCGGCGATGGAGCCGAGCCGTTCTCGGAGCGGAAGACCTCGAACCAGGGTTCAAAAGCCCAAGATCATACAGCAAGATATGTAATGGCTTTACGATAAACGGGCTTGTTATGGAATGTATAATTAATGAAAACGATACATGATGGGATAACCATTCTCACATCTGATCCATATCCGGTGATCTCGATCACTCAAATCATACTTGAACACACTGGACCAACCAGGATAAACCAATATTCATATTCGTCATACATTATCCTACCCATACATCATCCCATCATCTTTCCATCAAACGCTAATTGCTACCGCACCACTAAAACACGTGTAGCCACTAGAAATGAGCACATCATTGTCAGAATAGGTAGTCAGCTTTGTTCCTAGGTAACTGTCCCTGGCGAGAAAGACATTGACACGGATGCCGTGGTGATATCAGACCGTGAGACAGCAGGAGACTGTTGCATAGATGAGTACAAAGAAAACTGTGTGGGAAGCCATTTCAGAGCCTTACATAAAAGTAGGTAAAGGAGATGGAGAAGACGTTAAAACTTAAGAGAGTGTTTGGCCAATCTTGCCTTAATCACGTGCTGCTCCCAGCCATTGTGTGGCTGAATCGCAGTTCAGCCTCAGCCTTATCAGATGCATCGCCTTCTCTGTTTCCTTCCATCTTCACACACCCAGCACCAGCACCCCAACACACCTACCGCGTCGCTCTCCTCTTCCTAAGCGCTCCCTCCATCCCCTCGACGCCTATTCCCCGCCTTACACGCATACCACGTTCACGAATACTTGCCTGCCATGACCGATTACAACCCCGACGACGCCCACAAGCCTGAGTATGCCGAATACGAAGCAGCAAAGCGCTCTGTTGACGAGGACCCCGATGATTTCGATGCCTGGGAGAAGCTAGTACGGGCAGCAGAAGCTTTGGAGGGCGGCCTTAATCGAAACAGCTCTCCACAAGCCATTGCAATGTGTCGGGGCGTGTTTGACCGCTTCCTCGCAAAATTTCCGCTACTGTTTGGCTACTGGAAAAAGTATGCCGATATGGAGTTCAGCATCGCTGGAACAGAGGCTGCTGAGATGGTGTGTTTGAATAATCATGCGATTGGGCCTTGATTTTTCTGGATATTGCTGACAGTATCATAGGTGTACGAACGAGGAATCGCAAGCATTCACAACTCCGTCGACCTGTGGGCAAACTACTGCTCCTTCAAGGTTGAAACTTGTCACGATTCGGACATAATCAGAGAGTAAGTCAGCTGTGTCTGCTCGCGCTGGACCAGTCAATAGAGATACTTAAGCGCTGTTCTTTTACCTTTTCCTCCCCTTCCCTCTCCCTCGCACCCTCCTCCCCTTCTCACCCAGAAAACAGCCCTCCCGCCGACTCGCTTGGACTATAGACACGAGAAGGAGTCACACGGTGAGCAGCCATGCCACAGAGGCCTTAAGTTCACCGTCTCACTTTGGCTCTCAGAATTACATTTCCCTTCTTATCATATTGACCGGTTCACCACTTCGCTGCCCGAGAAAAGAGCTGCCTTCGGTTTAACGTGTTCTTTTGCTGATTGACTTGCCCGTATTTCCTCTACCTCTCCTCCCTCTCGAGCCCGCCTCGCCCTTATGCGCTTTCTAGCTGTACCCAAACTGACCAATCTGACAGGCTATTTGAGCGAGGGGCTACTTCAGTTGGCCTCGACTTCCTCTCACATCCGTTCTGGGACAAGTACATCGAATTTGAAGAGCGGTTGGAATGTGAAGACAAAATTTTTGCCATCCTTGAGCGCGTCGTCCACATTCCGATGCATCAATATGCCCGCTACTTTGACCGGTTCCGCGCACTCGCTCAAAATCGCCCTCTTCATGAACTTCTCCCCGCCGATATGCTTGCACAATTCCGGGCTGAGGTGCTCGCTGAGGAGGCGCCCGCTGTGCAAGCTGGTCAGCAACAAATCAAAATGGAGCGCGGTGAGCTCGAGATTGAAAGGGAAATCCGAGCACGCATCGATCAGTTTCACTTGGAAATCTTTTCACGCACTCAGACGGAAACAACCAAAAGGTGGACGTACGAGAGCGAGATCAAGCGTCCGTATTTCCATGTCACCGAACTCGATGAACCTCAACTTGTCAACTGGCGAAAGTACCTCGATTTTGAAGAAGTTGAGAGTGGGTTCGAGAGAGTCACTTTCTTATATGAACGCTGCTTGGTGACTTGCGCGCTCTATGATGAGTTCTGGTACCGTTATGCCAGGTGGATGCATGCACAAGAGGGCAAGGAGGAGGAGGTGAGAAACATCTATCAACGTGCCAGCATGGTTTTCGTCCCCATCAGGTATAACAATCTTCGCATCCTCCTCGTTTATACAATCACTAACCTCTTCCAGTCGCATTGGTATCCGTCTCCAGTACGCAACATTTGAAGAATCTCAATCTCGTCCGGACATGTCACGCGCCATCTATGACGCCCTCCTTGATGCTCTTCCTGGCAGCATTGAAGCTATCGTTGCCTATGCCAGCTTCGAGCGCCGCCAGTCCGGTCTTGCCGCCGCCATCGCCATCTTCCGCCAACAAATCGAGTCCGACAAGTGCGACATCTACGCAAAGGGAGCACTGACTGCCGAATGGGCCCGTCTGCTCTGGAAAGTCAAGGGCTCAGTTGAGGAGGCGCGACAAGTATTCAAAGAAAACTCAGAATGGTACAAGGACAGCCGGTACTTCTGGGTCAATTGGTTGAATTTTGAGATGGAACAGCCTACTCAGGAGGGCGAGAAGGAGGGAGAAAATTATGAAAGGATCAAGGAGGTTGTCAAATTGATCCGGGAGAAGAGTTGCTTGCCGCCGTTGACAATCAAGGATCTGTGCCATGTTTACATGGTGTATTTGATGGAACGTGGGGGCAAAGATGCAGCGAAGGAGTTTTTGTGGTTGGATAAAGAGGTTAATGGGTCAGTTACCACACCCCAACTTTCGCAGCGAAAGGTTGCTGACAATTTTGAACAGTCCGTTCTCGGTCCAATCGACAGCGAAATCCCGTCTTGCTGAAGATGGAAAAGAGGCAACTACGAACAGGAGGATGATGCTTGAAAACGGTCATCCGGGGGTGGAGATTGATGAGGCCGCCATCCGGAGAGGTGAAAATCCGTATACCAAGTTGTTCCAGCAGCAGGGAGATGTGTCTGGCAGTGCGTAGGATAGCACGCCTGAAGCCAGGAGAGTGGTGAGTCTGGTAGAGGAGAGTGTGGAGGAAAGTATGGAGGAGAGTGTGGAGGAGAGTGTGGAGGAGGGTGAGAAGGAAGGGGGTGGAAAAGTGAAGAATAAGAAAAGAAAGAGGGAAAAAGCAAAGAAACGCAAAGAAGAAGAGTGTGGGAAAGCAGAGAGGGTGCAAAAGAAAAAGGGGGAGAATGGCAAAGAAGAGTGGAGTGGAGCGAAACAGGCCGGCGCAAGCGAGAGAGATCACCAGAAAATTGGGCGTCGCAAGGCCAAGGAGAAGGAAGTCTAAATATCCGAAGTGCAAGCCATCGAAGGAATTTCCAGTCGTACTATTGAGCCTATGAAAGTAAATCTCTTTCTTTTTTGTGTTTTGTGTTTTATGACTTTAAGGGAAAGAAATAATGATAGGAATGAGTACAGTAGCATTGTCTTTTGATCTTCTTACCCAATTGGAAATATTATTGGGGTGATGGTGAATTGAGGAACTTTATTAGCTGTAATGACGGGACTACACCGGGACTTAACTGTATTAGCAGTTTAGATGCTTAACGTTACCAAACGACTGTATGGGTGAAGAAGTCAATACTGATATGGTTTTACACACCCGGACTAAATATCTTTTATTATCAAGGCAACTCAGAAAAAGCAGCAGTAAACATGCTGCCTTTGATTTATATTATTTTTATGATCATTGTGTATCGTATTAAGCCCAGGTATTGATTTGCTCCAACTCTTCCCCCCACTTCCGAGTCCCCTACTTCGCCATGATCCCAGATATCCTTAATGCTAGGTCCAAGATCTGTAAATGTTCATCGGAGCCATCTGCAAGTCGTTTGTCCACCTCTGAGAACACTAGTACAATCTCACATTTCTGGTCTGGTGTCACAACATCATCATATACTAGCTTATTGTAGAGCTGTCAACCAAGTGTTAGTTGTCGTCTTGTATTAAAAAGCAAAAAGAAAGAGTCGATTACCTGTATCACTGTCTGACTCGCATTCCATCCATCCGCAACCATCCCCTTCACCACTCTATCCACATCGGGATACACACTCCGCCCCGGCTTCGGCGTCATGGCCTTCAGCAACTCATCTATCACATCCTCGGGGATCACCCCCGCAATCTCCTCCACAGACCTCACCGTCACAACCTCCCCCACCTTCCCACTCGTCTCATCCGAATCCTCCATCTCAACATCCCCCTGTTCATCAGTACCCGTATATTTCTCAGGATTATGCAACTTTGCCGCACTCTGAAGATACGTAATAGCTCTCCTCAAATCCCCATCCGCAACCCTCACCAATGCATCCACCACGCCATCCTCCATCCTCACCCCCTCCTTTTCCGCAATCTCCCCCAACCGCTCCCTCGCATTCTCCACATCCAACGGCTTAAACCTAAACTTTGAGCAGCGCGACGCAAGCGGGTCTATAATCCGCGTGACGTAATTACAGATCAAGCAGAACCGCGTGATCCTGGAGTACGTCTCCATTGTCCGGCGTAGCGCGGACTGCGCGTCTTGTGTCATGGAGTCCGCTTCATCGAGAATGATGATTTTGTACGGTGGACACGGGTATTGGGAGGTCGAGGAGGCGGAGGCGGTGGAGACGGCGGTGCGGGCGAAGTTTTTGACTTTTTCCCGCACGATCGAGATGCCACGTTCGTCGGAGGCGTTGAGTTCAAGGACCCGGGATTTCATGAGTTCGGGGCTGGGGGAGGTTAGTTGGTGCGGCGGAGGCAGAGGTAATGAAGGGGTACCCGTAGAGTTCTTTGGCGAGGGCGAGGACGGTGGAGGTTTTGCCGGTTCCGGGCGGGCCGTAGAAGAGCATGTGTGGGAGCTATAGAAGATTGTGAGCAATGGAGGAGAGAATGGAGGAGTGGAGATGGGCGCACGTTGTTGGATTGGAGAGTTCGTTTGAGAACAGTGATTGTATGGTCTTGAGCTGCAACATCGCTGAGGGATTTTGGTCGACTGGAATGGTCAGCATTAATTCGACATAGATCCGGAGAGAAAGCGCGTACTATTTCTCGACCCAAGGAACAAGACGTTGGGAATCTTTGGCGGCGGTGGTAGGGACAGCTTCTTTTGCTGCTGCGGCGGCTGCAGCCTTCCGGGCCTTGAGGTCGAAGAATGAAGAAGCCATTGAAATGGAATTGGGTGGTGGTGGAGGAGGAGATTCTTCGTGGTTGGCTGTCAACGCGTTAAGATGGTCAGGCACCGTCACACAACGCCGTCTACGCGAACCCCTGCCAACGGACGTCAACCTCACCCCACCAGCGCCTGAAGGCCAAGAGGTAGAGATTCTGCTCCTATTCTCCGCTTCCTGACCGTCAAGAACCATCTTGTCGCTTCCCGAGCCCCTCTAGACCTTCCCAGCGCAGAGTCACAGCTGCCACATGTTTCAATGAGCGATGCAGCGCCGTACCCATTCCCCGCCTCCTCGTCCGCAGCAGATGCTCGACCTTCAACCACAGCCCGACTAGCTCCTCTCTCCGCTTCTGCCGATCCAACGCCATCAAATGGAGAGACCGAAGCATCAACAAAGCCCCCCGGAAGGGTGGTGTACGAGAAGAGAAAGGAATTCTTGGACCACATGTTGAGAAGTCTGGATATCATGGTGTATACGCACATTTCATATCTCTATCTGCTAGAGTTCGTTTCCTCTCCTACTGTGCTTTCCCATGTACTAATGAAGGTTTCTCCTACAGCTGCAGCATGCTCCGTGTCATCATCTCCTCTGCCATTCAGCTCTGGGCCCTAACCCCGAAACTCCTCACTCCCTCCCGATCACCCTTTGAACGCCCCTCCATCCTGTACTCCATCATCTTCGCCACATGCTACTCCCTCATCTACCACGTCCTTACCACTGCTCCCGACTCCAGTGAAGAAGTCCACCATTATCTCCACGGCGGCATCCTCATCGACTTTATCGGCCAACGCGGACCAATCTCGAAAACCAGACTAGTGCTGGTGGACCTATTTATCTTTGTATTACAGCTATTCCAGCTCAGTGTGATAGTTGCCAAGATTGAAACACCCTCGTATGCAACGATAACACGAAACTCCCGTGAGGGGCCGCAGGATATGGAGGCGGAGGAGAGGGGAGAGAGGAGAGCGCCAATATACTATCCCGATGGGAGTTTGAGGAGGAGGGAGAGTGGTGAGGGTCGGGAGGAGAGGGATGAAAGTGCCAGTCCGACGTTTAGTATGACGCCTGAAGCAGAACGGGAGAGACGGGAACTGGAGGTGAAAAGGAGAAGCTATCAGATTACGAGTGGAGAGTTTCAGGTCATGGTTGTGGATGTTGGGAGGCTGGTGAGGAGAATTTGGGGAGGTGGGAGAACGGTGGGAGATGCGGAGACGAGGGGTGGAGGGCATGTGGATATGGAGGCGGGCGGAGATGGAGAGCGGGTGGTGGAGTTAATAAGGAGAGGCCGTGTGTGGAGATTTGCATTCCCAGTGGGTCGGGGAAGGAGCGGGAGATGAGTTGATGATATATGATGATGTGTTAATGAATATGGATGGACTGTGAACGAAATAAGAATGGAATTCTAATGTTGTGGACAGAGGCATCAGTTCATGCAAATATGCCTGGCAGATCCAATTGAGAAGAAGGATGACGGGTTGTGAAGCGGACAGACTGATGCATCCCTGAACCGGCAGATACGCGAAACTGTCACGTGAATACGAGATCCTACGGTAACACAAACTACATCATAGGAAGCTCTCTCCTCCTACCAGCGTCATCCATCCTCGACAAAGTTCACCACCTCCGCTCTACTCCCACCCTCCTCCGAATCCCACCAGCGTCCTCGCCGCTTAAACTCCCAATTTTCTCCCCTTCCTGCCGACCTGCCTCAATGGCCACCCACCGCCTCCTCTTCCCCACACTCGGCCTCGTCGGAGCTTCATTCGGAGCCTACACCGCCTTCACCAGCCTCCCTCCTCTCCACACCTCCCCCCTTCTCCACTCCGCTTTCCCCTCCACCCTCCACCATGCCGACTACACTTCCTCCTTCCTCCCCTTCATTCCTTGGGCACGCCGCACAACCCCCTCCAAACCCATGGCCCCCCCACCTCCCCAAGACCTTCGCGGCTTCTCCCCAATAGTCTATCGACAGGTGTCAACCGGCAGTTTCCTGGGCGTGGCGCTGGGGCTGCTGGTGTCACGGTTTGGAAAGGTGTTTGCGATTATTGCGGGTGCTGGGTTGGTGCTGGTGGAGGTGTTGGCGAGGCAGGGAATCGAGGTGATTCCTTGGGATAAGGTGAAGGGGTGGGTGGATGAGGTCGAGGTAAGGAGGATGGTGACGGAGAATATGGCATTTAAGTAAGTTTGGAACTCTGGGGGTGGGAGGGGGTTAGGGGTCGTGATGCTGACGGTGGTGGTGTAGGATTGCGTTTTGTGCGAGCTTTGGGATTGCTGTATTTTTCGCTTGACGAAATGGATAATGCCATGTATAAAGTGTTTAGCGAACTGATACCAACGAGAAAATTGTAGAAGTACTGTACATCCTCACACCCAAAGCGCATTTGAGAAGCCGGCCTTTACTCTTTTGCCTCAATGGACTTTTGAAGCTCAAAACACATTATAATCTTGATATTGATTGTACTCAACTATTGAATTAGTTCTTAACTGAGAAACCGTCATCAGAGTCATATCATGAAAGCATCATCAAAAAAGCGCCCCAGTCCGCCATCTCGAGTCATCCTACGCAACGTCATTTAACCTGGAGAATCCCTCCTTCCCAGGCTGCAGCCAGTTCTTCTCGTCGTACTTATTCTCGCCCTCAATAACCTAACAAAGTCAGACATGTCTTTCACGCAACCAGAAGACTTACATGGAAGGTGTAAATAAACCTCGAATCCATACTATGAAAAGTTAGTAATCGCCATCATCCCATCTAGAATTGACATACCTGGTGTTCCTCGTACTCCGATGCAGAACTTGCCCATGAATCAACACCAGCCCCCCCTTCTTCACCGTCAAATCCTCAAACTCCTCTCCCTCAATCCCCTCCTCATCCTTCCCTTGAAACCCAGTTCCCCCCTCCGCCAACCTCACAAACCGCTTCCCAACCCCATACCTCCTATGACTCCCCCTCGCAAACCCCAACCCCCCATTATTCGGCGTCGCATCCTCCAACGCATACCAAAACCCCACCGCCGACGGAGGGTCGGTATACAAAAACGTCGAATCCATATGACTTGGGCACGGCCCGCCGATCTCAGGTTGCTTACAGATGACCATACTCTGGAGCACACGGGGGTCTTTGAAAGCGAGGGAAGCAGCGATGGCGCGGTTTCGCGCGGTGAGGGTGATGTTCTTGAACGGTGCGGAGAGAACGTGCAGCGCGTGCCCGATCTTGTTGATGGCTTGAGATTTGGGTTTCAAGAGCTCCCCAGAAGAAGAGAAGGCGGCTTCTTCGAAGAAGAAGTGGATTTTGTCGCCCGAGGTGAGGAAGTAGTCGTCGCCGACATGGGGGGCGGTTTCGCCGGTGGAGAATTTGGTGAGAGGGTGCGAGTCAAGAGGGAAGTCTATGTAGAAGATGTCAAGATTGGACTTGAAGGTTTATGTATATGAGTTTGGATGCAAACCTTCGAGCAGTGTTCGTGATTCTTTTAGGAGTGATTCAACCGTGGATGAGTCCAGCTCGTCTGGAAGCACCAGAAAGCCGTCTTCTTGAAACTTGGCGATTTGCTCGGGCGTAAGTCCAAGCGAACTGTGCGTGGGCTCGGACATGTTGGATTGTCCGTGAGAATCAATAGTGAGGAGTCAACAAAAGTCGCCGATGATGAGCGGGGTATGACCGATATGATGGGAAGCTGTGCAGAGATGTATCACGTGACGATTGATAGATGTGTTGAGGATGGGCTCGCTGTGTCGGGCTTTACGTTTTGGGTTCCTCCAGCTCGGATGCATGTTACTGGTAGTGCATCCGGATAACTGGGCTATGAGATGTGTGCATATGTGATGTGTATTGGAATTGGGTGTTGTCATATAAAAGTGCATAGGTAAATGCAATTCTGGAATAGCGTCATGTATCGTCTGTGGGTCCAGTTAGTTGGGGCGGAATGAGTGGGGGTTTTGGGGGCGTTGTGGTGGTGGGGTTTTGGTGGGGTTTGAACGGCGTTCGGTCATGGAGCTGGTGTGGTCATCGATGACGGAGCATAGAAGCTTCCGGCCTGCTTCCCGAGGACGATCAGCCCGGCAAACACTGTCCAAATCACTCCCCTCGGTGCCTCCATTGGTGACGGGCCGTGCTCCAGTCTGAGAATCCTTTTTTTGACGTCTGTGTCCTTCTCCTCATCCTTCTCCACCATCACCACTCCTTCTTACATCCATCATCCATCCATCCCAACGTCGTCACTTCTGCTGTCGCCTCTGCTGCCCCGCTACGCACCACCACCACACTCGAACCGTCCCCACCTCAACCACCACTCCCCCACTCCTCCCCGCTCCCACCACGACACTTGACGAGATCCCCTTCCGCCAGAAACCCTCTTTCCCATCCCTCTATATCCCCCTACGCATATACAATGGCCGAATCTAAAGCTGTGTAAGTCTCCTCTGGTTACGGCATGCCGGCCCGGCTGTTCTACTGCTGCTGCTGCTGCTGCTGCTCCTTCCTCCATCGTCACTAGTGCCATCGTCATGGTCGTTGGGTAGTATTGATGCTGACCACAGCGCGCGTTTGGCTGCCATCTCAGGTGGCCTCGTGCGAAGGTCTGCTAGTGGTGGTTAGTATCCCGCTTCATTAGGCTGCGCTTTGGTATCCTTGAGGTGGATAGGAGTTCGTCAATCGTGTCGAGGAGGAATGAAAGCGTGTAGGTTCCATCGCCGTTGAGCTGTGCTGATACATCGTGAAGATTTCGGACTCATTGGTCTGGCGGTGATGGGTCAGGTAAAGCTCCAGAGAAGCTTGATGTGTGTCCGTTACTGACCATGGGGGCAGAACTTGATCCTGAATGCTGCCGACCATGGTTTTCATGTCATTGCCTTCAACAGAACCGTCTCCAAAGTCGACCACTTCCTTGAGAATGAGGCCAAGGGTGAGGATGAACGCTATCCCTCCAACCCCAAAGTCACTAACGGCCTCGTAGGCAAGTCCATCAGCGGCGCCCACTCCATCAAAGAGTTCTGCGAGAAGCTCAAGACACCCCGCAGAATCATGCTTCTTGTGAAGGCTGGATCAGCTGTTGACGATTTCATCAACTCCCTCCTCCCCTTCCTTGAGAAGGGCGACATCATCATCGACGGTGGTAACTCTCACTTCCCCGACTCCAACCGCCGGACGAAGGAGCTCTCTGAGAAGGGGATCCGCTTTGTTGGTGCTGGTGTTTCCGGGGGAGAGGAGGGTGCTCGTTATGGCCCGTCTATCATGCCCGGAGGCAACGAGGAGGCATGGCCTTACATCAAGGACATCTTCCAGAGCATTGCGGCCAAGAGCGACGGCGAGGCCTGCTGTGACTGGGTTGGCGACGAGGGTGCCGGCCACTTCGTCAAGATGGTCCACAATGGCATTGAGTATGGTGATATGCAGTTGATTTGCGAGGTTAGTCCGGACGCACATTTACTCACCCGCTCGAAAAGTCATCGCCGGTCGCCACAGGACATATGCCATGACTCTCAGGGTGTTTGGAGTCGACGACTGTCCGAGTTTTGGTGGTACGAACGGTCGTGAACGGGATTATACATGCCCTTTCGCGGCGGTTTGCTGGCGAACCGAACAGACTTCAGTGTTGTCTTGCACACCATCTGGTCTGCTGTGGCGTGGGGCAACTTTTTGAGCGGGCTCGTAGTCTATAGGGTTGCTGTATGAGAGTTGCTAATACTGGAGTTAGGCCTATGATATCATGAAGCGGGGCCTTGGACTCACCAACTCCGAGATTGGTGACGTTTTCACCAAGTGGAATACTGGTGTCCTCGATTCTTTCCTGATCGAGATCACGCGCGACATCATGAAGTATAATGATCCAGATGACGGTAAACCACTTGTTGAGAAGATTTTGGACAGCGCTGGCCAGAAGGGAACTGGCAAGTGGACCGCTATCAATGCACTCGATTTGGGTATGCCGGTCACGCTTATTGGCGAGGCTGTCTTTGCACGCTGCTTGTCATCTCTCAAGGGTGAACGCACACGGGCTGCTACTATTTTGGAGGGCCCCGAAATTCCCGAGTTCACTGGCGATAAGCAGGCTGCCATCGATGATCTCGAGCAGGTGCGACATCGGAAGTCCAAAGTTTTGGTTCCGCGCTAATTGTCCAAGGCTCTCTACGCTTCGAAGATTATCTCTTACGCTCAGGGTTTCATGTTGATCCGCGAGGTATGTAACATATTTTGTGCACTATCCTCCGGCAAGTACTGAGACATCTACAGGCGGCCAAGCAGTACTCATGGAAGTTGAACAACCCCGCCATTGCGCTCATGTGGCGTGGCGGCTGTATCATTCGCTCTGTCTTCCTTGCTGACATCACCAATGCTTACCGTGCTGAGCCTGAATTGGAGAACTTGCTTTTCAATGACTTCTTTAAGAAGGCTATCCAGAAGGCTCAGCCTGGCTGGAGGCGTGCTATAGTTAGGGGTATTGAGATGGGTATCCCAACTCCGGCCTTCTCTACCGCTCTCAGCTTCTACGATGGATACAGAACGAAGGACTTGCCTGCCAACCTTCTTCAGGCTCAGCGCGACTACTTTGGTAAGCACTCCTGATAACCGTCGACTACTTGCAGCTATATCCCTCCACTCAAGTCTCCGCTCTACGCCATGGATATTCCGAGGCTTGCAAACAGGCCTTTTATGAAAGAGCGTGGAGATTGGGGTGGGCGAGTATGTCGTTTTAAGACACCAACTGACATCTGGTCTGTAGGCGCCCACACTTTCCATGTCAAGCCTGAGTGTGCCAGCAAAAACCTTCCCGAGGGTAAGGATATCCACATCAACTGGACTGGACGGGGAGGCAATGTTTCTGCTTCGACTTATCTGGCATAAGTCGAGCAAAAATGAGTGCATGCTTTGGGAGCGAAGTGATTTCAATGGAAGAGCTGTGGGCAAGTTTGATATACAAGCGGATGGTATCTTTGGCAGATAGTTGGTTGTCTGAGTTTGATATGAATCTAAGAAAAGTTCAGAGTAAGTGCGAGAACGTATTTGATTGGATATCTATATGCTAGAGCGCCGCTGAAAGTCCTGTGAGAAGCCTTTTTCCATCTCCATAGTGAAGCCCAAACACTAGCCATTCCAATACATCTGTACATTCCTTCCCCACTATTTCCCCCTCCCTCCTCTGCCTCCTTTGCCACCTCTACCTCCTCTACCTCCTCTGCCAGCGCCGGCTCCACCTCTCCCCTTCCCACCTCTCCCATGTCCTCTCTTCCACTGATCGCCACCACCTTCAGACGCCAGCTTCGCGCCAGCCCCCGGCAATGGAGTCCACCTCTTCAACCTATCCCAGAACCCCCTCTCATCCTTTTCATCCACCCAATTCTCCATCTGCAACATATCGCAAAACTGCTGAGTCTGCGGGTTCCGATACATCATTGGTGACAACCTCAACTTTTTCTGAATCGCATATCGGAGTTGCATCATAGCCTGTGTTTCCCTCTGTGGCGGTTGAGCAACTACCTCCCCCGTTTGCTCCGCCCCCGCTTCGGGGCCCTGAGTCAGTCCACCAACGCCTTCCCCAAAAACATCGAGCGCGATTTGTGGGAAGACCGCGTTACCGGTACTCGGGTCGTTGGGGCTATTATGCGGCGGTGCGGTAATTACAAAGTTGTCAGTCGGGATACGGAGGTCTTTGACATTCCTTTTAACCCATTTCAGGTTCTCTTTGATTTTGTTTTGGAGTTCGGTTTGGTCGAGTGTGCGGAGGGCTGCAACGCCGGATTCTGTGATGCCGGGATACTCATTGAGAGTGCGGACGATGGCGAGCCATTCGGGGTCGTAGCAGAGGGTGACGCGGGATAGTGGGGATTCCGAGGATTTTTTTGGGGGTGGAGGGGTGGTGGTGACGGTCGTGATTTGGAGAAAGTCGCGTTTCGGGAGGACTTTGTCGAGGGCGAGGAAACGGGTGTAGCGGGCTCCCGGGTGCCGTTCCTTGGTGCCTGCTGGGATGGGGAGGATGGGGATGGAGGAGACGGCAGAGATGGGGGTTGTTCCAGAGGTTGGGGGAGGGTGTTCAAAGGGTCTGGAGGGAATTCCAGGAGCAGCGGTGGAGGACTCAGTGGGGAGTTCGGAGTCGAAGTCCAAGTCGAGTTCATCCGGGTTTTTGAAGGGCTTGGTGGCCGGAGCTGCTACCGTAGTGTCTTCATCCATGTCCAGATCGAGCTCATCAGGGTTTTTAGCGGACTCATTGACAGGATTTTCTGTAGCAGTGTCCTCCTCCACCTCAAGATCCAGTTCATCGGGGTTTTTAGTTGACTCATTAGCGGGATTTGCTGTCTCATTGTCCTCCACGTCGAGAACTACTTCATCGGGGTTCTTGAGGACTTCTGCCGCAGCTTCCGGGGCAGTGTCCAACATATCCAAATCAACTTCATCAGGGTTATTGACCGCAGCTGCTGGTAGCGTATTCGGCTCTGGAAGAGTGGGGGGGCATTTGGCGGCACCGTACCCTGGGATGACGGTATTTCCACGCATTTTCTTTTCTTCATGATCTACCACTGCAGAGAACTTGCAATGCATGTGTCCAGAGAACCAATAACGGGGCCTCAACTTTTTGAGCAAGCTCATGGCAGGCACACTTCCAAGTTGCCCTTTCTCACTGTCAGATTTGAACCAGGGCTTCTCGTTGAATAAATGCTTTGTATCTCCATAGTGTTCGATATTGGCGGGCCAGTCGTGGGATACCATGACATCAACAGGCGATGCGATTTGGTAAAGTTTAAAGTAGTCATAGACCCGGACGTGATATGCCGACTTGACATGGCGTGGCACGTAGGGCAAGATTTCGTTGTGTGGGAGGTGATAATCATGAGCCATGTAAATCCCAGTGAGACCGCCAACACGGAGGTTTCCCACTTTGATAACGGAAGCGGCACCGAGATAGTACATGTTGGGAGCAACCCATCCACCGTGAAAACTGCAAATCTGGAGTTAGGATACTGACCAGAAAACCAGGATGGATTGGGAGAGCGGACTCACAGTTCACCAAAGTAACTACTTGATTCGTGGTTACCCCCAATTATCAGCGTCAATAAAGGGGCTTTACGCTTTCCGCTGTAGTATTCGTGAAAGTCTCCAAGTTCCCGATATTTTGGTGGGACAGACATGACCTCGAGGTCTACCTTGTTGCGAACGGCTTGGAAATCACCGCAAATGATGAGGACGTCCACTTTGTAGTTATTGATACGCTCAGCTTCGGTGACCGCATCGTATATACCATTGAGTGTTCCATGCCCCTATAGCGGGAGAAATTTGTTAGTTCAGTTTCGTAAACGCTTTTCATCCAGGTGGGAGGCCTCACACAACCCTCGACAGCAATCCGCAGACCCTCTGTGTAGTACATTTCTTTCAATTGTTTCTTCTCTTTATTCGAAATGCTTCCCTTCCTCAAAGTCGTCCAATCAATGTCTGGCCTTTTCCCTTTCTTAACTGCTTGTTGGTGTTTGTGGCAGGAGCAGATTTCGCGGCGATGTTGAAAGCCGGGCTGCAGACAACGTTGGGAGAGATGTTGGAGAGATCTAGGTGATGATGATGATGATGATGATGATGAATGAAGACGGCGAAGAGGAGATGGAGAGGTGGGCGTCGCTCGAGCGAGTCGTGGGAGCTGACGAATGGCGGTCAGCATGGAGCTGGAGCAGCGCTGGAGCAGTGATGATTGGTGATGTGCATGGACCCCCCGAATATCCTATGATGCATAAGTGCCCCCGCAATGCGCATGCGCAGGGCGATCATCCTCGTCCCCTCGTGGAGATGAATAGGCACTGGTATCGCTTCATCGTGTGAATCGGGCAGATGCTGAACTACATAATACTATAATGCTTAGCACAGATAGTCCATCACCAGTCGAATCGAGACACCTCGGCGGAAGGGAGAGCGTCATTTATGGCTTCATAGATGATAACTCGAGGCATCAAGATCAACCTCCATCATTGGCCAGGACGAATGCTCCGATTACACGCACCAACAACGCTGAGTTGCTCTGCCTCATCATATTGCAAACGGCATCTTTAGCGTCATACTACACTGCCGTAGCCACTCTTCATACATGTCCGCAAAACCGGCCGAGCCACCTCCAAGTGCGCAGGTGCGTCCACCTCTGTACAATCTCTCTCGTTTCCTTCATCACTTCTGCCTTTTGAATCTTGTCCACCCCAGCATCTTTGGGCCCCACATCTTCATCATGGATCCCCAATGCCTATTTCACGACAATCCCGTACCCCGGCCTCTCGGGCACCGATAGATACCCTTCGGCATATTGAGAGCCTTGTTACGTTCTTGGACATGGTCAGCCAGCACCGCCGTCTTTGTCGTCAGGCAACCATCTGCTCCCCGCCTCAGCCATGAGTCAAGTCGCGTGCAAGCGTCCTCCAGGCATCCAGCGTGATAGGGCCTGTTGGAAGGAGTCATCATTGTGCGGCTTTGAGGTGGACGAGGGGCGGGGTGAGGTACAAGAAGGTCCATTCTCCCCCGAGTCCTGTAGATTGTTCACACCTTGCACCACGTTGATCTTCTCAGCTCCACGATCGCCCGTGCATTTACCTCTCGTCTTCTACACCTCCGTACGGATACAAACAGCTGACAGCCTCCTTTGAGGAACGCGCGTCGAGGAGTGTAGCACAAGGTGTGTGCTGTGTTCGCTTTGGCTCCGGGAGATATCAAGAGCTGAGGAGCTCGGCTCCGTGGGTTGATGAAAGGGAGTTTGCTAACCACTGCTCAAAAGACATTCCTCCAAACCGTCCATCGCCATCTCAACATCCATCCTCATCTTCTTCATCTTCCATTCGCTACGACCTCCCCTCTAGAACCAGCTGCATCCGCACCAGCCCAAGATCTCGCTTTCACGCATCAGCTGCATAGCACCACCAGGATACTCTCTTACCATAACAGCCAGCAGTGCCACGCATAACTGCAGCCCATTGGCCAGTACAAATACCGACACCCTTGACTTCGCATTATCGAGCTTCCGGCGCGTTCGAGCTATACATACTTCCGTCCTCCCGCCATCACCCATTTTTGAACTTTATCTCCTCTCCTCCGCTTTCTCACCCCGTCATCTTCCAACATGGCGGATTCTCCGTCAAACTCGTCCCTCCGCTCCGAGCCCTCCCCTGTACCACATCCGGAAACCACTGTGAACGGTGAAACATCGCCATCTTCGACATCGAACACGAGTTCGAGTACGGCGGGGACTTCGGGCGGCGAAAACTCAACAGACAAGCCACAAGACGTTAAAAACGAAGATGCAACAAACACAGCAAACGGCGAAGTAGCAACGGCAACAAACGGATCAACATCACCGGTGAAGAAGAGATATTGCACGCATAAGAAGCAGGCGATGATGGAGGCCGAAAAAGAGGCTAAGGAGAAGGCCGAGAAGGAGAAGCCTGAGAAGGAGAAGATTGAGGCCGAGAAAAAAAAGAAAGAAGACGATAAAGATAAAAAAGAGAGCGACGGAGAGAAGGACAAGAAAGAGAACGAGGACGCTGAGAAGGGCAAGGACGAAGACGAGAAGGAAACCAAGAAAAAGAAGAACAAGAAATCAAGCAAAAAGAAGAAGAAGCGGAAGGCAAAGGAGTCTGACGCTGAGAGCGATAGCTCATCATCATCGTCGCCGTCTTCTTCTAGCAGCTCAAGCGACTCATCGGATAGTAGCGATGAGAGTGATGCCGATGCGGAACTTCTGAGAGCTGTGTTGAAGGTTATGCTGAAGAGCAAGGCCAAGGCTCGCAAAGCCAAGAAGAAGAGACGGGCAAAGAAGAAGGCCGCAAAGAAGGCTGCCGAGGAACGGGAGTCTTCTGAGGAATCGACTGAGTCATCGGAAGAGAAGAAAGAGGACGATAAGGAAAAGAGCGAAAATGCGGCTTTGGAGTTTAAACGAGTGGATGAATGTGAGTTTTCCCGTTTTGCAATCAATATGAAAGATGTGAAGTCTAACAGTATGAAAGTGTATGACAAGGAACTCCACGATTGGACTATTAAAGACACAGTTCCGAACCCCAAGACTGACAACTACTCTGACTTTGTGTTCACCGTGCGCCGATGCTTCGACTATGAGGGCCGCCACACCGACACGGTTCTTGATATCAAATCACCACTCCTCAAAGACGCACTTCACGGCATCCTTGGCCACATCCGCGGCATTTCTTTGGTTGAAGACGTCCCCATCATTGATCCTCGAACTATCTTCATCTTTGAGGACCAGATCAAAGCCTGGCTTGAGGCTGACAACACTGACCGGAAGGACAAGAAGCCACGCCGTGATCCACTCACCAACCAACCTCTCCCAGACTTTACCGACGACGAGCTGAAGTTGCAGAAGCAGCAAGTGAAGTTGCTCATCGAATACATTGATACGGATTTCAGGGCTACGAAAGCGCAGCTTTACCCTCTTCTTGAGAACAAAAGCATCACATATGAGCTCCTCTGGGCTGTTCTTAAGCCAAACACAATCATGTACACCACTTGTGCCGGCTCCAACGAACCGCGCGCCTTCCGTCTTGAATATGCACAAGAAAACAGTTCGTTCACTCGCGGAAAATGGTGGTCAGTGGAAGGCCGATACCTGGAGTTTGAAGGTGTTCACAATACAGGCGAAGGCCCGACGTCACCACACGCTGGTTTTGGATGGGGTACGATTATGGTGGACATTGATTCGTTCAAGGGTCCACGGAAAATCCAGAGTCTCGCGTGCTATCCAATGGAAATGCGGAAAGACCGCGAGGAGCTGAACGAAAAGCTGATTGAGCGGGGGAAGAAGTTCGTTACCTTGAGTGGCCAGCAGTATAAGATGCACCATGGGCTCGCGTTCTTGAAGAAGAACCGTCAATACCTCAAGGTGCACATCAATGGCCGCATCATGATCGATTCTGCCACCTTCCGACGTGTTAATCCAAATTACGTTCTTTCATCAGTCAAAGCCCGGAACAACGATGCTGAGGATGATGAAGAAGCTAATTACTTCTATCTTGACCCCGAAGATGATCCGGCAAACGACTCCGCTTGTGACGACTGCTGCTGCAATGATGAATCCAAAGCTGAGGAGAAATCCTCTAAGGAAGTCAAGAAAGTCCGTTGGATTCGAGACAACGAAGGCGAGTGGCAACTTGTTACCAAAGATGATATCCTGGCTGGCCAGAATAAGCTCGACACCAACATTGAGACCGTCGAGAACAATTCCTCGGACTCCTGCTCGGACGGCCCTCCTCGACCCCCAACTTTCTCTGACAACGACTACCTCATTGCGGCCCCCGTTGTCCTCGGCTGGGCCTTCAATGAGAAACTATGGCTTGAGTTCCCTGTCTCCCAAATCTCGGAAATCGAATGGAACGAGAAAGCTTTTGACCAACTTGTCCTCCCCAAAGACCAAAAGGATATTGTTCGCGCACTTGTTGAATCGCATTCCGCAACCGAAGGCTCTTGCACCATCGATGACGTTATTGCAGGAAAGGGTCGTGGGCTTGTTTCCGTGCTCCATGGTCCTCCTGGCGTGGGTAAAACCATGACCTGTGAAGCCATTGCAGAATTCCTGCGCCGCCCATTATATTGCGTGTCATCTGGGGAGCTAGGCACAAATCCGACGCAACTCGAGCATGAGTTGCAGAAGATCTTGGATATTGCGCATGGATGGGGTGCAGTGTTGTTGTTAGATGAGGCAGACGTGTTCTTGGAGAAGAGGAGCTTTGCTGACATGCATCGGAATGCACTTGTTGGAATCTTCTTGAGGCTGTTGGAATACTTCCAGGGCATCTTGTTCTTGACGACTAATCGAGTGGAGACTTTTGATGGTATGTCCCTACTTTTACTTCTCATTTTTATTGATGACGGGTAATGTTAACATGAACAATCATAGATGCATTCCAATCGCGAATTCATGTCGCTCTCAGATACACCGACTTGAAAACGTCAGCAAAGTCCGCCATTTGGAAGATGTTCATCGATAAAGTCCACTCGACTGAAGTCTCCGCCGCCTCTGAACCATCATCCCCCCCGACTCCCCCCTCTCCTTCCATGTCTGCGACCTCATTACAAACAGCCACTGTCTCGGATTCCTCGTCGAAAACCATCACCGAATCATTTGCCAACCCAACTTCTACTGCCCCATCACCTGCCACCCTCCCGCGCCTGATCACATCCGAGGATATCTCCTACCTTGCGAAGAAAGACCTCAACGGCCGGCAGATCAAGAATATCGTCAGAACGGCGCAGGCATTGGCAAAAAGCCAAGGCGAGAGGATGGGGATGCGGCATGTGAGGAAGGTACTGGCGGTTGCAGAGGGCTTCGACGATGATTTGGGAGGGAGGAGTAAAATTTCCAAGTTAGGAGTTTACGCTTGATCTGGGAGCCAGAAAGATGTGAGAGGGGAGTATTTTCGGTATTATCAATTTGTTTATTTCGTTTTTCTTCTTTTTGATATGGTGGCATCGGGTTCGGCGTTGTGTATACCTAGGTAGCGATTGGGTTTAGATGCAGTTGGAGATACTGTACAGTAAATTATTGACTCTAAAATATCATTTACAGTTTGAGGATCCAGATGATGGGGGAAGAGATGATGAATCCCCTGTAAGCCTGAGTCCAATCTAAACAGCCATCTTTTATCGAGATATTTATACCATATACGGTATAGCTCAATCCAATGAAGTAGTCTTTAGATTAGATATTAAATTATGACCATGGCAAATCCCTCGAGTTTGGGGAAATATAGCCCTTGAGGAAGTGACGCTGTCTCCAAAACCTATGGAGAATCATGTCGGTGAAACGCTTTGTCACACTTGGAAATAGATATTGGTATGATCATACACTAATTCCTGATGAGACCCCGCGGTCCTTACCCGGCCATCACCAATCGCCAACCGCTTTTCGCAGCGGGGTGCGCACGACACGCCCGAGAAACTCGCCGCCCGCTCGCCGCGCCCGCTTTCTCCCTCCTCCGAAGCCCTGACGTGCCAATCCCTCGAACTGGCCTTGTAGCCTCTCCTTCCGGTCCCGAGCCTCCAGGCAAACCACCACAATGGCGAAGGGCGGCCGCTATCTCGCCCCGCTCCGGGTGCTCCAGACTGCCACCCGCATGCTCGAGAGCGGATACATATCTCAGGAACCAGTATGGTTCCGGGCGGTTGCCGAAATCCCCCCAACAACAACCATCGTCCGCACTCCGCCGGTTCTCTTCCAAAACCGGTCACATAAAGCAAAGGGTGGAAGGAAAGTCCGCAACTTGTTCAAGCCCCAGAAGATCATCTACCCGGAGGACGAGCTGCGGCAGCAATTCTTCAAAGACCACCCATGGGAGTTGGCGCGGCCGAGGGTATTGGTGGAGAATGATGGGCGGGACCACGACCGGTATGATTGGAGCAACATCCAGCAGCGCAACAAGGCTCTGGACGGTGAAAGGTATAAATCTACCCTCCTTCATATTGCGATCCCAGAGTACATCGGCTGACTCCCCTACAGCGTTGTCCAACGACAAATGTGGTTGATGGTGAACAAGGGCATGTCCCAGACTGCGGCGTACGATTTGGCTCGGAAGGAATTCTACGACCTCCGTATGCAGGAGGATATCGAACGGCGTATTGCGTCTGAGGAGGCTCAAGCAACAGGCGCCTACTTCGGTAAGACGTATATCGACGTGGGAGTTGAGCTTGAGGGGAAGGTGTTGGAGGACTGGAAGGAGAAGGCGACCAAACTGGCTATGATGAAGAAGGGTCGTATTGCGGCTATGTCGGGTGCCACGGAGGTGGAAGACGATTCTCTTCCAGCTGTTACGGAAGATATTGGAGCTTCGGAGACCTCGACGTCATCATAGACGAAAAGAAAAAAAAGGCTTCACGCATGTAAAATATTTATTATTTTGTGTTCATACTACCTACGGCTCTGTACAATACTATAGATGGGGTTTGGTTGTCCGACTATGCTGGATCCTGAGGGGAATTCCCTTCACAGATTGCGCTTCTACTCCTGTTTTCTCCAGGAACTGGCGGCTTTGTTTTCAAGTAGGTTTATTGCATATCTTATCACTCGTTATTCTGAATCACATTAAGCGTTTCTTGAAGGTGTGAAAACAACATCTTGTCACCGCACAGAACATCCAGCCGAATTATAGCTCTGACGTGCCCCCCCCCCCAATTGAAGTAGAAATTGCAAGCATCTGGTATTGTAAATTTCTAAACTGGAAAATAGAGATCAATTCCCTCATCATCACTACTTCTCGGCTTCCTCCTTCTCCTCAACCTTCTCCTTTCTTTCGTCTCGTTCGGCTCTTTCCTTTCTTTCCTCTCTTTACGTTCCTTCCGCTCCTTCCGCTCCTTTCTTTCTTTCTTCTCTTTCCTTGCCTCGTGTTTCTCCACAGCCTCCTCAACATCCTCTTTCACATCACTCCCCAGCGTCGTTCCATGAATCCAATCTAACACCCCCCATGGAGCATAATTCCCCTTCCCTCCCGTGGCAAAATGCTTATCCGTCCGTTTTGTTGCTCCTCCCAGCATAGACCATATCACCGAGTACCCCGAATACGTGATACACTCCTCCACCGACACAGCAATCAACAACACATAAAACGACAATAGATGCAGTCGGAATAACATCGCTGGTACCATCACCGGCATCCATCGGTACAGGAGATACGGAATCGGGTGATCGTAGTGGGAGACAACACTAAGCGGGGCGGAAACGCTGTGCTGCCAACACTTGTGGTATCGCGACAATTGTGTTTTGGAGGCGTGTAAGGCGAAGCGGTGGATGTAATAAGCCAGTACTTCCCGGAGAATCAGAGATCGCGCGACTCCCCATATCAATTCTCCAGGAAGAGGCAATGTCGATGCTATCCGGAGCATCGATTTCTGCTTCAGGACATGGACCAAAATGTATTCAATGCCACCTTGTAAGGTCAGTCCGAGAAGCATGTTTCCCATTGCCACGCCGGCGATTTTGGATCTTCGAATGAGATCCGCCTGGGATGTTGGTACAGCTCGAGTAAGTTGGAGTTTGACATTTGCGGAGAGAGACGGGAAGAGCGCGTCGAAGATGAGGAATAGTATTGACGGAATCCAAAAAGTGAAAATTCGGATGACAATGGTTCCGATAAGTTCGATACGGAGGGGCGGGTGGGATAGAATCAAAATGCCCCACGTCAGGGAGAAGAAGAGGAGGTTAAGAGAGGTAGACCAGGAGTTGGAGGAAGTGAGGAAGAGGGAGAGCCCGGAAAGGGAGATTATAGTGTCGAGCATCGGAGGTGCGGTGGTGTCCGCGGGCAGATTCAAAGTCGAGAAGGACGCAATCGTTCAACCTGGGATATCGACTCGTGACAAGATGGCGATGAAGGATCGGCCGTGAGATGTTCGCATGATAATGGTGGTGTTAATGGAATGAAGGAGTTGAGGCGTGACGTCGGTGAATGGTCCCGGTCAGCAAACAAGCATTGAACACGAAGCTATTGAGAACTAGCTGTCACGTGATGGTAAACAGTGCACGTGCCCACGTCTGTTCACCACAGCTTCACGCGACTTCGCGTGCTCCCAGCAACCAACCCCACCTTCAACGATTGCCCGCCATGCGTTTCATGATTGAGTACGATACCCATACCCTTCTAAGACCATTTCGGAGCTAATCGGGGTCTAAAAGTGACCTGGAAGTTCTCTTCCCTTATCCCAAAATATACCCCGGTTCGTCATGATTCCCCGAGTCCTCAACTATCACCACCACTTCGACTGACCATGTGGGCCTAGAACAATATGCGTACGCTTCCCTCTCCTCTCGTTACCAATCCTCACATCTCCATCTACCTTGTCATCCACCATGGTCCGGACTGACGACGATTTCAACCGCCGAACAGCTACATGTGCGATCTCAAACGTACCTTGGACGCCACCGGTCACAGCGTCCTTGAAATGCCTTCGGGCACCGGCAAAACCGTCTCGCTGCTCTCCCTCATTGTTGCATACCAAATGGCCTCTCCAACGCCACGGAAACTTATCTACTGTTCCCGAACCATGTCAGAAATCGAGAAAGCTTTGGCTGAGCTGAAAGCTTTGATGGCATACCGTGCGAAGGAATTAGGAAGGGTAGAGGATTTTAGAGGCTTGGGGTTGACAAGTAGGAAAAACTTGTGTCTGCATCCGAGTGTGAAGAGGGAGAAGAGAGGAGAGGTTGTGGATGCGAGGTGTAGAAGTATGACAGCAGGCTTTGTGAAGGAGAAGAAAAGGAAGGGTGAAGAGGTTGAATTGTGTCAATATCATGAGGTACGTGTTGTGTGTGCGAGCTTCCAGGGGGGTATGGGATTAATATGCGGTGTGAATAGACAATGGAGGAGATGGAGCCTGGGAATTATATTCCACCTGGAGTTTATACATTTGATAGCCTTCTCAAATACTGTGAGAAGACGACACAATGTCCGTACTTTACGGCAAGGCGAATGGTAAGAGTCTCTCACACTGGAGCAGTGAGCAGCATTGACACCTTTGGGCAGATGCCGTTTTGCAACGTCATTATTTACTCCTATCACTACCTTCTTGACCCCAAAATCGCTGAGCGCGTATCCAAAGAGTTCTCGAAAGACTGTATTGTCGTATTCGATGAAGCTCACAACATCGACAACGTCTGTATCGAGTCTTTGAGTATCGACATCACAGAAGACTCATTACGGAAAGCAACACGGGGCGCGGTAAACCTTGAAGCCAAGATTCAGGAGATGAAAACGAGTGATGCTGCAAAACTGCAGAATGAGTATCAGAAGTTAGTGGAAGGCTTGAGGGAAGAGCAGGAAAGGAGAGAAGAGGAAGAGTCATTTATGACAAACCCAGTGCTGCCCGACGATTTACTGAAAGAGGCTGTGCCAGGAAACATCAGGAGAGCGGAGCATTTTGTGGCATTTTTGAAGCGGTTTGTGGAATATTTAAAGGTGAGCATGGCTATTGATCTACATGGATGGTGCTGATAACGTTGCAGACAAGGATGAAAGTTTTACATGTTGTCTCTGAAACGCCTGGCTCATTTCTCCAACATGTCAAAGAACTCACATTCATTGAGCGGAAACCACTACGGTTAGTCTCATTCTCAATCTCATTCGTGCTATCAACTAACCCATTCCAGATTTTGCGCCGAGCGACTCACCTCTCTTGTCCGCACACTCGAAATTGCCCACGTTGAAGACTATCTCCCGCTTCAAGAAGTTGCAACCTTTGCCACTCTTGTCAGTACCTACGAAAAAGGCTTCCTGTTAATCCTGGAGCCCTATGAATCCGAAACCGCAACTGTTCCCAACCCCATTCTACACTTCACCTGCCTCGACGCCTCCATTGCCATTAAACCTGTTTTCGACCGCTTCTCCTCCGTCATCATCACCTCTGGAACTATCTCACCTCTTGAAATGTACCCAAAGATGCTACAATTCGACACCATTGTCCAAGAATCCTACCCAATGACCCTTGCCCGACGCTCCTTCCTCCCACTCATCGTCACTCGTGGTTCCGACCAAGTCGCCATTTCCAGCAGATTTGAAATACGCAACGACCCCAGCGTAGTCCGAAATTACGGTAACATCCTCATTGAATTCGCGAAAATAACACCTGATGGGATGGTCGTCTTCTTCCCATCGTACCTCTACATGGAATCCATTATCTCCATGTGGCAAGGGATGGGTATTCTCGATGAAGTATGGAAATACAAACTTATCCTCGTCGAAACTCCTGACGCTCAAGAAACATCTCTCGCATTGGAAACATACCGGACAGCATGTTGCAATGGACGAGGGGCTATCATGCTCTGTGTCGCGCGTGGAAAGGTATCCGAGGGTATCGATTTCGATCATCATTATGGACGAACAGTGTTATGCATTGGAGTTCCATATCAATACACTGAATCTAGAATCCTTAAAGCACGACTCGAATTCCTCCGCGAAAACTACCGTATCCGGGAAAATGACTTCCTGTCATTCGACGCAATGCGTCATGCAGCTCAATGTCTCGGACGTGTTCTTCGGGGTAAAGATGACTATGGAATCATGGTTCTTGCCGATAAGCGATTTGGGCGGAAGAGAAGTCAACTGCCAAAGTGGATTAACAATGCGATTCTGGAAGGAGAAGCAAACATGAGCACGGATATGGCGGTTGCGGCTGCAAAGAAATTCTTGAGGAATATGGCTCAGCCATTTACGGCGAAAGATCAGGAAGGGCACAGCACGTGGAGTTTGGAGGACTTGAAGAGACATCAGATGGAGATGAAACAGAAGGCAGGAATGGAAATGGAGGTGGATGGAGGTGGAATGGTGTTGGAGGAGGATGATTATGAGGTTAGTGATGAGGAGGCAATGGCTGCGGTTATGGATGTGGATATGATAGGTGGGAGGACGGTAGCAGGTGTAGGGGCTTGATGTGGAAGTAAAGCATTTTGATTACTGATATACAGCCCGTTGCTCAGCACCATTGATTGGCACTTGCTTGGACGTGACAGTTCCGTGTGATCAGTTGCTTAGTCAGCATAGTGATGGTAGCCTCCCAGGAAACTGACCCCCAGATGGAGAACAATGCAACCGCGCTGGACTCACAATGTTGTGGCTCTCCCGAAACATTGAAATTTTTGTCTTCTTGTGTGTAGATTCATAAGGGTAGAATTTGTGCAATCCAGTGTGTTGGGTGTCCATGAATGCTACGTCGTGAGGTCTGGAGCTCAAGCTGCCTAGAGAAGCTCAAGCTCCAACATCTGGCCCCTCCTCCACGCAGACCTTCCCATACGACAACGAACACTCTCCAGCCGCCTCTTCCCCTCTTCTCTCGTACAAGGCACAGTGGTCCATCCAACTACAGCTTGATATCCTTCGGCTTTGGCACTCTTTCGTAGCTCATCGGAGCTCTTTGTCCCGGTACAACTGTTGACACCTCCGCGTCACCGCCCTCCCGGGCATCATGAGCAACCCTCTATTTTCCAACATCCAAAGCCTTGTATCGCGCTATATCTGGGACCCGGAACCACGGAATACTGACCCAACCCAGCCGATATGGGTTTTGGGACGGAAGTATCCCCCGACTATTGGTTCGCCTCGTAGTAGCGCCTCTGCATCTTCACCACCATCGCTTCACGACACAACGTCCACTCTTGCCTCGATGATAACAGATCCCGTCGACCTTTCTGCCTCTGATTCGGCGGTTCAGGTCGATGCATCTCAAATCCCTACAGCCCAGGCGTTGAAGGACGAGACTCCAAACGGATGGCCGCAAGACTTTCTTGACGACTTCGGATCAAAGCCATGGATCACATATCGCAGCGACTTTACGGCAATCCCTAGGGCTGAGGAGGCCAAAGATGAACAGAGGGAGAGTAAGATGACTCTGCTCACTACATTTCGGAGCCACTTGCCTGAGAACGCGAGTGGTTTCACGAGTGATGTCGGCTGGGGATGTATGATCCGTTCTGGTCAGAGTGTACTTGTCAACACGTTGTTCGCGTTGCATCTGGGAAGAGGTATGGCCCTCCAGAGTTTGGGGGAGGTAAGCAATAGGGTGTTCTAGCTTATACTGATTGTTCACGCCTCAATTAGACTGGCGTCGGGGTCAAAATCCGAAGCGCGAACGCGAGCTCCTTGCCCTCTTTGCTGACGATCCTCGGGCGCCATTTTCTATCCACAACTTTGCCAAATATGGTCACATATCTTGCGGTGTACGCCCCGGAGAATGGTTCGGACCATCTGCGGCCGCCCGTTGCATAAAAGAGCTTACTGAAATGAACCCTGAAACCAACCTTCGTGTCTATGTCACCACAGATGGAGGCGATGTTTACGAAGATAGCTTTTTTAATGTTGCCAAAGAGGGAGATACCTTTCATCCCACTCTTCTCCTCATCCCAATTCGGCTCGGTATTAGGGGTGTCACGCCAGTATATTGGGAAGCGTTGAAAGCGACTATTCAGCTTCCCTCGAGTGTGGGTATTGCTGGGTAAGCTTCCATTCACATTTCGGAGAATTCGTTTTGCTGACTGATGTTGTCAGTGGACGGCCCTCCGCTTCGCATTACTTCCTCGGTGTCCAATCCTCCCGCTTTTTCTATCACGATCCCCATGTTTGTCGCCCACGCTTCCCATTCAAGGAGGATCCAGTAAAAGACTATACGGCGGACGAAATTGAGTCGTGCTACACACGTCGGCTGCGCACCCTAGATATACGGGATATGGACCCAAGCATGCTGCTTGCTTTCTTGATTCACGATCTTGAGGAATGGAACTACTGGAAAGAGCACATAGAAAAGGTTCAAGGAAAGAGCGTGGTCCATGTGAGCGATAAGGAGCCGATACTGGTCAGTCAAGGAGAAGGAGGCGAGAGGGCAGAGGCCGTGGACGAGGTTGAGGCCTTTGACACGGAGGACGAAGATGAGCACAGTGATCCTGTGAAGATTGAGAGAGATGAGGATGATGCAGATGAGGAAGAGGAGGAAGAGGAAGGTGGTGGCGTGAAACTCAAAGGCGTCAAGGTTGTAGAAGCTGTAGATGATGACGATGAAGAATTAACTCGGAGTAATGAGTTAGGACAACCGAAGGAGAAGAACTTGGCGGTAGAGGTGCGGTAAGTGTATATTCTGGGTACGCGAATATGATTACAACTTGGACTGGGAACGTTATTTACGGTATTGGAGTGGGCGTAAGCGGATTGTAACATCATTAGTACCATTCCTTTTTTTGTCTGTTAAGATATGACTTTTTTCCGTAAACATTATTGGACTGTCGTTTGGACTATTGTTTTTGCTCTCAGTTATTTAATATACAATTTAAGATCACTTGGCAAACATTTGTGCTCTGAGGAAAGCTCACGTTCAACAGGAACTCCACGGAACAGTTGTGAACATGCCTACATAGATCGTTACAGAAGATATATGCGCTATCAAGTATCTACAAGATCTATTCCCATCCGAACTAACTCTGACAGAAAAGGTATCAGCGTGAACAGTACAGCTTTCAACAGCGAACATCATACAACATCAAATTATCGTACACCCGTGCTTTCTTTCATTCAATTCCGTCCCTCACCCTGTTTGACCGTCTTCAAGTATGGATCATCCTTGAATGCCTTATACGCGCCTCTCTCCAAGCTCTTCAAGCCCACCTTGATATCGAACTTGATATCCTCGATCAAGGCCTCCTTGCTCACATAATCATATTCCGGTCTGATGTACCCCAAAATCACCAACCTCATCTCCACGCCATAGAAATCCTCCTTAAACTCATGAATGATGTGCACCTCCACACTGCGGACTTTATTCTTGTAGAAAGGATTCCACCCAATGCTCATAACCATTGGAAACACAATCGGCTCGGGGGCACTCGGTAGAGCGAGGCTTGCATATCCGTAATAGACGCCGGATTCAACATTTTCACAGCCGCCAACGGAAAGGCCTTCTATCGGGATGTTCGCGGTCGGGATTTGAAGCTCTTTGGATCCTCGACCAAAACCTTTAATGACGGGTCCGCCGACGCGGAGAGGAAATGGTGATGTAGGGCCGGACTCGGGGCCAACAAGGAGAGGTCGGTCACCGCCAGGAGAGCGCATTTTTGTATATCCGATTTATGAGGTGACTTTTAACGAGAGGGTCGAAACTGCGAGAGCGGAATGCGGTTTGGAGGATGACAAGGAGGTTGTTTGGAGAACTTGGGAACTCGCCCCGCAATGGTGGGGTAGGCGGATCATATCACTCGGTCACCACACTTCGCAGATAACGATGATAATCTTATCTCTTTTGATCTTATCTAAGCCGACAGTCACCACCCACCCAACTTCGCGAGAGTTTGCGCATCCCCGCTGTCTCGAGATCCACGCCAACGAGCATCTTCCACAACCCCGCCATCTCCTGCGTTACCCGCATCACCGACCTCCTCCTACAAACCCACATCCTCCAACAGAACACACGCCCCAGTCCCTTCGCCCTCCTCTCCAACCAGATACACAACATGGCGGCTACGATCCAGTCGACGACAACACCGATCCCGCTCGACTCGCGGCCAGAGCACATCGAGAACATTCTCGGCGGATTGGACCGTTACAACCCGGAAACGGTGTCGGTGTTCCAGGACTATGTACAGTATCAGTGCGAGAACAAGACATACGACTGCTTAGCGAATCTGGCTCTTTTGAAGCTGTGCGTCTCCCCTTTATCTCAATGGAATGATCTATTCTCGTTTCTTCTATGTTGCACCGGATTCGTATGATGCATTTTTGCTTAACGTTCTCTATTACCTGAGCGAGGAGTAACGCCCTCAATGGCTTTGACGAGACTCCTATAATCCTGAATCGAACTCATTTCCAGTTCTGTTTAACCAGCTTCATCCGGTACTTGACAACAGACGCTAACTGCAACCTCTTGAACAGCTACCAATTCAACCCGCACCTTACCCGGGAAGAAACCATCACCAATGTCCTCGTCAAAGCCCTCACCATGTTCCCTGGCCCTGACTTCTCCCTCTGCCTCCACCTCCTCCCGCCCAACATCCTCGATCCCGCCATCTCCCCCGAGCCTCTCGCCGACGCTGTCCGCAAGCTGACTCATCTCAATACCCTCCTCGAATCCGCTTCCTACCGTGAATTCTGGAATACCTACGAAGCCGACGATCTTTATGCCGACCTTGTTGCCGACTGCGCTGGTTTCGAGGACACGATGCGGGACATGATTGCGCTTCAGACTGGGGCAGTGGCAAGGGAAATCAGGACGGAGGTTGTGTCTGGGTGGTTGAATTTGGGAGAGGAAGAATTAAAGGCTTTTGGGGAGCGGTTGGGATGGAAGGTTGAGGGTGATGTTGTTAAGTTGCCTCTTAATAGGGAGAATGAGGCCAAGACAACAGTGTTCAGGGAGAATGTTACTTTCAACCGTAAGTGGTCCTGGAAGAGGGGAAAGACGAAACCGGGAAGGAAATGCTGACGAGTTGGGTGAACAGAGTTCCAGGGTGTTGTGAAGAGAGCATACGAGCAAGCTGCTTAAAGAGTTATTGGTGGTTATGTGTAAATGGGATGGCGGGATTGGGGCATGGCAGCCTTTTCAGCCGGGAAAGCAAATCCTCCGAAAGGTTACGGTACAACGGGATAGGATACCACGGGTATTGCAGGTTAAAAACATGTGGATAATAGCAAAAAAGGCCTCTGGAGTTGCGGAGTCATTTCGGGCTTTGGGAAGAATACTAAAAGGCTTACTTCTTTTTCTGACTCATTTGGGGCGAAATCGGGCGGGGGGGGGGGGATATGACAGATGTCGAGTTGCCACCGTCAGAATTTGTTGACACTCACCTTGCGCCGATGAGATGCTTGCTGAGCAGACGGGAAGCCTCGTTTTCATTCTTTTATGACCGTAGATACTAATTTTGTAGGCAATAGGTAGATATATGGGTTGTTATAGAGTACATTGCTATAGCAGATCTTCCAGGCAGTAAATAACTCATGATCCTTCGTTGCGCATCTTGGTCCAGGTTTGTTATCAAGGTGCGCTCGAGATGAAACTGCGAGGCAGAGGTCCAGTCAGCGGAAGGAAACGGATATAATGTCATATGCGCGGAAACAGTCAAGACATTCCAGATAGCACTGGCAAGTGATCATCTTGACGTTTGACCACGCTAATTTCTCCAGTGAACCTCTCTGCCAACTGAACCAATCGCCTCGCGGCCAGCTCCTGCCCTTTTGCACTATGCAAATCCATTGTCTCCTCATGGCTCTTGGAATTCTCCGTGCACCATTTGTTGCATCACCTATCCGACTTCCTGCGCCTCATTTTTGGCAGCTATAACCACCACGACGGGGTACGTTCCACAAAGAGGAAATCAACCCACATCCCAATGAGAACACCTTAAAGCAGCCCACCTCGCCGTCTCTTCTGTCTGGGACTAACATATGTTTGAGAGGGAAGAAGCGGCGCGCGTGGTGAGGGGCGATGGGACAAATCACAGTCCCTGCAAAGCCGGCGGATAAATAAGGTTCGTCACGCAGCCACCCATTATTATGGGGGCGTTGATTGATGAGATAGTTGCACTGGCTAGAGAGCGCGTCAAAGAGAATGTTGAGCCGGTAAGGAGGGTAGTGTTCCATGGGCGACGGTAAACCATAGATAGTATGGTGATTGGGGTAGGTGGAGGCATCAAAGCCCGCAGCAGCAAGTACGTCGAGCACGGACTTGGGGGTGGACGACGATTCAGGTGATTGGGACGATTCATTAGGTTGCAATGAAGAGCTCGATTCTTGGTTGTCGAAATCTATGTTGAGTGTGGTGAGGTGTGTATTGGACCAGTGGTCTGGAGACAAGTTGATGCGGTGCTCTCTGGGCTTCCCACGTGTTGCGCGTGCCTTCACACGACGTTCCGGTACAGACATGGCGGTTTCAAGAGAAGCTGTCGGGAGAGGCGTGGATGTGGTTGGGCATGGTGGATGGTGAACATGTAGATATAAGGGCTCATAAAGAATCTATAATCGCCAACAAAGTGAGTGATCATTAGTGACCCATTCTGCTCATCTTCAGCTACAGGACCTGGAGAAGTATAGATACAAATAAGAAACCTTAATTAACTCACCAGTCTCCTCTCTCTAGCAGCTCCAGACTTCGCTCCACCTCTGACGACGCGTGCTCCACCGGCGCGGAGACTCGCGGATGTTGCTCCGTCCACGTCCAACATCAGCACTGCTCTTTTCCCATCAACACACCATCCGGCTCAGCCATTCACCGTTCACGGCCACCTGTTGCCACTTTCTGTGTTGTGTTTCCCGTCTTTTCAGCTGTTACTCCTGACTTCCGCAGCGCACCGGCCACACCCCGGACCAGCACCCACCGCCGCCTTCAGCTGCTTCCCACCCACCCACGCCCCTCAAGCTCCCACCTGCCACCTCATCCTCCCCCACCAGCCTCGTCCGCAGCGATAATCGAGAACTCCAACGTCTGAACCCAGGCTGCGTAGCCTTTCTTCGTCACACCGACAGCTCCCGCCATGGTCCTCCAGAGCGCGAGCTGCATCCGCAACCTTGGGCTCCTCGCTATCGGAACCACCCTTCTCACCCTTCTCTTCCTCATCCTCTCCGGCAGTAATACTGCTATCTCTCGCTACCAGCCTGGCGGCGTCAATGGCCCCGGCCAGCAGGTGACTGTGCCTACGCCGATACCCCATCATCCACACGTTGAAGTCCCGGTAGTCGACACGCACGAGGAGGAGGAGCGGGCGAGGAAGAAGAAGGAAGAAGAGGAGCGGAGGAAGAAGGAAGAGGCGGAACGGAAGAAGAAGGAGGAGGAAGAGAAGAAAAAGAAGGAGAGAGGGAATATCCTGGTTATCTTGCCCAAGGATCATAGGACCAAGGGAGATTTCGGGTTTAGGGAGGGAGGTTGGTTGGATAGGGCAAAGGCGAACAGGGCATATTATGCGGAGAAACAGGGTAAGTGTCTATGTTTCTTCGTTGAACGATTGTGGAATGAATGGATCAATGTCGATTCGGCGGAGTTGAAAGTGAGACGAGGTGTCCGGAATAGAGGGATTAACCAGTGCTTCTTGTTTGCCAGGTTATCACTTCATCCACGAGGACCTCTCAAAATACGAACCCGAGTATGGTATCGATGCATGCTGGGCCAAGATCGCCGCTCTGCAGCACAGCTTCGAGGCATATCCCGATGTCGAATGGATGTGGATGTTGGATTCCGATGCGATCATCCTGAACTCAGACATCGACCTCTGGGAACATCTTCTCTCTCCTGAGGCTATCAAGCGGGAAACCAAGCCTGGGTTTGGTGTCAAGATCCCTGGTACTGCGAAGATTGAAGCTCAGAAGAAGACGGTGTTTACCCCACAGGAGGTCATCCCAGAGGATGTCTACATTATCATCGCAGCCGATGGAAATGGAATCAAGTAAGTCAGCCCCATTGGTAAACCGAAATACAATATTAACCCATCACGTTGCAGTGCTGGAAGCTTCTTCATCCGTCGCAACCTGTTCACCCGAGCCATGATCGATTTCTGGAAAGACCCATACCTCATGAGCGCTGGGTACCTCTATCCTATTCCCTTTCCAACATAATCTAACCTCTCCCGCTCTACAGTTTCGGCTACCGCGAACAAGACGCCCTCGCACACCTTATGATCACCCACGAATCCGTCGTCAGGCACACAGCCATCGTCGACCAAAAACTCATCAACCAATACATCGACCGCCTCCAGCCAGGCGATTTCGTAGTCCATTTCGCGGGCTGCTCATTCTACAAGGACCGGGACTGCGACAAGCTCTTTACTGAGCAATGGTTGCGGGCGGATAAGCCCGAAGACAACCCGTACAAGAATGATTTCAAGACACTACCATTCGCGCCAAAGCCCGAGGAACATCAGGAGCATGAATAGGCTGGATCCGGTGTTGTTCCTTTACTAGCGCGGGGCTGTGAATGGTGGTGTGGTGATGTTTGGTATGCCAAAATGATGAATTAGGGCGTGAGGATTGAAGTCTGAGGGCCCGGTGGTTAGCTTTGTTATTTTTCGTTATTCATTTTTTGTTTCTTGTCGCCGCTGCGTATCGATATGGAAATGTTGTCATGATTTTTTTTTGCCAGGAATGCATATATACAGTACTGTAGCCGGGTTGGTGGTGGAAAATTGGGAGAGGGGGTCGTTTAGTTCACAGGTAGAACATGCGCTGTCGGTGGGGATGGCTCAGTTCAGACCAGGATGCTCAATGATCATTGATCATTCATTGACTGGGGTCGAGAAACGGACTTGGCTTTCTCCTTAATGGCATTGTAGAGTAACAGGTCCCAACCCACAGAGAACTTGAATCGACTTGTCACATACATCTGGCCCCAGACTTCAGTATCCTCTCTCACCTCGCACTCCTCCGTTTGCATCATGAAAGAATCATATCACAATATGTTAGTATCCACTTTTCAATCAACCGACCACAACAACGACCACAACAACGACCACAACAACGACCACAACACCATCCTGCAGTCACTCTTATTATGAAGTCTCTTTCTTGGGCTTCTCACCGACATGATGCATCAAAGTCATTTTTTTGGACAACTCATTGCTGTAGGGAATGAAGTCTGCGTTTTATCTAGGTTTTCATGAGTGTGGCCAGATAGGGTCATTTCGGACAGGCACCATAACCTTACCAGTCACTTGCACAATCCAACACTCCATTGTTATCGCTAGCATGCCAGCTTCGAGTACAAATGCCTACGTAAACAAAAAACAAAAACAGAACAATCAATCCCAACTCCATGACCGACCACAGATACAGTACAAACAACGACGAAGAAAAAAAAAACACCGAGTAATGCTTGAATGCCCCCTGAACTCCGTCATACGCCTATTGTATGAGCCATTTAGAACCCAAAATGCATTTCTTCACCCATTTCTAGACCGAACTCTAGTCCACCGATCAAAGGATGACAGCCTGCGCCTCGGTGTTGATGTTGCTGTTGAGGGCGGTACGTCGCTCGTCTCCCCCCCGTCCTGCGCATCTGGTTTGCTGGTTGGCGGTTTCACCATGTCGTCTGGATCGGCTTCTTGATCCGAGATGATATCCCAGTCCGCCACGATCGTTTCGCCCTGCAACGTATATCTGATCTTCTCCACGATCATCTTGTACCCGAAGTTCGGCTTCGTGGTTGCAGCCCTGCCCTGGGCAGTCTTGAGATTCACGACGGTCGTGGCATTGCTTGCGCGCCCGAATGCAGGGTTCGTGAGTGCTGTGCTATCCCGTGCTGCCAGGAGCTTCCACATGTTGTGGCCGACGTTACAGGCTTGCTCGACTTCGTTGATTTCCTGGCCTTGGGAATGGCATAGCTCTGCGATGTTCATAGCTAGCATCGAGATGGCTTCCACGAACTTGGTATGTGCGGCGGCATTCTCGACAGCAAGCTCGGAAAGAGGTTTTTCCAGGTAGAGCTGCCGGATCGTGATGTGTCTTGCGTGATGGACCCCTTGGATGCTTGGATACGGGTTTCCTTTTCCGGGAAGATTGATATCGTATGTGAGCTTTATTCCCAGGTAATGGGAAACAAGCATGAGCAGGTGTGAAAGGCTGGCAAGCGACGTGTTGATCGACGGGACTCCATGCGCTAGAGCATAATACAACCGTTAGCTCCGTGCTTGTCCATGATGAAGTAACTTACCCTTACCGTTTAAATCATGCAGTAGATTTGGGATTGGGATCCCACCGATGAGATATTCCACCTTTCCGCTCCTCCTGTGCTTAACCCTAAGTGTGTACAGCCCTGCCGCTTCTCTGCACAAAAAGCTCCTCGCCTCAGCCAGCGGTCGTACCATGGACTGGTATTTCTCCAGCAGTCTTCTCGTCTCGTTTTCCAGTTCTCCCTTAATCGTCCCCTGCTTTCTTGCCAATTCCCGATGCTCTTCGAATCTCCGTCGCCGTTCGTTAAGTTCACGCTTTCTGGCTTCTATCCTAAGCCTCGCTGTCGGTACAGATCAGCCTCAAATCTCCACAACCACAGTAGGGGCTAGAGCTCCATACTCTCCGCATTCCTCTCCATAATCTTCACCTTCTCATCCCTCAGCTTCCTGATATTCTCTAATAACCGCTCCTTCCGTGCAACATTCACCATATGGGTCGGCTCGGTCTCCAGATGCTCTTGCACACGGTCGCTGGCCGCATCACGCTCGGTTGCGGTGAAGAGATAGCTCGTGCGGAGGTTCCAGAGGTTGACTTGAGTACACTGCGTACAGTGGAGCCGTGGTTTGTCAAGCTCGCAGATGTTGCATTGCATCTTTCGCACTCTCGCGCGGACGGACGGTCAAGCGGCGGGGGATGACGATGGCGATACGGTAGGAGGGAGGGAGGGAGGAAGGGAGGAAGGAAGGGAGGAGCTGGAGCTGCTGCGTAAGTATTTAGTGGAGGTTTCTTCGCTTTCTTTGTGCTATCGTCGGTGGTTTGTACCGTCGTATGAAAGTGCTTGGTAGCTCGTCCGAGCTCGCTTTGTCGGATCCTGTAAAATGTCGCAGAGCTTCAACCGGTCATTTCGAAGCACTGCCAAAGGCCGTTTAGGTGCGCTAACAGGTTGACGGCGGTCTGGGGGTGAGCTCTGAGTCAAGCAAGAGCTCTGGCTGGTGGTGGTGAGATGAGCTAGAGATGCAGGCGCGTGGGTGGAGGGGAAGCTAGAGTCACATGACGTCGTGGTGCTGTTTGATGATGATGAGCGACTTCCGGGTAACTGGCGGGTCACCGTGATGGAAAATGCATTCAAGTCAACATGAATGTCACGACGTGATAACTCATCCTTCCTCCAACGTCGATCCACGCCTCAGTATTTCCAAGATGGAAACCACCACGCCTCTAAATTTCCCACCTAATAACTGCACTTTGACTCACTACCCCGCCGCACCTCCAGACCCTCTCTTTACTTCACTTTTCACACTCTTGAAACGCAACATGTATACACTATATAAAAACTCCACCATGGGGTGGTCCAAGAAAGACAAAATCGACGAAATGAGGCTTCCGGGGCTCCAGTATCTGGTACTAGAGGATTCTTCGGACGATCATAAAGTGAACGGCCCTAATCTGGCTGCTTTTGCATCCTTCATGGTGGACCTTGAAGATGACATACCTGTTGTCTACCTGTATGAGATACAAGTATCTCCCTTGCACCGGAACCGAGGTATTGGTGAAAGGTTGATGCGGGAGGTTGAGAGGAGAGCTGCTGAGCTCCGACTGGCGGCGGAAAAGGAATGTGGGAGGGAGAAGGAGAGAGTCGAGAAAGTTATGTTGACGGTGTTTTCGGCTAATAAGGGAGCCCGAAGATTCTACGAGAGACTAGGGTGAGTTCATTTGAAAAGAAAAAAGTTGGAAGAGGCATTCGAGGCGATGAATACTGACGGCCAAGTTATGAGGTGGATCCGTCCTCACCTGAGCCGCCCGGAAGGGGGCTGAGAAGTGGAAAGCAGCGGGAGCCATCATACTACATATTATCAAAACCGGTGCTAGGAAGAATGGAATAATCTCCACTGAAACCCTCAAGCTGCACCTGGAACTGTCACCATAGTCAACTTGAAGGAGGGAATCGGAAAAAATAGGCTAGTATGTACACAAAAAAGCCAGTAAGGTGGCCTGAATGGTATATTCTAAGGTTACAAATAATGAAATAGATTATACAACAAAGTGAAGGAAATCATATTTGCATCACATCCTTGCCTCTCATTTCTGGCCTTTCTGTCTCCCATTCGTCTCGCAACACCGCATACAAGGCGTCTGCGACAATGACTGTTAATGCAAGACACCAAACCAGTGTTATCGCATAGAAAAAGTTAGCATTGCCGGAGCCTGCATAGATCCAGAGATGGTAGAAAGCCGGTCCAAGCAATGATGCGTAAAGGAGAGTTGACGTGGCGAAGAAGGTATAACGCATAACTGTGATGATTAGTTGACGCAAGACAGGTGAATCAATGAAGGCGACTTACGCGGGAAGACGTGATGATAAAGGGAAAGGAGGGAAATGTAGAGCGCCGTGTCGCCGATTGAGGGATAAGATTTAAACATCGCACAGAGGCCGAGGATGGATGTGATGACAAAAAGAGGTTGTTTCCTGCATTCAGTCAACAACCAATTCAAAAACAAAGATTCTCAACTTACCGGAATCGGATGCATAATCCACCAACATAGATTAGCAAATGAAGTTGGAATACGCAGAGGAAAAAGTCCCGGAACGAATCAAACATTTCAATAAAGAAATACCACCAGAGCCCAACGTTGGGTGTCAGATCGGGAAGCATCAGATGGACGCCATAGGTCGAGTACAAGAACTCCCATGACCCGCCGGTGATAGAGTAGGATAGCCCCAACAAACCAATAATGGCTCCAATAAACAGCATAGTGCTTGTTGTAGCAAAAACTCCCAATGATACCCTCAACGCTGGCCTCTTGTGCATGTCGTATGACAACAATATTAACGCCGGGAGACACAGAGCAGGGTACAATGACAAGTATGCGGACATTGCCAGCGCCAGAATGCCTGGCAGCAATTCACCATTGACTGCCCTAGCAATGGCCGTGAGAATTGCCGTGTTTGTGAAAACCAATGTCGATCTGGAGAGACACGTGGCCACAGTGAACGGATTCAATAGAAACGCAGCCCCAACAGCCCATGCTGGTAGAGAATTGTCTTTACGGCTAGACGTGTGAAGGGGCGTGGACGCGGAAACACCGGTATTTGCGATTTGGATCAGGGAAAGGGCGGATTGAACATCGGCAAGAATGTAAACGAGGTTGGTGATGATACTGGAACTAGGGAGGGCGGTGAAGAAAGCTAGGAGCAGTGGGGCCTGTGTTGGTGAGCTTGAGGCGGATAATTGAGAAGGCGAAGCTGTACCTGGTGAAAGACACCACCGTTGTATGGAGAGAGGCCATGTTCATAGAGATATAGGCCCTCTTTCAACCGTTTGTAGCTGGTAACAGGTGTGGAAATTTCGACTCGGCTCGTCAGGAGGTCTGGAAGGGCAGGAAAGATGGTGAAGAGGAACAATCGGAGCAGAACGGCGGTGAGAATGACAATGATGCTCCGCCGGTCCATTTCGACAGGCGGGAGGGAGTGGGGGTGGTGGGGGAGGGTGGGGGATGCGGGGGCGATCGGAGGAGCCTGTGTTACTAGTAGTTGAGAAATGGTAGCTAACAGGAGTGTTTTTGGGATGATGAGGAAGCTCCCCGTGTCACTCGGAGAGCCTGGGAAAGAGCCTCATTCGCTGGTCCGGTTTGACCAGATCGAGGGGCTGCCCAGCTCATGCTACTCTACACACCCGCCTGCTCAGACACCACCCTCGCTCCCTGCTCGTCCTCCGCCAGAGACGCCTCTCCGACTGCCACTCGCTCGTTTCTATCGCCTCTAGCAATCCCCCACCCCAAAGTCCAACGGCCTTCGCCTTCATTCTGCTGCCATGTCGGCCGCTGGGAGCCTGTTCCGTGACATCAATGTCCACGCTTCGCCTTCACATTACCTCTTCCGCTCGCCCTCGTCCCCCGACCATCCGGCGCTGATTATCGACCGGCCTTCTGGCGATGTACGCATGGCACAGAAACCATCTCTTGCCGGGAAGCGCGTTACCAGCATTGCTGGTATTCTGGGCATGATTCGTCTACGGTTAGGTAAGTCGCAGAGCTTCCTGTGCAGAGCTCCTTGCATAGCTGCAGAACTGACATCTCGCCGGTCCAGACAAATACATCATCATCATCACAAAGGCAAAGCTTGTCGGCCGCATCCAGGGACACAGTGTGTACAAAGTCGAAGCGACTGAGTTTCTGCCCCTGCAGGAAAGAGCTCTCCATGTTCGTCCACCCCCGAAAGCGTGCTAGCTCAGGTACTGATGGGGACAGTTTTAGGACCCAGATGAAGATGGTTTTCTTGCACTACTGCGCACGCACCTCCGGACTGGTCCAATGTACTTTTCGTACTCCTTTGACTTGACAAATTCGTTCCAACGTCAAGCATCGGCAAACCACTCGCTTCCGTTGTGGCAACGGGTATGAAACACTGTGGCCTTGAGCTCTATTATTTTCATTTTTTTGAAGCGGATTCTGACTTGCTTTAGACGGACGATCGCTTCTTCTGGAACAGGCACCTTCAGGGCGATTTCATTGATACTAGAGTTGCTCATCCGACTGTACGTCCCATCCAGTATTGACTAGTCACCGGTTCCTGACATGCAGAAGATTGATCCGTATATTCTTCCTGTGTTTTTCGGATTTCTTAAAATCAGCACAACCATTCTCAAGTCAACGCCATTAACATTTGTCCTGATTACGCGTAAGTCTCGGCATCGAGCCGGAACCCGATACTTCACTCGAGGGATAGACGAGAACGGCCATGTCGCCAACTTCAACGAAACAGAGCAAATTGTCATCGTTGGCGAATCTGCTGGTGGATTTGACAACAATACCGCCGGGGGCTCTCGTGAGAAGGATAAGGTCCAGGTACTCAGCTATATCCAAACCCGCGGTAGTGTTCCTGTATATTGGGGCGAGGTGAGCAACTTGTCCTATACGCCTAAGCTCCAAATTCGGGGCGTCGACAGCGCAATCCCTTCTACCCGGAAACACTTTGACGAGCAGATTCGTCTTTATGGCGACAACTACCTTGTTAATCTTGTTAATCAGAAGGGTCGAGAGGAGCGTGTGAAGGCGGCGTATGAACAGTCTGTGCGCCTTCTTGTTTCTGCGCCCATGGAATCCCAACAATCATCCGAAAAGACCTCCGAGCGGTTTCGCGAAATCGAGCCCCGCAAGAATCAACAACGCATGGACCGGCTTCATTACATCTACTTTGATTTTCATCACGAGTGTCGTGGGATGCAATGGCACCGTGCCCTGCTTCTCCTGGATAAACTCGGCGATGGGCTAGTCAACCAAGGCTACTTCCACTCCACCACAACAACAGCTCTCACCTCAATTCAATCAACTCAACAGTCCGTAGTGCGCACAAATTGCATGGACTGTCTCGATCGCACAAATGTCGTTCAATCTATGCTTGCCCGCTGGACCCTGAACCGGGCAATGATTGATATTGGTGTACTCTCTCCAGGAGAAGACATATCTGGTTATACCACCTTTGAACTTATGTTCCGCAATGCATGGGCCGATAATGCGGATGTTGTATCCCGTGCATACTCTGGTACCGGGGCTTTGAAAACAGATTTTACCAGAACGGGAGTTAGAACCAAGGCTGGGGCTCTGGCGGATTTGTCCAACTCCATCACCCGGTACATTCGGAACAACTTTGCAGATGGACCCAGACAAGATGCATACGATCTCTTCTTGGGGACCTATGTTCCCTTGCCACCATCACCGCATCGTGTCCTTGCCGACCGTCGCCCTGTTATAATTCAATCCGTACCTTACATCCTTGCTGCTGCAATCTTCTTCATTCTGGCGGCCTTGATTCTTCCAGGCCGTCACACGGGATGGTTCGCCATTTTCTGGATGGCCGTTGCGGCATGGACAGCGTTTTGGATCAAGGAGTACGGTGTACTGTTTGTGAATTGGCCAAAGCTGAACCCCCCAAGCTGGGTGACCGAAAATTTGAGGGAAGCACTGCTCAGGGCAAGGGGTGACGTTGTCGTCGGAAGGTTGTTGACGGACGGAGTGCGTGGGACTAGACATGAAAGGGGGATGAGCTTTGCCGGGAGTAGGATGCTGGCGGCCGAAGAGGGTAAAAAAAGGATTGAATAAATGGGCGGGGTGCTATGAGATGGCATCTTTTAAAGCTTGATAGAGGGTTGTGCGGATATGGACTTTGTAATTGACGGCGGGTGGATTCAAGTTATACGGGTAGATTTGGAATACCCAGCATGGTTATTGTAATAGAATGGGTTCTCTTCTGTCTGCTTATATTAAGTTATATGTCAGTTTTTCCAACTACCACCGCCCGATATCAAGACATGGACAGCCGACGAACCATATCCCAGAGCTGATCCTGAACAACTTTAGGGAAGAATACAGCCGGACTATTCCAGAGCTTATTCCCACAGATTCCACAGCTCCAAAGCAAAAGACAAAATTCAACTTGTAATGGCCGTATGGAATTGATGTGGGAGACGTACATTGTAAAAGTATGGGCTATCCTGAAGAGTTACAATATTCTCTAGATATGGGAGTCTCATTGTCGCGTGAGATATCGCCACTTTAAACTTTACACTTGGATCATCAATCGCGCCTTGATGAGCTTCCCACTCTCGTGCCAGTACAGCATCTTGAACAACTCCTTCCTCATCCTCTGACCCATACTATTCACTGTCAAGCCCAAGCTGCTCAACATCTAAAACAAAGGATACCTCACAACATGGCATTAGTCCTCTCGGATGGCACCTCTTCTCTACCCACACTTCCTCCCCTCCCAACATCAACACCCAACTCAAACTCCACACACTCACCGACTCTCTCCTCCTCCTTCGAATACCTTCTTCCCCCACCTTCCCCCACCGCCAGCACAAACCTCAACTCCACCTCACCCCTCAACGTCTCTCACACGGGACCCATCTTTACCTCCAGCTCGGTCAAAACCATGTCACAAGCCGTAAAACTCGCCGTCATCTTCGTCGCCGTCTTCTTTGTGCTGGCGCTTATCGGGGTGGGGATGTGGCGGTTCGGGAGTCGGTATATCGTGGCGAATTATAAGCCGAATAGGAAGGATATGGAGAAGAGAGGGAAGACGATAAGGAAGAAGAAGGAAGGGAAGGGAGGGAAGGGGGAGGGGAATTTGGAGAAGGGAGAGGGAGAGGGGGGGAATCAGGGTGGGGGGGATGATGCGGAAGCGGGGAGAGAGGATGGGCAGGGAGGCGGCGCTCCCAATGCGGGGTGATGGTGGGAGTGGGTATGTTTGGAGCATTTCATGTTAGAATCGGGGCTGAAATATTACTTAATTCATTTATTTCCAGGTGGAGCCACAGTCCCAACCAACCCCGTGATCTCCATAAATCATTCTCATAATCATCGTCAAAGAGAAACACAACACCTCTCCTCATCCCTCCCATTCCGGCCGTTCAGCTGTAGTACATCTCCAAGCTGCTCCCATTACCTATCTCATAATCCGCGAGCGTGATGTGGTCCTTGAATGTCGAGTACCACTTCTTGAGGACAATCTTTTCCGGCGCGGTTCCGATCTGGGCTGCGACCAGCTTCTTGAAGTCACCGATCGTGTCGTCCGGCTCGCATTTTACGCGCACTTTTTTGCCGAGGCGGTCGTTGCTGTAGGTAGTGTGTTAGTGGGGTGTGATGAGAGAGGTGGAATCGTAGTTACCAGATGACTTCGATCATGGTTGCGCGGGGGTGCTGGTAAAATCAAGAATCAGTAAGTATAGGCGGTTGGTGGTTGGGTTGGTTGAGGGTAAGGTGGTATCGCGGTGTTGGGGGTTTGAAGGTTAAGGAGGGTCGAGGTGAGGTGAGGTTGAGATCGCGGGGTGGATGATCAACGACACGCGTGACGCATGAGCCATCCGTTAGCGGGAAGAGCCGCTGTCGATGAGCTTGACATGTTCAAGTTGAGCACCAGGGAAAGAGTTGATGAAGCTTCGATGTTGGCAGGAGAAACGACTGGTGAATAAACATCTTTAGCAACCAAGACCAAGTGCACGAGTGATAGTTGATAAATATGGGTTCTTCAACGGAAACACTGAGCATGGCACATCACTCGAAGCACTGGACGTTATTGCCCGGATCGTTTAGCGGGGCATGGTGGGGCAGCAGTGCGCACGGAGTATCGATGAGCAGCGCACGCCACCACCGCATGCTTCAACCTCGACTCACCAATTCCACACGAAAAGACGCCCTCGCAGCAGCCACCGTCGTCGACGACACCTCAATCCGACCGTGATCCCCTCACTCCCACAAAAATCTCCCACGATCGATCCTCCGCATTGAGACCGTCTTTTTCCTGCCCCCGCGGGCGCTTCCCACGCGATGAGCGTCAAGGCGCTGGTGGAGTTTGTGCTGGAGAAGGTGGCCATTGATGGTGAAGAAGGTGCGTCCTGGTCAAAAAGTTTTCGGAGAAGACGCGATGCCAGCGCGTGTGCCCGTGACTCGCATCATGCCAGACTCAGTAGGCTCTGTTCGTTGTTGGTCGCTGGTTCGAGTCGCGGTGCGGGCAGCGATGCGGGTGTTGGAGGTTGGCGACTGTGTTGACTCGGTGTCTCATCATCTAGGAACAAGCGTACAGGCTCTCTTCAGATATGTGGAAGAATTTTACAGTGCCGTACGGCTCGAGCAATGGGATCTACAGGCCCTCGGTGGAGATGAGGAAAACGCCGGGAGCGATAATGGCACATCGATAAAACACCGCGATAGAGGCCAGAAAGAGAATGAAGTCCTGTGGGGAAAACCGAATGTGCAGGCCGAATTTCAGGACCACATCTGGGAGGAGTTGAAGAAAGAGAAAGATTTGGTTATGGGGGTAGATGATCATGCTCGAGGCTTGCCATTGAAAGAAGTTGTTGAAAGGCTGCGGAAAGGAGGCGAAGAGGAGAAGAAACTCAGAGTCTATGCTACCTTTCATCGTAGATGGATTGTCTTGACAGGCCATGCACCAGATTCAAAGCGCGTGAGTCTACCATGTGAGTATATAACACAGGTGCTCAGCTACTGATGTCAAATAGGTGCCCAATGCCCTTTACCAGTGTCTCGAGGAAATTGCACGGCATGGTGAGAAGGGTATCATTCAACCCGAACTGACCAGACTCACTGGCCAAGATAAACGTTCCATCGCCGGCCGTACATCACAGCTCGCAGAGTATGGGTACATCGAGAAAATCGGAGTTCTTGTTACTAGTATGAATACTAGCAAGCTCACGCTCTCGAAGTTTGCCGCTCAGCGGGATTACAAGCTCGCTCTTGAGGAGATGAAAAAGGGGAAAATTGACACAATAAAGTCTACCTTCACAGGCGATGTCATCTACAGTGCCGAATTGGTGAGAGCAATCATGCACGAATTGAAGCAAACCAAGAGTGGAGTCCTCCTTCGCCATGATTTGAAAATCAAATTGGTATGTAAATGAACCTGTTTCTTGCAACACTCGGAATTCCTAAAACTAACAGCGTATAGGGCATGGATAAAAGCATGTTTCATTCGCGAACATTGTCCAGGATACTCCGTCGAGTCGAGTGTTTAGGAGTCTGGAGGCGCATCAAAGTCCCACTTAACATCAACAGAACAGTCCGTAGCAAGGATTCTTCACAACATGGCGTTGTCGAGAAGTGTCATGCCCGATGTTTGAAATATCTACGCGATTTAACCGACGACGACTGGAAAATGATTGGAAATTCCACGAGACCGGCGATCGCAGTAGAAGAAGACGATCAAGATGATGGAGGCGAATCTGACGCGGAGGGTACCAAAGAAGCAAAGCAGCTCGACGTCGAGGCCGCAAAGCAATTGGCTGTCACTTCTGCCGATGCTGTCACCGAAGAATCACGTCAATTACCTATATGGACTCCAGATCTTCCACTTCCCAATCTTGTACACTATGCCGTGGACAAAACGGGCCAGGAGGGGCTTTCCAGCATGGTGAATTGTAAACTTCTCACGGGTATGAATCATGTTATTAATATGTCACAGGAACTTATGGCCAAAATTATTGGTGGCTTTTATTACCGACCTATGGATCAAGTCCTTCACCGATTGACTGACCTTCCCTCTAAATCGCAACCATCAGGCTATATCAACTTGGCCATCGTTCGCGAAACTAGCATTAGCCACCGGCAAACGCATTATCGTTATTTTTCCTATGGAGCACACCAGGAGCTTGTTAAACAGGGACTTGCCTCGGATCCTTGGGAGGTCAAAGCCAAAGTAAAAATTAAGGGTGTAAAAAGTGGCTCTGGCCCCGCTGAAAAGAGTTCCGGCAATGCTCTCGACTCTAATGGATTCCCCATGCTTAACCAAAGCCGATTACTAGGCGGAACCGGGGTTGGAACACTCAAGGATAGCCAAACTCTCACCAAGTCGAAAGAGAATTCCGATCTCTTTACGAACCAGTGTTCGATCAGGGTTGATCCGGACGGCAAAGAGAGGGTTGACTGGACCAATATCGGACGCGGCAAAGGAAGACCCCGGAAGTATGAGAAAGGGAAAGAGCCTTATTTAGAAGCAAGACGCCGCAGGGAAGAAATGGGGCTGCCGCCGAAGCCAAAGGGAAGGCCTAAAGGAAGCAAGAATAAGAAAGGCACCAAAGTTGCTCAAGAAACAGATCTAGACAGCTCTCAACACACTCCTATTGATGTCCAGACAACAGAAATTGCACAACCGATAACAACACCTCCTGTCGACGATGTTCAGACTCTTGAGACACCACACGACTCCACACAACCTCCGGTGATCTCGAAAGAGGAAATACCGCGCGAATTGGAACCTCAGGATGTGAACACTCCGGTCCCTAAGCGTCGGGGCAGGCCACCCAAGAAGAGCACGAAAAAACCAACGCTCAAAACGCCCATCGTACCAGAGAATCCGGAACCAGTGACGCCTTCCGATAGTAAAAAGGATTCGACCACAACGGCCACACTAGTGGCGCCTGAAGAGGAAGCATCGGTTCCTCCACCATCAGAAACCCCTGCTCCGAAGCGTCGTGGCCGCCCCCCGAAAAATAAGCCAGCTCCGGACCCTCAACCGACACCTACAACTCGTGTAAATGAGCCGGAATCTAATCCTCCGGCCGTTACCACTCCTGCGACCAGATCAACTGCAAGGAGAAAAGCTGCAGAGCCTGAGGCGTCTGTTACTGTACGACAATCGAAGCGTGTCAAGATCACCGACTTCTTTACATCCAATCCCTCATTTACATCTGTCAACACTACTCGACAAGTTCCTGAGACCCCATTGCCACCTGACACTGACGATCAAGGGAGCGTAACCAGAGAACCCACCAAGAAACGTAGTGCAACGAAACCACCAGTAACCCCAATTTCCAAAAAGCGAAAGCAAAGGGGGGTTGGAACGACGCCTCCAGAACAGGAGCCCAATCCTACTCCATCATCGGTTGCAGCCACTGAGAACAATGAATCGATTGCAGAACCCACCGTTCCTGAGGTTGAGATGCAGGATGATGAATCTACCATCATTGTGAAAACCCCTGAACACAACACACTCAATCAAGTGGCTGTTCAGAGTCCTATGCCAACAGGTCCTCCTCAAACACACGAAGTTGATGGTACAACCGTCGAAGTCGAGCCAATGGAGCCCCCTGAGCAAAACGCTTACAACTTAATGGGCGGCATGTTGGCATTGAGCCGGCAACAAGTGGTGTTGGATTTGGTCAAAGAATTTGGAGGCTGCTTTCCCGGAGGTCTTGAGCTCCGCCACGCATTCAACAAGCGGTACAAGAAGAAGAACCCCAAAGCTGGAGACTCAGATCGACGGCTTGTTCGCTCGGTTGTCCAATCCCTTCAGTACAAGGGGAAGGTGAACCAAATCACCTTTACATTCATGACTTCCAAACAGGTTCCGTGTACCAAAAAGTTGGTCATTGACATTGGGATGGCTTTGGATGATCCGATAGTGGAAAACATGACCCGCGAGATGATTGCTGCGGATGGCAATATGTGGTTTCCCCCGGGAACTGATCTTCCTCCTCATATCGTTGAGCGCATGGCTCAACCTACCGGGAAAATGCCACAGCCCTGTCAAGAAGTCATGGTGGAAGGAGTTCAATTCGACCGCCTATATCCTGCGCCTATAGAACTGTTGAAAAAGAAACGCGCTGAGCGGGCAGCAATGCGGGCGAAGCAAAGGAGTGAAAGGCATGAGGAGCGAGTCCGGGCCCGCCAGGAACGGGCTCTCCGGAGGGCTCTCGTTGCGCAACGTACGGCTCCTGGTGAAGCCGCTGCATCAGCATTCACCGACGAGCAGAAAGCTGAGGCAGCTAAGAGAACTGCTACCTTCAAACAGCAACGAGCAATGTGGCGGTTGAATAAACGCTTTTCTTCGAGGGTTATCATAGGAGAGCAGGAGTATAGCGGGGATTCGTCGCTGCCAAAGTCGATCTGGTGGAATGAGTTTGTGTCCCGGCATGATGATACGGAAACTTTCCTCAAGGGTGTTAAGGACGTCCGACGATGGGAGAATTTGATTACACAAGCTGATGGAATTGATCAGCTTACGGAAGGGGTACGGGGAAGTGATCGACTGGTCATGGTGAATCATTTTGGCCCGCAGATTCAGGGTTCGGCTGCGCCTGGAGCAGTTGATTTGGATAGACCTGCGAATTTGACCAAGAGGGCGGCGAGGAAGATGCTGGAGATGCCGCCTTTGAAGGAACCTGCTCCTCCTAGGACAGAGCGAAAGAAAAGGAAAGCTAGGCCACCGACAAGGAGATCGATGGCCATGAAGGCAATTCATGATCAAATGACTCTTGAGATGGCCGATGATGGCGCTGATAGTAAGTTCTGTGAACCAACGTTTGTCGAATAAATCTAACAAATCATCCAGTACCAACCCGCAAGGAACAAGTCCACCGTAACTGCTATACAATCCCACGTGAGGACGAGGATACCCTTCTCATTGCCGTCCTCATCATCCGTATGCTCTTCGGGGATAGGGATCGAAAGATCCGTTGGGATTTGGTACAAAAGGCGCTTCCACACCACCCAATGAGCAACCTCCGCGGGCGTTGGCCTAGGGTCCGCGATACTTATCGGAAGTACTTGAAGAGAATCGAGACGGAATTCGAAAATCTCTATCTCGAAGCGTATGACAGAGGCGAACTCCCACCTATCGATCTTTCTCGCCCCTCGAGGTTCGATGTGCCGCTGCACGTGAATTGGTTCCGGAAGAGTTTCACAATGCCTGAGTAAGTCTTCCTTTCATAACGGGTTGTGGCAATGGAGACTGATGGGTGTGTTTAGATTCAACTCAAGCATCGAGCTGCCGGCATCAAGAGAAGTATTCGACGATCTCTACTCTGTTGCCCAGGAGAAAGCCAATTACTGGAGATCCGACTATCACAGTATCCACAGCACAATGGGGTTACGCGCGAATCACTTTGCCTCCTACGCCTATGATGTTCCGATTACCAAACCGGTCGAAGAAACCGACGATGTCGAGTACGCCAAGTCCATTATCAAGGTTAGCAAAGGTTCCATATTGTCAGGGAATTTGTTTATAACAGTACTATTTAGGCCAACATCGTCACAGCCCCGGAAACATACAACCCCCAGAAAGCCTTCGACATCCTGCACGCCCTTCCCGAAGAAGCAGTCGATGAGGCCTTCTATTCCCTCTCCATCTCCAAGATCATCACACACAAAAAAGAGCACACTCGCGCTGCACCAGGCCGCAACTACGAATTATCCGAAAAATTCCATCTTTCCGTCAAGCGGCCCATGGAAACGAAGCTATTCGCACAAGCGGTCAAATTCGAGCGCGGCCTGGCAAAGAAGTTTGCAGCAGAGGAGAACGCAGAGGTTGAAGTCTCGCACATGGTTAATGACGGTGCGATGGCGGCGATTTTCGATCTCCTTGAGGATGGCTGCATCACGCTTGAGAAACGGGGGTATCGCGCGGATAAGTGGGGGTTGATTGAGGGATATGAGACGAGGTCGATGGATAAAGATCTGGTTAATTTTACAGTGTTGTTGAAGAGGGGGAAGAACTGGAGGAGGAGAGGATTGGATTCACGTCTCCCGATCCCAGGGATACCGGACCCTTCTGCTACAGAACCTCCTATTGCCCAACCTGACGGCACCTCGCAAACAGAAACATCATCAACCGGCTTCGGTCTTCCAACGCCGACGACTCCTCTTACCCCTACACCCAAGACTCCGCTTCCAATCTGGGTCGACATCAACTGCGCTCCCATCCCGGGCATGTACCTCAAAATCGCGACTGCGATTCTCTGCACAGTCACCATGCAAGCTGGGATCGGTGTGGCAGGATTGCTGGATATGTTATCGCCGGGGTTGACGAAACGTGAGATCAGAATGGTGTTGCAGTGGTTGGAAGCGAGAGGGGCGATTAGGAGAGTACGGGCGGTTGGGTTTGGGGATGAAAGAAGAGATGAGGGGGAGGTGGGTGGGAGAGAACAGGGGGTTGGGTATTATAGTCGTCCGGGGTATTATCTGGCGTTGGATGGGTTTAATGCGAGTGGGTGATGGAGGAAGGAGGACGGAAGAGAGGGCACGATAGAGGTTGTCTTGTTGTGTTTTTATTGATGGCATTACATATCTCAAGCATTGATATTGTAGATGAATTGAACCGAGTTGTGTAAATTATGGCTTATGTGTGACATTCCATGATACAAGTTCCTACCAGAATCATGATTAGGATTGGGGTTGAGAGATCATCATTGAAATGTTGGTAGGTGTGGGTCGATTCGGATTTGAAAGCTAGTGGTTTCTGGATCTCAGCTAGGTAGTGCGCCTAAAACAAACGCGATGGGATGATTTCCAATTCCAGTCATTGCAGGGAATCTACTCTACATTGATCTACCTCGCCACCCAGGTCTATTTCCACCGCTATTTCCCCATCCCCTCCCCCACCTTCTCCACCAACGCCTCCCACGTCCTCTTCTGCACACTACTCAACCTCTCATATGCCTCATATACACTCTCCAGCTCCCTCTCTAACTTCTCCACCTTCCTCCTCCCCTCCACATCCTCCCCCAGTCTCCTCATCCTCCTCGCCCCGTTCTCCACTACCTCCAAATCCCTCTGCACCTCAAACGAACTCCCCCACTCCTCCTCTCCCAGCCCCTCAACCCCACCAACCAGTCTCACCTTGACTACATACCCCTGCGCGACCTCTCTCCCCCCAGCAGCACTCAACACAGCCTCAAACATCGGTTTCACGATCACAGGGCACTCTGTTCTCGCCTCTACCTCTCCCGCCATTTCTCGCGGGGGCATCCCGACGACGTCTTTCACAGGCGCCTTCATATCCGCGATCTGGCGGAACAGGCGGCCCGTGGCGACATCCCATACACCGACTTTCCCCTCCTGGGTTCCCGCGATGAGAAGGTTTCCTTCGGCGCTGATGGAGAGCGCGGTGATCGGGCTTGTGTGCACCCAGAGTTGTTCAGCGGGGATCGTGACGGGGATGTCGGAATCTGGAGAATGGGGTTGGGTGTAGGGGGTTGAGGAGGAGGTGAGTGGGTGGTGGAGGTCGAGGGTTATGATGCCGGTGGGGGTACCGCAGTAGAGGGCGCGGTCAGTGGGGTCGAGGGTGAGGGTGTGCGCGGGTGAGGGGAGGAGGAAGGTGCGGAGGGGTTGGCCGGTGAGGGGGGACCAGAGGATGATTGAGGAGTCGAGGGAAGAGGTGAAGAGGAGGTGGGAGGTGTGCGTGGGGAGTAAAGCGGTGATTTCGAGGCGGTGGCGCGTGAGAACTTGGAGGGGCTTGGTGGGGGTGGCGCCTGGGGAGAGGAGGGAGAGGAGGGAGTGAACTTGGATCGTGGTGTCCGAGGAGCCGGTGTAGAGGTGGGTGGTGTCGGGAGAGAAGGAGAGCGTCGTGATGGATTGGAGATGCGGGAGAGGCGTGGTGGTGAAGCGGCCAGATGCGACCTGGGGATAAATTAATCAATCTTCACCCAATTCTCGGAGTAACAAAAGAACTCACCTCCCATACGTAAACCCTCCCACCCTCAGTCCCAACAGCCACAAACTCCCCCCCTCTACTCGCCGCCAACGCCGACACCTTCTCAGGAAACGACACCGTCGTCTCCAGCTGCCCCGTCACCCCAGTCCCCGCAATCCCAGCACCCTTCCCATCCTTCTTCCCATCTCCAAGCGCATACACATTGACCACCGCCTTATCCGTCTGAGCCGCAAACAAATGCGATTTCGTGAGCGCGACACATCGAGTATTGGAGCGCTTGAAGCTCCCAAGAGGTGTGGCCGTGTGGAGGTCGTGGAAGGAGAGTGAGGGGACGTCGGCGCTGTCGGTGAGATGGTGCGTTGCGGCGAGGAGGAGATGCTCGTGGAGCATTTTTGCGGTGGGGGGAGGGAGAGGAGGTGGGAGGTGGGAGGTGGTCGAGATGTGGGATGTTGGATCTGCGCAGGGAATTGGTGGAGGGGAATTTTTTGGCGCGTCCTGCAAGGCGGTGAGCGCGAAGCCACGTGATGCACTCGGTGAGGTTTTGTTTACAAAAATCCGGTATTGAGAAGGGACTATGAGAATGAAGATTGGGAGTGGGTGTAGCATTATTCCAGTGGATTACGTGAGGAACTGGTCTATTTGACAAGTTTGAGTGATGATACATGTCCGTAACCAGTGGCGTCGAGACTTCGACACTTCACACGCCTTGAACACCATCCACAACCACCTTAACCTCCTCCACCACCACCTCAACCCTCTCCACCACCACCTCAACCTCCTCCACAACCACTCCACCCCTTCCATCTCCTCCTACCTCACCGCCAACACCTCCTCTTCCTCGCCACAATGCCTCCAACCCGCACCCACGCGCGCTCCCGCAAGCCCCCTCCCACCGGCTTCAGCGAAATCGAAGACACACTCCTCGACTTCGCGAACGCGATGAAAGACGCCGAAACCGCTCCCCACGAAGGCAAGAAGAAATACGAGGCCACCTGGGAAATCTTCCGCATCTCGCACCAGCGCAGCAGGTTCGTGTATGAGCTGTACTACAAGAAGGAGGCGATTAGTCGCGAGCTGTATGAGTGGTTGCTGAAGGCGGGGTATGCCGATCGGCAGTTGATTGCAAAGTGGTATGTATTGGGGAGGGTACGGGGGATATGGGGTAGTGGGATAGTGGGGATATGGGCTGACGGCCATACAGGAAGAAGCAAGGCTATGAGAAACTATGCTGTCTACGCTGCATCCAAGCAAAGGAAACGAATTTCGGCGCCACGTGTATCTGTCGAGTACCGCGGGCGCGACTGACGGATGAGAGTGCGCAGGTGCAGTGTGTGAATTGTGGCTGCCGGGGATGTGCCAGTGGTGATTGATTGAGTTGGGGTGGTGTTTTGTGTTTACGATTTAGACGATGATGAGGATATGGGTGGGATGATGGCGTGGTCGGATATGCCCAAGAGGCACGAATCATGGCTGCGCGTTAAAGCTTTGTTACCAATGATATCACACGAACGAGCGCGGAATACGGTAGTACCTAATGAAATGAATGCATGCTTCAATGGACATAGATTCGTTGTGCGCATTACGAGCAGGATTCACGGTTCCGGGTTTGCAATTCCATGGGTTGGCGAAATTCATGCAGGCTTGTTACAGCTATCAATCGCTACCCCAGTCTATCCAAATCCAAACATAGCCCCCAAATCAAAAAGCTGCTCACCTCTATCCCAACACTATGCAGGAACCTGTTCCTCCTCCCTCCTCTTCCGCTCCCTCTCCGACGTAGCATTCCCCCCATTCTCCAACTTGAGTTCCTTCAACCTATTCGCCAACCTCTCATCCTCCTCCGTCTGCACCGGCACCGGCATCTCCACCTCCACACCCTCCCTCCTCTCCCTCTCCTTCTCCCTCTCCACCCTCAACATCTCTTCAATCTCGTCCTCGACCTCCCCCTCATCCACGACTCCCGCACCCTCATCCAACACACCCCTCACCTCATCCACGACATCCATCTCCTCCCTCAACCTATCCATAACCCCATCGACCCTCTCCGTCCCGCCAATCTCGCGATTCAAGCTCTCCAGAACGCCAGAACTCTTTTCCAGCATGCCCACGAGCTCGAGGTTATCCGTTGCCTGCTCGATACTCGCCATCACGGCCTCGAGCTGGGAGAGCGATGAGAGCGTCGTTTCTAGCGCCGTCTCGGCGAGTTTACGGGAGCGCAGGGCGGATTTCGCGAGGAGTGTGTTGTGTGTGGAGACGGCGGCGCGGGTTTTGTTGGTGAGGGTGGTGATGGTGGTGGTGAGGTCGGTGGTGCGGGTACGGAGGGTGGTGAGGAGGGTGCGTAGTTGCGCAAGGGAGGTGTCTTGAGTTGTGATGGGGGTGAGGGGTTCGTGGGGGAGGGGAAATTTGATGGTCTAGGATGTGTTAGAATATTGGTGTAGAACCGTGAGGGGATACTCACAGCTCCATCATACGCGGCCGCGCCTAAATCACGGCTGAGAAATTTCAGCAACACCTGAAGATCGAGCGAGGACATGTCCGGTGTCAACTCCCTCTTAAACAGCTCCACCGTAAACACCCTCTCCGCTCTCGTTGTTCTCGGCGCCACCATCTCTACCACCTTCTTCGCCGCTTCCTATCTCCCGTGTGTCAGCCCTCACCCAACTCATCCCTCCATCACCCATCAAAAACTCACCTCAACATTCCCCACGACCACAAACCTCCCCTCCACCACCTTCCTCCCCGCTGCCGCACCAAACCCCATCACCCCCAACCCCCACCCCACCACAGCCCCCATATAGCTCCAAGTCCTCACACTCTCCCTCCGCCTCAAAAACGTCTCCAGCTCCCACATGTCGCGTTTCTTCACGGCCTCATCAATTACGATTCCCAGCCCCAGCGGCCGCCCCCATTCCGGTAGTGACAGCGAGTTGAGCAGTGATGGGGTGGAGTCGAGGATGAAGGTTGAGGGACTGGAGGCGGGGGAGGTGAGGCCAGCTGCGGTGGCGAGAGTTAGAGCGGTGTGCCAGGCTGTGAGGTTCGCGTGGTAGCCGTTTGGGTTGGTGGTTTGGAGGTGCCGGAAATCGGAGTAGAGGGAAGGGAGGCGGGGTCTAGTAGGGGGTTAGGAAATGGGTGGTAATGGAGGGGGGAGGGGGGAGGGGGAAGCGCACTTGCGGAAGTCTGGGAGGGAGAGGATGAAGCTGAGGAGTGGGTTGGTGTCGTTGGTATTGTCCGGAGCCATGGTAAGCTTCCGGGGGAGGAGGAAAAAATTGGACAGATACGGTGGCGGTAGCTGGCTGGATGTAATGGCGAGATGCGGGGGTTCAGATTGGGGCAAGACGGGCGGAGAAGAATGTTGTCGTTTTCGAATAGTTACACGGGTGCCCTTGTTGGAGGACGCGATGTTGAACCTGAGAGCTGTGATGTGACGACAGCTCCAATCACGTGAAAACTCAAGGAATGAAAGCTCCCATAATGCGCCGAAAACAAACCCCCTTCATTGCCAAAATGGTATCACTAACTAGAAACAAATCGCTAACTCCCAAATCTATGCACAGAAATCAACTTGCCAAACCACCCAAGCTCAGAACCCGCCAATGCCGTATTTTTGGTCAATCAGCCGGTACCGCGCTTGCTCCTTGCGGTAGTTAATCAACATGGCCGCACACAAGAGCACGACTACGTCCAGCCCGACAATACCGAACGCTCCGGTAAACAGCACATTGAGCCATCGTTCTGCGTAGGTAGAAAAGGCCGTGACACAGCCCTCTTTGGTGGACGCGATTATGTCGTCGGTGCAGATATTATCGGGGACATATCGAGGCGAGGTCCAGTTTCGGTAGCCACAGCAATCGAACTGTCATCTTGTCAACACGTACATGATAGAATACTATATCACCACATACCTTTTGCTGGAGCATACTTTGCATGGCGGAACTTTGCCCGCCCCACATTTCCTCCAAGTTTGCTCGAGTTGAGAGCGTTTGCATCCACTCATTCAACCCGAGGCAGAGCGTAAATATGAGGCATACTGTGACGAGGAAAATATAGACCTTCAGCCACCCGCGCGATGTCGGGATCGCGAAGGCGGGAAGTGACATGAAGAACCCGATAACCACGAGCACGCCATTCGCAATGACAGCTAACAAACATCAGCTACAATACTCCAATCTCCAGCGCGATAACAAACCAGCCAAAGGACAACGCTGAAGCATGAGCAATCGTCCCACGGTCTCCTTGGACGGGGGTGAAGAGACTTGGGTCTGCCATACTGATCCGGCGCCGATCAACAGCGCGCCGGAAATCAGGAGCAGCGCATCGAACGCAATAAACGATTTGACGACGTGGGGAGGCATGTTGGGCGACGAGGAGAGCGGGTTGCGGATTGGAAGGCGACAGGTAAGCTCAGGAGGAGCTAGGCGGCGAAGGTTGGGGGGAGGCGGCGAAAATGACGGTGGAACAGTTGACGGCCAGCGTCAAACTGCTGGCGAATATCGAGCGAGCGAACGACGAGAGCCCAAAAGGAGCGTGGGAGGCGACGGCGGGGGTAAAAGAGCGTGAGACGAGGGGCGACGATGGAACGAATGTGGTGGTGGAGAGATGGGCAACAAAACGCAGCTGCGACATCTTGAGACGTGAGAAGCAGCAGCCAGGGGTGAGAACTGTAGGGCAGGCGTGATTGGAGGTATTGGCGCCGACGCCAAACGATAGTTGCAAAGGCAAGGAAAACTGGATCATTATTGAGAATATTAAGAAGGTCGAGTTATTTTAGAAAGTTGATCATAGATGAATGACTTGGGGGAATATGGGTCACGTGACATGGCAATGCCAATGTCGAGTTGTTTTGTATTCATTCTGCTTTTGATATTTTTTCAACACTCACATTGCTATCAGTGAACCACTTGACACTAGTGCTACCTTCCATCAACCCCTACGGGTTGCCATCGATTGCATTCGGCATAGCTAGCTCTGGATATCTTCATACAATGGCACCGCTCGCATGTCCCAACCCACCGTGACCACCTGTAGCCCATGAATGTGCCCTCCTTTTAGGCATTCCGCTGGCTATACCTTGACGTGTTGCTCTCAGATTAAGCCGCCGTGTTATGAATGCAGATCGAGGGCGAATGACCGGGATATCAACATCTTCCTGTACAGACCCATCTGCTCATTTCCCATCCACCTCCACGGCCGCATTCTGCAGAGCCATCAACACCCTCCCTCCAACTCTCCCCTTCTCTCCCCCATCCTTCAACAATCCCCTCAACGCTCTCTCCAGGCCCTTCACAACCTCCCTTCCCTCAGCAGTATTCAACCATCTTCTTCTCCCCTCGGCATCCTCGCCGCCCTCCTCACACTCCCCAAACAGCCCCAATCCCGCATACGCCCTCGCCCCAACTCTCCTCACATGGATAACCGCACTCCAATGCAGCCCATCCACCAGCTTCCCCCCCACCTCCTCCACCCCACCCTTTACCCCAACCTCAATAAACCTCTTCAACGCCTCCAACCCATGACCCGTCTCCACAATCCCCACGAAATCACGCAGCCCACGACGCCACCCACCTTCCTCGACCATATCCACGCCAGCAACCGTCAATGCCCACGACAAAAACAGCACAGCATCTCGGCGTATATCAGGGTCGATATGTGTCATGGCCGAAAACACATACAATCGCAGTAGCGAAAGATGCGCTATTATATCTTGCGGGGAAAACGCTGCTGCTGATGGCGCTGTTGTTGCATCTGGCTTCGCCTCGCCGCCGGATAGTAATCGCAGTAGTTCTTTCCGCACGCCCGCGGAGGTGTCGACAATCAGTGGCAGCAGTTTCGGCAGCGCTGTTGCAGGCGGTGGGTGTGAAACCAAATGGGCGAGGCTTTCTTTCCTGATCGCGGATGCATGGTGGGATAGGAGGGAGAGGTGGTGTGTGATTTTTGAGGCTTCGCTGGGGGCGGCGCTATGGAGGGATTGGGTGCTGAGGACGATGGATTTGGCGCGAAAGGAGGTCGAGGTGAAGTTGTCGGGCTTTTTGGCGGTTTTGCCGACGCGGAGTTTGGTTTTCTGGGGAGAGTTAGTGGTTGAGGGAAGAGATAAGGGAGGGCCGCACTTTGAAGTCGGCGGCCTTTTCGGCCTTTTTTTTGGCGGAGGAGCCCATGGTGGTGGTTGGTGGGGTTTTCTGGTGGGGTTTTCTGGTGGGGGGGGGTTGGTCACCGAGCGCAGAATTGAGAGTGAAGTTGGAGTGCGACAGTGATTGACCTGCGCATGCGCGTGTCACTGGCACGTGACATTTAGGAACAAGTCCTGAATGCATAAAGAAGGCTGCTGACAAGGTCCATTGTTTCCCCTTGATTACCCAGGGCCTTCTCTCTCATGCTGGAGATCATCACAAGCTCAAGGCGGCCATGCGTGTCAAGTTTCACGGGCACCGGCGAAGGCACAACGTTGCATCTCGCAGGCTGCGTCGACCGCGGTGGCCAATCGGCTCAGGTGCTACAAAAATTTTCTGATTTGGGAGTGGGAGTGGGAGAGTGGCCAGCACGTTGCAAACACCAGAAGATGCAATGCGCGTGGATGGAGATGCCGGAGTGGGAGAGCGCGACTGTGGATGGAGGTGAGATGGGATGAGCATGATGAAGAAGAGGCCAATAGAGCAGAGTAGGTTATCTTACATGGATCTCACAATAGCTGTACTCGTTCAGGGCAGCTCTCCGCCTGCCAGCCACTGGCCCATCTCCCGCCCCCCATGCTTACGTGCCAGCCTCCGTGCCTGTGCCGCCCATATAATAAAAAAGCTTCCCCATGCTCCCCCAGTGAAAAAAAACTGCTATCTCTGCTCCGTCCTTCTCTCCTTCTCTCCCTCCCTCCCCCCCCCCCCCCCCCCCCCCCCCCCCCCCCCCCCCCCCCCCCCCCCCAATCTCCTTCCCCGCCCTGTCCCTTCCTTATAGTTTGCTTGAGAGCTCAATTAGACTTTCTGCTTTTAGAACACCCTATAGACTCTTTCTCTCCTGCTACGTCTCTTCTTTTTTTCCCTTTGCTTGTTAGACCTCTCGTTCTATAGACTTTCATCTCATCATCTAGCGCCATCATGGCTTCTCTCACCACGCTGCCGACTGAGCTCGTCTCCGCCGTCTTCAGCTCCCTTGTCAACTCCCACGACTGCCCCGCCTGCGCCCAGGCCGACCTCCACGCCCTCACCCTCGTCTCCCGCTCTCTTCGTCCCATCGCCACCGAACATCTCTACTCCAGCATCACCCTCCGCCCTCACGACTCCACCACCTACGAACCGCGTCTCACCGCCCTCAAAGACACCCTTTCCTCCTCTCCCGCCCTCGCAGCCTTCGTCCACCGTCTCCGCTTCTCCCACGAGCAGACCGCGATCACCCGCGCCCACTGGTCCTCTGTCGTCGCCCTTGCCCCCAACCTCAAGGTTCTCCAGGGCGTCGACACCTTTTTCCCCGAGGCCCACGGCGAGGAAGAGGCGGACACGGGTGTTCCTGGGGATGGCACACTGGATGGCAACGTGGGGGCGCTCATGGCGCTCCCACACCTTACTCAGGCGGTACTCCACCACGAGTCCCTCCCCGTCTCCCCCTCCCAGCTCCTCTCTTCCTGGCCGTCCCTCCAAACCCTCGTAATCGGCAACATCCACGAATCCTACGACTACGATGATGTTGATTGCACCCTCGGCGACCTCTCCACGGGTCTCGCGGCCTGCAAGAATCTCCGCAACATTTACTTCCACGACTGCGACCTCGATAGCTACACTCCCGAGGAACGCCAACAGGGAGTCTGGCCCTCCCTTCCCCCCTTGGAGCGCCTGGGAATCGAATACTCCCTCGCCCCCAGCTTTTCCCTCCCCTCCATCACAAGCTGGCTTTCCTCCAGCCGCCGCTTCGCAGAGACCCTCCACACCCTCGATTTCCATCGTCAACTCCGCAGCGCCGGCGGCCTCCGCGAACTCGCCGATCTCCTCGCCGTTGCGAAAAACCTAAGGAAACTCTCAGTCTCACTTACCTGGACGCAACGCGACATGCCTGACACAACTGGTATCATCCTGCGTTCTTCGACGCTCGATGAAATGCGGTATATCGTTTCTTATATGCCGCCCACCATCCCGGTCGGCGCGGAGGAGGAGTTTGAGACCGTCCTCAGCAAGAGCATTCACGCGCTCCCGCGCCTGAAAATGGTTACCGTCGGCAGCAGTGGTGGTGCGGAGGGCAAGTGGGAGAGGTTGAGGGAGATGAAGGAGATTGTTGTGGTGGTGGAGGAGATGGAGGAAATCGATGGCGGTGTGAAGAGAGCCGCGGGGTTGAAAAGAAGTGGAAAGGGGGTGAGATGTGAGGTTGGTGAGAATGCGGAACCGGTTGTGGAGAGGGCGGAAGAGGAAGTGCAAGGTGAGGGTGAGGAGAGGGAGGAGCGGGAGCAGGAGGAGGAAGGTGGTGATCTGGTTGAGATGCTGTGGGATGAGGTCGGGGAGCTCGTGGAGCTTTGGTGTGCGTGATTGGGGTCCTTCTTTCCTTCTTTCATCCTTTTTTTTTTTTTTTTTTTTGCGTAGGAACATGGAAAAAGTACAGCGTGCTTCTTCCTTCAGGACAGGGTGTTTTCCAGCGGCTGGGTCTTGCCATGTCTTTTTTTCTTTCATCTCATCATGTCATCTCATGTATGTGTGTTTTTATAGCCGGCTCTCTTGCTTTTCTTTTTTGTATCTTCCTTCGTTGTCAAAATCTCAGGGCGTGTGTGCGTATACTATATCATATCATATTGTATCAGAGAGTGGGGAGGAGATACGGGGTAATAGATAGATAGACTACATACCTATAACCCAAAAAATTGTCGTTCTTTTTAGCTAACTATGGTAATCATCATCTAGTCACTGGATTTCTTTTGCGCTACAGTGGTAAAAAAAGTTGACCTGACTTGACCTGACTTGACTTCGATTTCCATTGCATGTACCTCCTTTCGTAACCTACAAACATAACCAAACCCAGCAACCCAGAATCCCAGAATCCATCGCGTATGATATATCCCCCCTCAACACCAGCCCGCATCCATCCTGCGTCCAACCAACCAACATAACATGATATCCAAAACCCAAGGAATAAACAAGAACCAAGAAAACAAGGGGGAAAAAAAAAAAAACAAGAAAAACATCCCAGTAACTTCAACCAAGGTGGGTAACATTCATCAACATCAACATCAACATGACCCAGAACCATAACAAAAAAACGAGATAACGCCCATCGCAATGCAATAAACCCCAACACCAACACCCCACAACACCTCTCCCTCTCCTTCACCTCAACTCCCGACTTCCTTCTACTCCACCCCTATTCGACCACCTCTTCTCCCTGCCCCACCACCCCATCCCCCGCTCTCCCCACCACCTCCCCCTCCCCCTCCAAATCCTTAAACCGATACAACCTCACCACCCTATCCTCACCGGCCGTCACCATCGCGCTATCCCCCAACCCCACACACGTAACCGGTCCACGATTGTTCGTCAAAGTTCTCTGACACGTCCCCGATTTCAGGTCCCACACTTTGACCATCGAGTCCTGCGCGCCCGAGATGACTCTCAGTGAGTCCGCGGCGAGCGCCCAGATACCCTCGACGTGCCCGAAGAGCGTGCGTGTGCATTTCCCCGTGGCAACGTCCCAGAATTTGATGGTTCCGTCGAGGGCGGCGGAGATGAGGGTTGATGGTGGGGGAGAGCGGTTAGGGGTGGGTTTGAGGAGCGGGGTGGTCGGAGAGGTGGCGCGGAAGGAGGTTGGTGGGGAGGTAAGGTGGGAGGGAGTTGGGGAGGAGCGGGATGGGGGCCCGGGAGGGGCGGGGGAGGATTCGCGGTGGTGGAGGGTGATGGGGATTACTTGTTGGACGTGGCCGACGTGGCCTTCAAAGGTGCGAACGCAGCAGCGGGCGTCCAGATCCCACATTTTAATAGTTTGGTCGTCGCTGGCGGAGAAGACGGTGCGCGAGCCGGAATCGATGCGGACCGAGTTGACCCAGTCGTGGTGCCCTTTGAGGGTGAAGGTGTTTTTCTCCGTGAAATTCCACACTTTGATGGTGTTATCAACAGAGGCGGAAACAAGGAGAGTAGAGTCAAAGTGGAGGGACACGACCCCGTCTTCGTGCCCTGCAAGCGTAGAGATGCACTGTCCAGTGCGGTAGTTCCAAATCTTCATTTTGTGATCCATGGAACCAGAGATGAGCTTGGTATCGTCGAATTGGAGACAGCGGATAGCCTGTGTATGTCCAGTGAGTGTCTGGAGTACCTCGCCCGTTTCAATATCCCAAATCTTGATAGTCGAATCGTAGGAGCCGGTAGCAAGAGTTTGTTCATCAAATTGAAGACACAGGATCCCATCAGTGTGCCCTTTGAATTCCCGCTTGATGCAGCGACCACGGCGCCAATTGGCCTCCACCTTGTAGCGCTCGGAAAACACAGTTTTCCAAGGCTGGGGGCGGAATGGAGTAACCTCGCCCTCACGTTGGCATGGGCGCTTGACGACAGTTGCCGGGTCTGGCGTGGGCTCTGAGGACTCTGGCCGCTTCCCATTAATGTTCAAACGACTTGTACCGGCAGTAATCTGCTGAGTGAATGCTGATTGCGGCTGCTGGGCGCGCAATTCCATTGTTCTTCGAGATGCCCGGAGTCTTTTCCGTTCCAACAGAGGCAGTCCCCATCCGCACTTGTCACATTTGCGGTCAATGTGCTGTTCACACATTTTGTGCCAGACGACATCGTCATCAGCAAGTACTCGCCAGTTGTGTGATACCTGTGCAGCTCTACACAAGGACGCCGTGTCGAGGTAGGAGAGAATCTTGAATGAAATCTCCGGTGGGAGAGTCGAGAGAAAGTCGATGCGGATAAGATCTCGCACAGCACCCGACAGATATGACAGCTGCGGGAAACAGCACTGTTGCAAGATGCCCTGTAGCATGAGCTTCCTCATCTGGGCCGGGGCGGCCGAGAACAAATTCCACACATGGCTGATTGCTTGTTGATCTGCAGCGGGCAACTTTTCCATTCCCTACATGGCGGGGCATCATTAGCGATCAATCCCGATCACTCCCGCGTAACACAAGCCCAATGCAGAAGCACCACTATCCCCATCGCCAGGCTCCGAGTAATATAAATCGGGGACTTACCCTCTGCAGCTGCTCCATGGTCGGCTCATTCGCCTGGCGCCGACACTTGAGGTCTGGCCTATGCCGGTAGCAATACCGCGTGTTTGTGGGGGGCGGTTTCAGCTGGACGTTTCGAGTATCCGGCTCTGCGGTGTTTTGGGACGAATACTGCTGGGGAATGTGGTTTCTCAGGAAAGGCCCAATGTCCTGCCTGACAGTCTCGGAGGTGTTTGGCGGAATGGAGGCGATGGGCGAGCCCGGAGTATCCTCGCGGGCGCCATCAATGGCGAATTCCATGGTTCTGTCGGCGCAGATATCGTGGTCGGGAACTGGGGGTGTTTTCGGTAGTGAGGGTGCGCAGAATGGCTCGTCCTCGCTGGGGCCGCAAAAGAGTGATCGTCGCTGGCGTTTTGCCGGGCGTGACTCGGAGTCGTCAACGCTGGAACAATGGCGGGCAACTGGAGAAGCGGAGGAGGAGGATGGCGAAGGAACGGCGGAGGAAATGGTGGGGAGGACGGGTTTCGAGGAGAGGTGAGAGAAAGTTGATCGGTGGGTGGCCACCAAGGGAGGCTGCAGCGGCACCAAGATTGGCTCAACGTCACGCGAGAGGTGGAGAGGGTCCAACATGATGGACACTGAAGCCATTGATGTCCGAGAACTCGCCGGCCACAATCCGAGACCAGTGTTACCGTGACGCTTCACCGATGGAAGCCGCGAACAATCACCCAGAGCAGCGCCTTGGGAAACGACGAGCAGTCTGGACCTGCAGCTAGCCGTTAGGTGCAATGGAGGAACTTGTTGAAGAATCCAATGTTGTGGAGAGTGGAGAGTGGTGAGACGAGGATGGTGGGACGGCGAGGATGTCAGGAGGGTGGTAATTGAGGTACAAAAGGTAGAAAGAAAGAGATCAAGTATTGGGAGTGGAGAACAGCTGGATATGGGGGAAGCTTGTGGTATGTAGGGCGGATGTCGGAAAGCTGGGGCAATATGATGCGGCAATGGCGGGCCCGATGTCGAAATGGAGACAGGGTTTTGGGGAAGGAGATTTCTGGAACAAGCAGACTTGGCTGTTCTTGTGTGCTCGGAGGGGGGGGGAGGAGTTTGTATGGTGGGGGGGTTGATGGCGTTGTGCTCTAACGTTATTGCGCAGCCAGAGAGCTATTGCACCATCATGCCTGCAATCACGAAAGTGACAGCAAACACCGATTTTGATCCCGCCACCACCCCCGTGTCCGTGCCTTGGAGAAGCCTGTGATCAATAATCACTAAGCAATCAATCATCACTGAGAAGTGAGTGACACCATTGTAAATCCGTGGTATGGTTGGGGATACCAAGTCATAGCATCTGGCCATTGGTATTGACATGCGATGGCGTCTTACACACTTTATAGCAGCTAATCATTGAGTCACCAAACGTTATTGCGCGAGTCTGTGGCCAGCCATTCGGCCGATATCATCCACTCCCCACGCCGTGTTCCGTCAGTAAAGTTATGGTGGGGTATGGACATGAGCTTCTCCAGGAAACCGAACCACATCTCCCCAGCCCTGTCTCCGTCCCAGCACTGCGTCACGCTCCCCCACAATCGATCATGGACTCGGAATCGGACAAGACCATGTAGACCCACAATTAGATCTGCTGACCTAACCTCTGACTGTTCATTCATCTTCACAGTGTATCACCACAAATATTACCCACGCTGCATGTTCTATTTTACGGCTTCATGATATACACCTATAGTACAATTCTTCTCCAGCACCCATTCCAATCACTACTCAGTCTTCTCCTCAGTCTTCTCCTCCGGCTTCTCCTCAAACTCCCCCGCCATATTCTTCCTATGCCCATCCAACGTCCTCACCACACCCACCGGAATACTCTCCAAATTCCTGACCAAATCCCCACCACCCATAGTCTGCAACACCGCCACAATCTGGCTCCTAAGCCCCTCATAACCCGGCAACGCACTAACCCAGGCAATCTTACTCCTATCCATCACCTCGGCCTTGCCCATCTTGCCCGCAACATGTCCATCGACTCTCGCCGCCATCAAAATCAACTTATCCAACCCCTGTCTCGCCGCCGGATCCAACCCCTTCATCGGCTTCCCCGCCGGAAACATCAAATCCATGACCACCTTCAAATGCTCCGGGGACACATCCGGAAAAGTGACACATCCAATCGGGCCCGACAACAAGGCCTTCAACTTATGCGAGCGCTTATAGGTCTTGAAATACGCCTTCTTGGACGTGGCATGCAGCGGGTCGTCCTTCTTATCGAAGTGGTCTGCAATCTTGACGGCCGCATCGAAGACGCCGTTCCTCAGGATCGTGACCTTGATGTGCGGCGTGATGGGGTCGTCAGTGAGACCGAGTTTTGCGAGCTGCGTGGAGAGCTCGCGGCGGAGGGCGACCCATTCGGTCGCGCGCACATTGTTGTGTTGGAAGAGGAGCATGAGAGGGGTGGAGCGGAGGAGGGAGAGGTAGTGGCGGTGAAGCTGGGTTTTGCGGGAGGCTGCGGCGCGGTAGGAGGGAGGTTGGGTTGCTGGGTGGGTGGTGGGCACGGCGGAGGCCGCGGCGGGTGTGTAGATGGCCGCGGCGGAGGCATAGTTGCGGAGGAGGGTGTTGGAGGGGGCCAACAGCCGGGAAGGGAGGGGGAGGGTGGGGAGCCGGGGAGGCATGGTGTTGGAGGACGCGCTGGTGAGGAGGTTAGCGAGGTGTGGGAGGAATTGAGGGTGTGGGTGGGCTTACGAGGAAAGGAGAGCTGTTGGCGGGGCGGTGAAGCGGCTCCGATGAAGTTCGTCGTGATCCAAAACTTTGGTGGAGGGCGCGCAAAGTCCGGCAATGGTGTTTATGCACACAACTTCTCATAAATACACGAAATAAATAAAAAAGTGGCATAGTAACTTTTTTGGCCTCCTTTTCTCTCATCGGGTCATGAATGCGGGAAGTTGGCCACATTGCTCAATTCGAGTGATCAGAACCTAGTCCCATCACGTGCATCAATGGATTGTGAACTTTGATATGAACAGTTCAAACGTTCTGGTCAACCAACTCAAATCTGCGTTCCGTGAAAACCGATAGACATTCAAGGCAAAGGTATTTACACAACTCATGATTTAATCTTTTGCAAAACCTGTTACAAAACTACAAGAAAGAAAGACATCATAAATCCATATACCCCTATCTCCTCCATCAATTCGCCCATCTAGCATTAATCTGTCTTTTCCTAACCATCGGCGCCACCACCATAGCACCCACCACCAACCCCACCACCGTCACCACCAACTGCACCTTCCCAAACTTCCTCCCCAACAAATCAAACTGCATACTCGGGCTGACTCTCGTCCCAAACAAATCCACACCGTACGCAAACACCAAACTCGTACTCTCGAGTTGACTCGGCGTCGTCTCCACCTTCTTCAACCCCACCACTTGTCGTTCATGTGTGATGACGCTCCTCGGATCAATATCAATCACCGGAGCATATGGAAACAATCCCTCTTCTTTTTCGAATTCATTGGGGTCACGGCCGACAGGGCGCCGAGGGTCGAGGACACGTTTTGGGATGGCGTAGATACCATTTTGGGTTATGGCGAGGACCTCACGCGAAGTGATGCCTTGCTTGGTTGAGGTGACCGCGAACGAGGTGATTCGGGATGGGAACATGTATGATTGGGAGATGACGTGAGGTTTAGCGTTGGCGACATCGAAAGAGGATGCGTTGTTTGAGTTGCCGAGAGGTCCGCGGTCATTCTTGAATTCGGACTCGTAGAGCTCGGAAACAACAAGATGGTATCCCTTGGCGGCATCCTCAGTGGGAGCGACATCAGAATCGGCAAAGTAGGAGTAAACAATCCAGTTCTCGGAGACTGTAAGGGTAATGGGAATAGAAGTATCCACAGCTGTATGAGTGGTGGTGTGGAGGATTGTGCCGGAGACAGAGTCAATGAGGTAGACCGAAGCGGTGGAAAGCCTTTCGTTGACCGTGGTAATGGCGAGGAGGTGCTGGTTCAAATACTTGTAAAGCACTGAGCGATCGCCGAGAACTTTGCCAATGGAGGCAACAGGATCGTGGAGAGGACGGCTAATGAAAGAGGTGATTTTCTCGTCCTTAGGGGGTGTGAAGGTCCATGTCTTCTCGACTGTTTTTGAAGTGCTGACCAAAACGCCTTCAAGACCGGTTTCATCCTTGCTGCGGACAACAATGTGGATTGGCCGGCTAACGTTGGCCTCGGGAGGTACGGTGACATAGCGATCCAGCATGCTTAGATGGGCGACTGCAATCTTCTCCCCTTTCTCAGTCTCTGCTACGGTGGAGCTTGAGACCTGAGCGGGAAGCTTCTGAGCGCCGAGAAAAGTGCCGTTAAAGGCGTCAAACTCCGTGTAGACACCGGAATTCGTAAGTGCCCCTACAACCCCCTTTCGCGGAACAAAAACAGAAGATACACCTTCATACGGAGCATTAGGGACTGCCAGCGTACCATCCCACACCATCTCTCCCTTCCTGCCGACATCGAGAGCCATAATACCGCCATTGATGGTAACAACGACTGCCAGCTTCCTGAAACCGAAGAAATCGCGCCATTTTCCTGTCCGCTCTTCGGTGATATCCTTATTAAGGAATGCCGCCATAATTCGCTTCGGGAGAGCCTGGGCCCAGGCTGGACCATAAGTCTTCAGCTCGTTAAGGTGGCGGGTAACGCGGTGAATGTACGCAGCGCCAACACTCTGATGTGTCTCCACGTCCAGTTCATCCACAATTTCCTCAGTAGCAGGGTCAAGAAGCTCCACCCATGTGGAAGCTTCAAGGAATGACAGAGACTCCCGACGAAACCAAGAGGCCTCTCCATTCCGGACGAGATACTGATTTCCAACAAACTCTGGAGTAGAGCTAGTGACAAACGTTCGGACACTGTATGTTCCATCGGCCTTTGCGATAACCTCCGATATCGCGTTCGCCAATTCCGACCGAGGAAGCGGCTTTTCTCCAGCCGGGAATCTTGCTACAGCTTCCGCAGATTTCGTGTCATAAACAATGGTCTCTCCGGTGCCCAACGTCCAAACAACATAGTCCTTTCCAGCTGATGAAGTCAGTGAAATGGTGCCGCCAATAGCTTCATATCCATTCCTCTCTTCAGTCTGGTAGAGTTTCTCGAGCTTCTGTCCATCAACGAGCCTGAATACATCCGCCCAGGATTTGTGATCTTGAGTCCGATAGTACAGAACCAAATGTTCGCCATTGGCCTTGAGCTCGATGTCAAACGTTTGTGGTGGGAGATCAGCCGGGAGAGGAGTGGGCGTCTTTTGTCCCAACGGCAACAACATTAACTTTCCGGCATTGCGATCCATCCAGGCCATAGCTTGTCCGCCAACGATAATCTCCATTGGATCCATGATTGACACGTCAATGCTCTGTGTAGCTCCACCAACGCTCCAGTCGGCAAAGTTGATTTGGGTGAAATGGAGCTTCTGTAAAGGTTCAAGCCATACGGCGGTAACGGAGTTCTCGTCGACGAGGAGCGAATGCGGGAGTCCTTCTCTACATCACGCCAGTACAAGTTAGTACACTTCCATCCAATGATCCCAAAACCGGAAGCCATCGGCAGAATGGATTCCTACCCCGTAGTTACTTTTCTCTTCCACAACACATCACCAGTTTGTGGCTCCAAGAAAACAACTGTTCCGTCCTCCAGCAACACAACAGCATTATTCGAGGCAGTGACCTTCACATCCGTCACTTCCTTTTCCAGAAAATTCTCCCAGACAAGCTTCCCAGCACTCATTTCAAATGCGCTGACATCCTTTCCGATCGTCGCTACCACAATCCCAGCGCCCGATGTCAGCCTCCCCGCAGCCTGGGGATCTTCAACGAGCTGGTGGCGCCACACAATCTCGCCATCTTTCGGATTCAATGCGGCGAGGATTGCACGTGCAGTAATGGTGTATATCAGCGAAGCTTTGCTTTCCGGCGATGGATGGGCGAAGAAGGTGCTCCCAGGGAGAGCAAGCCCGATCAGTGGGATGTGCCAATCGACCTCGTAGGCATCGTCTTTGAGAACGGCGGCGGAGGAGGGAAGGTGGACGACGAGGAGCAGAGCGGAGAGGAGAAGGGTCGAGACGAGCGCGGAGGCCGATGATAGGCCTCGGAGGCGCATTGTTGCTGTGGGGGGGAGGTTGAGGACTGGTAGTGGGCTGCGCATAGCTGGAGGTATCTCGACGATGCTATCATACTTAACACGTTACCGAGTGCTTCATTGTGAGCCAAGGCTGTCAGTCATCAACTGCTCGGAGCTCTCCCACAACCGACGCCTCAACCGAGAGCTTGTTTATTGCGATAGATACCAACTAGCCTGAGATTGGCACCTTCGTGACATACAATCGACGCGCCGCTTATATAAAGCTATATATTTGAGGGAGTTCGTCAGATCTGTGCGACGCCTGGCCGAGGGACTTTGACACTAAAGGACACGTAAACGTCGTTGTCGAGCCGTGATTGAACAGAAAAGAGAAGAGAAGCTCTAACAGGCTCATTAGATCCAGTGCTAGCTGTTCAAATAACTGCTCACGTTCTGGCATCACCAATTATCGAGTGATGTAGCATGAGTATATTTATATCACGTGTCAGGTTGGCTTTAGACTTCCATCACGACAGCTCCATAGCTGCTCCAGCTTCAAGCTCCCTCCAACTCCACCACACACCTTTATCGTTCACCGCGGCCTCCAATAATCGGAGTCGGGCTCACCTAGGTCTGACCTTCCTCTACAATCCAATGAGGTTCCTACATTGACTCAGCCTCTCGTACACAGGACACAGATCCATCTTTCGGACATCCGACCCCTCCACCGCGGCCATCTTGATTCCCATTCACCCTCCAATGACCACCGGAAAATCAATCCTCACACGTCAACGATAATACCTCCGTAATGCCGCACCTCAACCTCCCCTCACTTCTCATCATCTCCGCTATTCTTCGCATTGGGTTTCTCCTCTACGGCCTTTATCAAGATGCCACTAGCACCGTTAAATACACCGATATCGACTACCTAGTCTTCACCGATGCGGCGCGGTATCTGTCTGAAGGTGGGTCTCCCTATGACCGAGAGACCTACCGCTATACTCCCCTCTTAGCATACCTCCTCCTCCCAACAACTTTCCCAGGAGAATGGTGGTTCCATTTCGGCAAGATCCTTTTCGCGGCCTCCGATATTGTCGCCGGATGGGGTATCTATCATATCCTTCGTCACCGTGGAGAGGCCGAGCAAAAGGCACTCTGGTACACTGCAGGCTGTTGGCTCTTCAATCCCATGGTGGCCACAATATCCACGCGGGGAAGTAGTGAAGGTCTTCTCGGGGTTATGGTAATTCTCCTTCTCTGGTCCGTCACCACCCAGCGCTCTCCCATTCTCTCCGGCTTCCTCCTCGGTCTCGCCACACACTTCAAGATCTACCCTATCATCTACACTCCCTCCATCCTCCTCGCCATGGACCACGACAACACCACCTCCCTCCACAACTTCATCCACCACTTCCCGACCCCCCGTCGCATCAAATTCGCTCTCTCCGCGCTCGCAACCTTCACCGCACTGAACATCCTTTTCTACGCCATCTACGGGTACCCTTTCCTCCTGCACACCTTTCTCCACCACATCTCGCGCCTCGACCACCGCCACAACTTCTCGCCCTACAACATCCTCCTCTACCTCATCTCCTCACCTACAGGCGCATCCTCCACTCCATTCGCCACCTACGCCTTCATCCCGCAGATTCTGCTCGCGGGGGTCATCCTCCCGCTCGCATGCGCGAAACGTGATCTCCCGGGATGTCTCTTCGTGCAAACATTTGCGTTCGTGGCGTTCAACAAGGTGTGCACGAGCCAGTACTTCATGTGGTATATTGTGTTGCTCCCGTTTGTGTTGCCAGGGAGCCGGTGGATAGGGTGGAAGGGAGTGCTGGGGTTGGCGGTGTGGGTTGCAGGACAGGCGGCGTGGTTGGCGATGGGGTATAGGCTGGAGTTTTTGGGGGAGAGTGTGTTTTTTCCGCAGATGTGGTTGGCCGCGTTGGCGTTTTTTGCGGGGAATTGTTGGTTGTTGGGGGAGTTTGTGGGGGATGTTGTGGAGGGGAATAGGGGAGGCGAGGGGAAGGTGGTGGTGAAAGGGTAGAGGGAGATGGGTTTGGTGATTGTATGGAGTATAGGCGGTACTGAATATATCCCGATGAGTTATACAACTGGATTATCAAACATTACCAGACTTATTTCAACTGCTAACTATCCAATGCTACCAAATCCCATTTCCATTATTTCCCCAACGCCTCCTCGCCACCCCTCTCATCCCTCACCTCCACCTCCACCTCCATCATCCCCCGCTCCGTCTTCATCATCCCCCCCACCTCCTCATCTTGTTTCCCCACCCCCACCCCCTCTCCCTCCTCCTCCACTCCATCTCCTCCTCCTCCTCATCATCACCATGCATACTCCCCGCACCACACCCACACCCCGCTCTGACACTCCACCTGGGCATCCTCCTCATCGCCGCTCTCGTAGCCCAAAGACATTCCCTTCAACCCGAATTCCCGCCGTGTGGCTTCGAGGTCGTGGATCAGGGTGCGCAGGCGCGCGCGTTGGTGGTTGGTCAGGTCGCCGAAGAGGTGGTAGTAGGTGTGGAGGGTGGATGGGGAGGTGAGGATCGTGGTGAAGAGTGAGTCGGGCTAGGGGGTGGGGGAGTCGTCGTGGGAGAGGGGGAGTCATGGTGGGAAGAGGAGGGAGGGATGAGGGTTTCTTCGGTGTGGGTGAGGGCTGAATCGGAGGACATGGTGAAGTTGGTGGTGAAAGTGTGTGGATGTTGGTGGAGAAGTGGTAGTTGAGTTAGGGTGGATGGGTTGTGGGTTGTAGGTTGTTGGTTGGAGAAGGAGGAAGGGATATAGGGATATATACTGATTGGTGAAGATCTGGGGAGAGGAGTGTGAGATGCTGGAGAGGTGGGGAGCGAGGGGATATTGAATTGTTTGGGAGTTTGGGGTGGAATTCTGGGGGAGTGAATTGAAGAGTAGCTAGACACTGTTGATATAGGAATGGGCTTCAATCCACTTAAATGTGATATTGCTGTGGGCGTCAACAGTTGATTGATAACGCTCAAGGATGTGTTCCCCAAAGATTGGAGACCAAAATGGAGGCTGGGAATAGGCATCATGTAGTTCGGCAACCTCGACAGGAGATAAAATAAGCATTCTTTTCATTGCCATGGTATCCACTTCCCTCACCCATTACATTTCCCCACACTGTGTAATCACCACATCCGTCGTCGGCCTATCCAAAATGACCCTCACATTCTCCACCTTCCTAACCACCTCCATCCCCTCAATAACCCTTCCAAACGCCACATACTTCCCGTCCAAAAACGGCGCCGCTTTACTCGTGATGAAAAACTGGCACCCATTGGTATTTGGACCGGAGCTATCACAAAAACGCATCAGCAACATCCTCGTCTACCCAGGAGAAAGTTGGTACTTGGCCATGCTGAGGATTCCAGGCCCATCATGTTTAATCATAAACCCCTCATCGGCAAACTTATCGCTTCCGTAGATCGTGGTAGATCCCGTTCCATCGCCGTTCAGGAAATCGCCGCCTTGGATCATAAAGTCTTTCATCTTCACTCGTCAGCCACCATTCTCCATCCCAGTCAACATTTCCTGCAGACGAGAACTCACCACGCGATGAAACTTGCAGCCCTTGTACCCAATCGGTTTCCCACCACGACCTTTGTGTTCACCGGTACAGAACTGGCGGAAGTTTTCGGCGGTCTTGGGAACGATCTTGGGGAAGAGCTCGAGTTTTATTCGGCCGAGTGGCTCGCCTAGCTCGAGATGGTGCTGTGAGTAGGTGTGTGGGATATTGATGGGACGGGGACATACCGCCGAGCGCAACGTCGAGGAAGCAGATGGGGTTTTCAAAGGTTGGGGCGGACATGGTGTGGGTGGATTGAGGTGTGAAGACACGGGTGTGGGTAGAGCTGGGGAGACGCGTTGGAACTCTGGAGCTTGATGGAGACGTCACTGGAGCACGTGATGGCGGGTGGTGAGAATAATTCCAACGGCTGTTGTAGGAAGTGTTTCTGTTTACTCAGTTCCCAGATCTCTACTATTAGGGGGAAATACAATTCCTCCCGCAACGAGGGGAGGAATTCACAAATCCATGACCAGTCATCGTTGCTGGTCGTTTATCTTATCTTATCACGATCATCACCCCACTCCACATCACCAAAAGTTCCCATCTCGAATCCCAACCCAACCCACACCTCCGGTTCCTCCCCCCTCGCCGCCCCCGCGCCCCACCCTCCACCATGTCAAAGCAACAAGCCAAAAACATCATTGTCAAGCTCATCGTCGGCGCCGGCGCGGCCTCCCCCTCCCCCCCCGTCGGCCCCGCCCTTGGTTCCAAAGGTGTCAAGTCCATGGACTTTTGCAAAGAATTCAACGCGCGGACAGCGCACATGGTCCCCGGCACACCAATCCCAGCGCGTATCACCGTCCGCCCGGATCGCACGTTTACGTTTGAGTTGAGGACGCCTGCGACGAGCTGGATGTTGATGCAGGCGGCGGGGGTGAAGCCGAGGAAGAATAGGTTGCGTGGCGCGATGAAGGCCGGGCATGAGACGATTGGGTCCGTGTCGTTGAAACATGTGTATGAGATTGCGAAGATTAAGAAATCGGTGAGTGATTTCGGAATTTTGGGAGATGGGTGGGACAGAGATGTGGGATGGAGCTAATAGGGCTGGTGAACAGGAACCGAGATTGTCGGGAATTACGTTGGAGGGGATGACGAAGAGCATAATAGCGCAGGCAAAGACGATCGGGATTGATGTGGTGCCATAAACGGGGGGCTTGGGGGTTCTAATAGGTGATGTGGAAAGCATGGCGTGTATATGGACAGGTATATGATATCTGGATGAAGGAAATTACCCAAATACAAGATACAGAAGTTTTACATACCGGCGATGTGTACGAATACGGAAATATGGAAGTGCGTTCGAAACCGTCACCAATTGTCAAGCACAACATCAACTCAGCTTCAGCTTCACCAACCCCGCCAGCCCGCTAGTATTCGTTATGGAGCTCACCGCCATCCTACGAACCCACATTCGATGACACTGTTACGGAACCTACCCCAATCACCAGAGGATCAACGCTCAACGTCACAATTAGGTTCTGGAAATGGACGTGGAAGATGCGGGGAAAAAATAGCAGCCACGAGGATCACAGAGGAGAATTTGATGGCAATATATTAAAAAGTAAGTAGCTGTAGAATTGATATTGAGAAACAACGTAGGTGTAGAGCACACAAGAAAATTTCAGTCACGTGGTGCGAGTGAGCCGCTGATGAAGCCACCGCTGACAACCACAACACCTCACGCCTACAACAGCTCAAGCTCATACCCACACACCGCCACTTTCCGCAAGATCTCCGCGACCGGCAGCACCATTGCGGTTTCCTCCAACCTAAACATGTCCGCAAAAATCTCCACCAACGTTCCCTCACCATCAAACACAGGTGCCGATCAATCCCCTGGTTGACATTATATTTATCCCTTATCCCAAACACCCCACACCCTCTCACGGGGACAACCGCGGAGCTCACAGGCCTCCCGTCTTTCAGCGTGAGGGAATTCTCTTCGGAGTAGAAGCGGGTGAGACTGGTGGCTGCGCCCCATTTCATGAGCGCGTTGCCAGAGTCGAGGTTGTGGGTTGATCTTAACTCTTTTGACGTTAAGATGGAGGCTTTGGTGAGGGCGTCGGGCATGTGGTCAAACTCGTATCGGTGGCGTGAAGGTGCGACAGACCTCGGAGATGGTCTCAGTGCGTTGGTTGAGTTCGAGAATATCCTGGGGAGAATATTATCCTCCGACAGCTGTATCTTGACAAGGGCTATGTCGATATCGTCGCCCAAGAACTCTGCGTGTCCCGATGGTCATTGCGTCCAATGTTGACTGGCTTCAGTATGAGTTTGGGGTCAGGGGGTAATGTGCGTATCCTTTTAATAGTTTGATCTGGTGAGTGTTCTTTTATTCTTGCGACAGATGCTGTTCCAGTTGGCCTAAATCAAGCCATTCTCATGTGATGGGATCTTTCTCCGGGCCGTAAAATGTCAGGGTCGAGGCGTGCTTGAGTTAGTTTGCGGCTGCGCTGTTCCTGTTGAGAGACGAGTCATGGTCATAGTAGTCTTCTCGTCAGAGTTCGGGTTCCAGTACCCGACAATGTTGACATCAACCGCGCTGCGGATCCAGGTCAACTGGTGCCCCAGACGTCAAGTGGGACTCTAGATACGCAGACCTTGGAAATGAATTAGTCTACTGGAAGATATTCGGTGATATCATAGAGATATATCGCGTGCATGGTGGAGTGTGAGTGAGCACTGATGGGTCAGATAGAGGACCAGGAATGTGGAACGGGAAGGATATTGTCTGGATGCCAAGTGTGACGGTGAAGTTTGATTACAGTTAAGGGCATCTATGTAGACTCAGGGCCACAGAGTGAAGACCTTCTGAAAATCCTTCGACATGACCGGTCCAAGGCCATTAGATTTCTTGCTGCCCAGCGTTCAGGTTTATGGATCCTGGAGCCAGGCTGTAATTCAGGGGCCGCCTGAGGGCCTGTTAAACCGGGCCACTGGTTCCCCGGGAAACCGAGTAATGTACCTGAGATGGAAATAAGCTTTGTGAGTCCGGGCGTAGGCTTGGGCAAAGTTACCGACCTCAGTCATCGTGATTGACTCCGAACTGGATTGCCCAAGGAGACAGAGAAGATCCGAGTTCGCAAGATGCCTAGTTGTTGGCAGCGGGGTGGGTTAAGAGAGCTGAGAGAAGGGTTTCATGGTTGGTGGAGGTTTGAGGTGAGTTGAGCAGCGAGAGGCGTGGAATGGCTCACAAAACTCATACGCCCACTGAGATGGAGTGGATATCTGAAATTTATGAGGCCATACATCTTCCATTCAGTAATAATGACTAAGCATCATCTCCAACCGGCTATCCATTCCTCCCACAGCACAAAAGGTATTAAAAAACGGAACCAAAAATATCAAAAGGGTATAACATCCACCTCTCCTAAATCACCTCCTCCCCTTCGGCGGCGAACATAAAGCTTCCCTCAACCTCATCCTCCCACTGGGCCGCACTCGCACTTGAACTCACGCGTCTCCTCTTCCTCCTCTCTCCATCCTCCCCATTACTGGTATCCCTACCCTCCCTTCTCCCACTACTCTCCCTCCTCAACCCACCCATCATGCCCAACACATCCGCAACCTCCTCCTCACTTTCCTCCTCAACCCCCATCTCCATATCCGTATCGGAGTCACTCTCCTCCTCCTCCTCCTCCTCCTCCTCCTCCTCCTCCTCCATCACGAAATCCCTCCTCCCAAACTCCCATCTCCCACCGACACCTGTGACTCTCAACAGCTCTTCTCTCTCGACATACACAGCCCTCAACTTCTTCGCCTGCTCATCCGTCTCCTCAACCACCAACCACAACGCCTGTTTCGGCACCACGCCACCCCACACAAACCAGCCCCTCAACCTACTTCTCAGCCCCTCGGCCGCCTTCGCCAGGCGCCCCAACCACCGATCTTTTCCAGGGTTGAATTGGAACCCCAGAATATGGTCATTTGGTTTTTCGATGGCGAGGTTCCAGAGGAATAGTTTTCCGGGGCGGCACGCGGCGAAAAGCGTGTTGTCAACTGAAAGCGCAATGTTGTGCCAGAAGCACAGGATCTGGTTTGGGGTCCGCACCCACCAGCCGGCGCGTTCGGATGTTGAGGTCCAGGTTTTCTTGGGTGCGGTGGAAGAGGAGGATGGGGTGGAGGCTGCGTCGCCTGGAGGAGCGGAAGTCGATGCGGAGGGATGAGTATCATTGGTTTGGTCAGACCAGTAATAGTCATCGAGGACGTCGAACTCATCACAGATCCCCGCGTCATTTCGGGTTTCGGTGTAGACTCCTTTTCTCCCATCAGGCTTTTTCTTGAGGTCCCATACCCAGTTGCAGTAATCGTGGCTGCCACTGACTAGTTTCCCGTCTGTGGTAACCACGAACCTGTCGTTATGGATCCTGGTGCACCGATTCCCAGCACCGACGGCGGTTCCGGGGGGGAGGTGGTTAAACAATCTCTGCAGTTTTCTCAGGCGGATATTGTTGTAGTCGGCGCACATGTCGTGGTGGCGGTAGTCCCAATACAGGTGTGGAAACTCCAGGATACGGATGATGGAGCCTGTACTGGGGCAAATAACGTGGAATGCACGGTCGACGAATTCTTCTGCTGATTCCGGGGTGGTAATGTTCCAGCGGATGAGCGCGATGGCATGGTTCGCCGTAAGGGTGAGGTTGCAGATGATGGAGTGGAGGGATTGGGATGGGTCGTAATCGGCGGCGTTGGGGTAGGTGAATTCTCTCTTCCACAGAAACTTTGTTCCGGGGACTGGTTTTTTGCCGAGTCGTGTTGAAGAGAGTGACGGCGAATAGGGAGGTTGAGTTAACAACGGGGATTCAAGACAGAAGATGGCCGAGTTTTCAGGCGGGTCTAGGAGCTGGAGGAGGTCTGGGTGAGGTGGATCTCGAGTATTGTGCGTGTACAGGTTACAGAGGAGTCGGCCTTGGTGGGAAACTACTCTCGCTGGCCGCGCTCTTGGGTCGGAGATCATTTCGGGGATTACAGAGAGATCCCATTCGACTTGAGTAATTCCATGCGGAGATATACCATCGTGTGAGACCTTCACAAGTTTCATCCTATCGTTCCCGACGGCGAAGATATCGGGTTGGAAGAAATCTGGTGCTCGTAGATTCCGCTTCATTTCCGCTGGAAGCCGTGCTGGACGGTGTCCAAACTCCCCGTTGCTGTCGAGATGGACCAAAGTATTTTGCATTGGATGATCCCGAACTGATAGCGATAGAATCCAACCATCACCATCTTCCTTTGGGAGGACCGCAAACATATCCGGCGCCGGCTGTGCGCACGCCAATACGACTTTCCTCTTCTTCCCATCTTTGGACATCTTCAACCTCTGGAACTCGTGCCAAGTAAGAGCGTCAGTTCCTTCTCTGCGCCCGCCAAAACTCTCAACACCTCCTTTCCCACCATTCTTCTTCCCAAAGAGGCCATTCTCGCTTCTCATGAACACGGCAACAAGGTTCCGCCATGACGTTTGCGAAGTAGAGTTGCTACCCTGAACATCCGCCAGCCGCTCCGGAAGCCAATCCCAGCACCACCGAGCAGCGGTTCGCCAGAACTTTTCATCAGTCCCTTCATCGGCCGCGAGGATGCGATAGAACTGTTGGCAGGTCAACATGATGTTCAGGAGCGTCTTTGCGCGGTAAATTCTGAGTTCTTCTGTCTTCACATCCGGTTCATCCGGGTCCGGGTCTATATTCGCTGGCGCAGATGTTGGTCCCTGGGCAGCCGCACTCGCGGAGCTTGGCCCCGCAGCCGGTGAGTGAGTGCCATTGAGAAACGACGAGCCCATCATCCACGGTCTCACAGCAGCGCCGATACTCCCCGTAGTAGCTCTTCTGGTGATACTCGTAAACATGCGATTCCCCTTTTCTTTTCCATGGGAACAACCATCCTCTGGTTTATCGGGAGTGAGGTATGCGTATTCAAAGATGATTAGCAATATCTCTGTCGGAAGGCGATCCAATTTCTCCCGTTGCCCAGGTTTCGCGATATCCGGTCTGGCACAGCCACACTTGTTGTTCGTAAGATCCTTGAGACCGCAATCCCATTTACTTCGCCTCCTCTTGAGCGATGGCGCCCGTGTGAGTCGAGTCGCAGGCGTACCAGGCGGAGCATAGAACCCCGCGCTCGTAGGCGAAGGCGAAAACACATCCTCAGCTCCAGGAAACGTCGAGAGAAACTCGTCATGCCATGTATTATAACGTCTCACAGGCGCGAAATCCGGGAAGCTCGACACCGTGACACTTGGGATCTGGTGAGCCGAGGATGATGGAGCCGAAGTAACGGATTGTATATGGGCTGTATCGAGAGGCGACCATGCAGTCGTCATGTCCAGATCCATTCCAAATACATCCCCGTCAATCATCCCATCCTCGGGCGGTATATTGTGCCCACGCGCACTCGCAGTGGTATACGCCGGTGCCTCCCCCTCTAGACTCAACCCCGCAATTGCCGGGCTCGTTCCGGAATGCAGACTCTCAGCAGCGCCGTCCAGCATGCTGAAGCCCATATGTGGTGCGACCGGCGGGGACAGAGTGTCTGGCCAGTCCCCCAGCTCGGGAAAGTCGAGATCAAACCCAACATCGTTATCGAGAGGGAAAGGATCGGTCCCAACGGTGGAGGCGGGCGAGCGCCAACCAGCGTTTGTTGGATAGAGGAGATCCGAGCCATCGCCGTGAATGGTCGAAAGAGGTGGGGGGGGGACGGATATGGCGGGCGTGCGGTGCTGGTCATCCGCCGACATCGTCGCAAGGGCTGTCGTCAGAGGAGAGGGTTGAAGATGCTGATGCTGATGCTGATTCTGCAATGGTAGACCCGGGATCGGCCGGGCTGGAGGGGCTCATATGAACGTTGAGCTGGGAGCCTGACGAAATGGTGGACAATGGAATGCCGCTTGTGGTAGGGGGAGGGAAAGGGGGATGTGGCGGAGCTGTAAAGAGAGAATGAATATGTGTCGCCGATGCTGATGCCGGATACTGTCTGGAGGAGGGGCAAGAGGGAGATATCGGGAGAGGGGGAGGAGTTTAGGGCTGTTAATCTGTTGTCTTTGTTCAGGCTGCTCACGCTGCGGCCTGGGGGAGGTGACGTGGGGGCTGAGTTCCGGTGATTCGACTGATCGGGCGCATTATTTTGTGGATCGTTACTCAACAGCGTCAGTTACACTGAAGGGAAATGGCATGTGGGGAGAACAAAAGGAGAGAGAGCGGGGCTATGTAATTGCAGTGTGGCTGGGATTTCAACATGCGCAGTGGTGTCACCAAAGAATGAGCTCTCGTCGGCCTCTCGATGGAGATGATGGTGTTGTGCAACTGCAGTGCTGTGATGCCCACAACGTCACTCGCATGGAATTGTATTACACTGACTTACTGGACTCGACCTTCAACCACTCCCACTCGCCTTCAACACCGCATGCACCATATCCGTTCGTCCGCACTCATTAGCCACGTATGCCACATTCTCCGCTTCCCTCCCACCCCGTCGAATCGTCTCCCACATTACGTCTTCACCTGTTCTGTCCTTGACCTCTTCTTTCGAGTCCTTCTCATCAAGCTCTTTTACTTCCGTTTCCGTGCCCTCCGTCTTCTCTTTACCCCCCACAGAAACAGACGGCCACACCTTTTCGATGCCATTTTTAATCCAGGTCAATCCCTCCGCAGAAGTAGAAAGTACAGCCATTGCAAACCACCCGTCACTTCTCACGGTGGGATATGCATCCTGGCTGACCATCCACCACACAATGTCGCCAATCACTTCATATTCCATCAGCTTTTTAATGGTCCTCATACTGCCTGTTGAGTCTCTGTAGCTGCATCTCAAAGTGGCCACCACAAGACGAGCAAGCTCGGTTTTCGTCGGCGCATCAGCCTCAGGAGTAAAGTGATCAAGGATCAGTGCAAAGGTTGATTTTCCAGCAGCAGTATCATCAGATGTATCTTTCTGCTCAGGGATTGTAAGCATGACTTCGATGTTGGCTCTGTTTTCAACAACCAACAGTCGCGCGAGAGAGATGGCGGCGTAGTAAACTTGGCCGGTCGCAACACCGGAAAGAAGGAGCATACGTCGGATGGCCACAAATGTTCCAGCTTCCACCAATGCTGTTTTGTTGGGTTGAGGGATGGCGAGGTTTTTGAGGACACCAACGGCGGAATGGAGAATGGAGATGGACATGGCGCCGGATGATGTGACTCGCACTGCCTCCAGTGCTTTAGACGGGTCGATTTCGGTGGAGGAAGATGAGGAGGAGGATTTGCTGCGGATCGCTTTCACCGCGGTGTCGTATGCATCGATTGTCTGTTCGATAATCCTGAGAATCGGGGTTTGGATAGCAAGGTCTTGCACCAAGGCGGTGCAAATCTCATCGCTGCGGCCAATGTTTCCAATAGCAATACAAGAAGCAATAGTAAGTTCTTCCTTTCCAGCTTGAACTTGGAGTAAATCTTTCACGCGCTGAATCACTGGTGAATTGAGCGGGAAAGTCTTCAGAAACTCCGGTGACGCAGCAACCTCGCCGATACACTCGACGAGCTGATTGCGGGCATGACGAATAAGTCCAAGATCTTTCTTCTTGCGTTCTTCCGTGGATGTATCCGGGCTGATGTTATCAAAGCTCCATTCCAGTGCTGTCAGGAGGCCAGGGAAGCCCCGGTTTGCATCACCAGAGCTCGATTTGAGAAGCCCGGCTTGCATGGTGGAGCTCGTGAGGAGAGTTGAAAGAATAGCAATTATAGATAAAGCATTATCGAAATTAACTGACTGGCCTTCGTCATCGGGAATAAGGAGAATCTGAATAAGTGTGCCCGGGGCGGTTTGCGGCGCTGCGTCTTTCCCGGCATCGTGGGAGAGGAGTAGCTCGAGGGTACGGAGGAGGTGGTTTATGGGGCCTTCGAGGCTTTGTGATGAGAGAACATCGAAGATGACTGGGACGGCTCCGTGTTGGATCGCGGCGAGTTGAGCCGGGTCTGTTGGGTGTTAGTTTGTGAATCGGGCGACAGAACCTGACTTTTCCATACCATAGTCAGTAATTATGTTGTGGAGAACTATGGCTGCTATGGTGCCAGATTCGGGACAAGAAATGGTGTTAATGATATGGCGAAGGGAGTCGGGATGGGCAATCATTCGCTCGCGGTTCGCATCTACAGTCGTCAGCTCTTATGCCCCAATACCGACGATACCGGACAGTAACTCACCTTTATCTGAGCATGAGTTTCCCAGAATCTTCAAGGCATTCAGGCGAAGCTCGCCATCTTCATCCTTCAACTCTGGAAGCAAGCTCTGAAAGAACTCTAGTATGCCCGACTCGCCGAACGGAATCCTCCAGCTTTCTACACAAGCGCCTGTTAGCAGAGAATCTCTCTTTGTAAAGCTGGGTACGCACCTTCTCTGCTAGCAATCCAGATGTCCTTTGACAAGACGAGGAGTCGTTCTCTGTCGTCCTTCAGAGCATTCAAAGATTCCACCACTAGCAACAAACTGTCTCTGTCCTTCTTATCCTGAGAAAGTATATTGCAGGCAAGTTCCAGCGGGGGATGGGGTTCGGCCATGGTTGTGTGGAACAGTTTTGGTGGGGTGGTAATGGATGCTCAAGGGTAGCTCAGACCACACAAAGTCTGGAGCTGTTGTGTGAGGTGGGGTGCACGTGATACAGGGCTCAAGCTCCTTCCCAGCTCTGGGATTCTGGAGTATTCTACAAAGGACCCACTCCTTATTGGTTGAAAACGATTGGACAGTATACAATTATAAAGCTTCATTATATCAATACGCTGATTGTCCATTTATTCCAGTAAAAGCATAACGCGCTGGTATTGATGCTGGCGATCCTGTGGACCTGTTTTGTGCCTTCAGGTCGGAGACACAAAAGAAAACGAAACGTAACGCCAATCAAAACTATGAAGAAGACCGTGAACGCCAGACAATGCTCTCTCCGCTTCTCCCCATTGCCCTTCCTTTCTTCTCTCACCGCTTCCCTTGTATCACCCAGTCACCATCACCCTCTAGCGAATCTCCAATTCCTCCAGCATCCTCTGACTCGTCCACCCAACCCCTCCCCTCTCACCGCCACTCACCTCGCGCGCAAACACCTGCAGCCCCCTGATATGTGTGTCTTTGCCATTCTGATGATTGCTGAGAATCTGCAACTGGACAAGCCATGTCCTCAACTCTCCATCCTCATGGACACCCTCTCCGAGCGGGATATCAATCCACCCACACGGTCTCTCCAACTCGACCTTCGCGACATCACTCAAATCATGGTATCCGGTGCCGGCCACCAACTGCATCCTAGTCGGGGTATAACTCTCATCATTCTCGAAATCCAGATACATTCTTATTTTAGCTATGCGCACACGTTTTGCAAAGTGGATGTTTATGTAATGTGGTTGCGGCCCATCGGATTGCCAGAATTCGTTGGTGTCGTCCGATCGCAGCTGCGGGATCGAGTTGCCTGGTTTCGCGGTAGAGACGGTCCAGGAGGCGAGGTTGCCGATCTCTTTGAGGCCCCGGAGGGAGCTCGGGGAGGCGGCGTTCCGTGTAGACGTGGTGGTGGAAGCGGAATCTGAGCCGGATGCGGCGGAGGGGGAGGGAGAGGCGGAAGGGGAGGTATAGCTCTCGTCTGAAGCAGAGTCGTCCGCCGGATCGGGGGAGTCGAGGGAACCGGAGAAGTCGGAGGCAGTAGACATTGGGTTTTAATGGTTAGGGAAAGATTGGCTCTAGAGTTGACGGGATGAGATGTGGAACGTGGTGGAGAGGCGGTAGGCGGTGGGTGGAACGCGTTTGGTGGGGCCGATGGAAGGCTGAATGTCATGAAACATGACCACCGCAACGGATCAATAAGGGTGAATCATTGTTCCGCTATTTTCGTATGCCACTTGCCAGTAAATAGTAATCTGTGGTACATCACTCGATTAATCCGCATAGGGCAGTCGCACCCACTGATCCTGCCAGTTTTGTTCAGTAGCCACGGTGGATCGTCTCCAGGTTACACATCATGTTTCTTTTATAAAGTTGAGGGTATCCATACTGTTACTGTGTGCCATTATGTTTGCTCTCCCCTTTGGCTACATGATTAAACGGTGCCATCGTATTTACTCCCTGCATTCACCTGACGAACACGGATGAATAATCTGGCCGGAATGGATGAGAAATTGCTGGGGGAGGTTTCATGCACTTCCATGACTCTTGATGCCTTGATTCCACGCGGTGCGATGGGTGGAGATCTCCAAAACAAGCAATGTTGTTTCTGTTGAGTCCTTACCCTTTGTTCATGCCATGGAAGCCATGCCAGGCATGAGTGTGGCATTCAGTATCCCAATGTTTTGTGGAATTGCGTGGTGGTGATGTGGGATCGAGGTATCTTCTTGAATATCAAGGCGGATATTGGTGGACGATCGGGGGAAAGCAAAACAAGGCACCTTCTGGCAGGAACCCGTGACGATTCCAATCTCTCTTTCTCCAGTGACAGGGACAGACAGGCTTCGGATTCCAGTTGGATTGTGTGGAGAAACGTGGAGCCGTTTGATGGAGAACAGAGAGACGCATGGGCATGCCGCAGGGGGTACACATCGTCTTTGGACAGTGATGATGGCAGTTACAGGGTGTAGAGCGCAGTATGGCCATGCTACCTACCGGTATCTCCTCGCCTCTGCGTGGCCTCGCCCCTTCCTGCCGTGATGCGCTGGCCGTGGGTAATGGTTGTGGTGTTTCTGGCGGTGATGGCTGCGTCTCCCTGTGATTCCGTCAGCCGCACTAACGAAACCCCCCGGAGCTCACGGCCAAATCCAACTCTCCACCTCCCTCCTCCGTCCTCCCAACACTCCTTCACGACAACCACCCCAACCAACTTTACGCACCCGCCATCATCAACACCTCCCCCTTCCCAGTCGGCATCCATCCTGCTCCACCCGCCAGACATCCCTCCCTGCTCATCTCCCACTACCTCCATCGCCGTTCCCCCGTCCCTGTCGCTCATCCGCCCTGCTGCGCTTTCCGGAGAGCCTTCTCACAAGAAACCTTACCGTCCCTTTGGCCCCACGCCCCCTTTCAATGAACGCCCCCAGACTAGTCATCAACTCGGCCACACGACGCTCGCTGGTCCGCCCGGCTGGTACGCAGCTCTCCCAATGTCTTCTCCGTGTTCGCTGGTCTCGGGCGCATTGACTGACCTGGGCTCTGGCTTTTTCACAGCTCGCCGTGCTGCCGCGCTGCGTCCGGCCCTCGGCTTCACCGCCCGCCGTCAACGCTTCGACCCCGACCACGCTGTTTCGCTCCTTTTCGTGCGACACCTCCAAACTGAGGTATCTTCATCCTCAAGCCATGTCTCTGGACCTCCTCCTGGCTTCAAGCTCGATGAGGCGAAGAAGCCTTTGCCGCTGGATGCCGAGAAGCAGGTCCGCAAGGCCGAAGTCCCGCCCATGAAGCAAGCACAGAAGGAGCTGTATACAGCGCAGGAGGCTGTGGGTGCGGGGGCGGTTGATGCTGAGAAGACGGTTGTTTCCAGCGGAGAGAATCCCACGTCTGAGGAGAAGATACTGGCTACCAAGAAGGCAGAGGAGGAGAAGAAGTTGACAGTCATGGAGAAAATTAAGCATGGAGTTCAACACTTTTGGGATGGAACGAAACTGTTGGGCACGGAAATCAAGATTTCCTGGAAGCTGGCGTTGAAGATGGCAGCTGGGTACGAGCTGAGCCGGAGAGAAAGGAGACAGGTATGTCGTATTGGCGTTAAAACCAGCATTACAAAGGAAAAACTAACACACATGATAGCTTGAGCGAACTGTCAAGGATCTTGGACGGTTGGTCCCTTTCTCAGTGTTCATCATTGTTCCCGCTGGTGAACTTTTCCTGCCGTTCGCCTTGAAGCTGTTCCCCAACATGCTTCCCAGCACATATGAGGATCAGAGTGCGAAGGACAAGAAGATGAAGAAACTTCGGACCACTCGCAAGGATGTCTCAGCATTGATTAAGCGGACACTTCAGGAGACGGGCATTCCGGTGTCCATACCGACAAGGCAGAGCAAAGAGTTTACAGAGTTCTTCCGCAAGGTACGATGATTTTCTTGCTACTCTTGAAACTTGCTAACGACTTGTTCAGATCCGCACCAGCGGCGAGTCTCCCAGCCGCGAGGATCTCATCCGTGTCTGCAAAATCTTTAAGGACGATGTTACGCTTGACAACCTTTCCCGGCCACAGCTCGTCGGTATGTGCCGTTACATGAACCTCAACAGCTTTGGCACCGATGCCATGCTCCGTTACAATATTCGCCACCGCATGCGCCAGATGAAGCGTGACGACCGCGCCATCTCCTATGAAGGCATTGAGTCTCTCACCGTTCCCGAGCTCCAGAATGCCTGCGCTTCCCGAGGAATCCGCACCCACGGCGTTTCCCCAGGCCACCTTCGCGACGATCTCAACACCTGGCTTGAGCTCCGGTTGAAGCACGGTATCCCGAGCACCCTTCTCATCCTTTCCAACGCCTTCATGTACGCTCAGGGCAAGGACGCCGAGATTGATTCCCACTATGATGCTCTCCAGGCTGTTCTCAGCAGCATCCCTGAGGAGCTCTTCCATGAGATTGAGCTTGAAGTCCATGATATGGAGGGCGCTGCTACCAACAAGCAACGTCTCGAAGTCATCCGTGAGCAGCAGGAACTTATTGAAGAGGAGAATAAGGAGCGTGATGAGAGCAGCAAGGCTGGAGCTGAGACTCAAGCTCCTTACTATGACCGTGACATCGATGAGAAGGTCGTCGAACTCAAGGAAGACGAGCCCTCGCTGACTCCAGGCGCCGAGGAAGCCAAACAAGCCGTATCTGACCAGAAGGTCGAAGATGCGAAGAAGGCATAGACTTGTGTTACGTCGATTTTTTTTTTTCCTTTTGTCGGTGATTTTATGTTACTTAAGGTGCTTTATCTTCGTGTGTACATGTTTTCTTCTGCTCTTCTGAGATAAACTGGGTTTTCGTTTGTCATTTCCTTCTGGGTAAGTTGTGCTTGATTTTGTGTTATGCTTTCCTCCTGGTGCTTCTTTCGTATGCTGGGCTTCTTCTCGCGGGGTCTTGATGTCTTTTTGCGTCCTTTGATGATGGTTTCACAGGGTCGTTTGGGGATTCTGTCTCCCGTTATGTCGTTCTTTTACCATACCTGAGGGTATTCCCTTTGTTTGCTTGCTTTGGCTTGGGTGTTTAAGCTGCTGCGGAATCATGCCTGACCATGGTTTCGCAGCATCTTGGGGTCCGGCGATGGCGTGTAGATATATGGTTATCGGTGTTGTGGAGATTGGGATGGTATTTCAAATTGGGTATATAGAATGCTGGTGCGTTGTCTGTTTTTTAACAAATTGGTACACTTAGTGGCATGCTTGTTTGAGTAGGTTGTCATCATGAATGGTGTCAAGGTTCAAGCGGTATGTTCGTGTCCAGCAAGGATCTGATGCTGTCATACCATTGGCAATCGGGGATTTCATCATGATCAATATCGCTTTATCAATAATGTAGTATGCCCAATCTATTCGAATAGAGCGTCGACTGAAGTGGATCACCATTTGATGATATACATGAAGTCGAGTGACGTCTCAGCGACGGGACCCAACGCGCAGTGCGCATTCACCGACAAACCTTCCTCCAACATCAACATTCACAACCATCCGCCACACACTCAGCTTCAACAACTGATACCCGCCATTATGCCCCCGAAACGGCATGTTGACGCCGAGCCTGACAACGAATCCGAACACAGCGACGCTTCAACGTATGGTGCTTCCTATCTTATCCACAGAACTCTGTCTAAATTTCATCAGATCCTTCTCTCTCGCCTCCGACGATCTAGCCCAATTTGCCCTCGATGATACCGACGACGACCCAGACTATGAATCCGAAGATTCAGACGCCGCTATCGACCCCCGCCTCCTCGACGACACCTTCCCCTCCTTCTCCGACGATGAGGATGAGGACGATCCCGACATATCTCTCGCGGCCGATGCGGCCATGGCATCTTTCCACAACGACCTAAAAGCCGCCGGTGGCTTTAAGAAAGCGCGCACAGGACGACAATTACACGGAAATCGCTTTGGGGGCCGACGCGCCGTCGGCGAACAGCAGTTCTCGTTTGAAGTCAACTCTCTCATGGGCGATGCGAATCAGAACTATGCGATGGGGAACCTGGATGCGGCAATGGCGGCCGTGAAGAAGGTGATACAGATTGAGGCGGGCGTGTATGCGGCGTGGAAACTCATGGGTGAAATATTCAGAGAGAGGGGCGATGAAAGAAGGTGTTTGCTGGCGTTTTTGTCCGCCGCTCATGCGAGGCCGAAGGACTGGGAATTGTGGTTGGAGTGTGCAAAGATGAGTCTGGGAATTGCGGAGGAGGCCGGGGTGGAGGCGGAGAGTCAGGTGTCGGCGGAGGGAGAGAGGGATAAGCAAAGCGAAGAGTGGCTGGCAGGTGGGAAGGGTGGGTGGAAGGAACAGGCCATATATTGCTATACACGCGCCATTTCAGCGAATCCCGAGAATATCGATGCGATTTTCGATCGAGCACTGTTGTACAAAGAGACTGGGAAACTGAAGAAGGCGGCTGAGGGGCTGATGATGATACATAATCTCCTCCCCTATGATATGGGAATGTTGAAAGAAATTGCGTCGTTGTATACCCAAATGGGGCATGCAAAGATTGCAGAAGCGATTGGATTGTATGAAAAGGCGATTGCGCATTTCAGAAAGAAGAAGGATAAGCGGAGTTTCGGTTGGAGTGAACTGAATATTCTGGTCGAACTATTCATCATGGACAAGAGATGGATTGAGGCTATTAATACGATTAAAGAGGTAGCGCGATGGCTGTTGGGGCGAGACGAGGAGACGTTTTGGGATAACTATGAGGATGATCGTGAATGGGATGTTGATGATGCAAGTCGTGAATCGGTGGCAGGATTCGATGCCGACAAGTTTTCAGCAACGGCATACATGTTACCAATCGAGCTTCGGGTAAAACTGGGTCTCTGTCGGCTGGAATTGACACAGACTGATGCAGCAATGGTACATCTTCATTTTCCCCTTCACCATGTATCTGAAGTTGATATCTGAACAGAAACACTTCTCCTACCTCACACCTCTCGACCCCATCGACTATTACGATCTCTTTGCCGAAGTTGGTCATGCACTCTTCCAGCATTCTCTCTTCGAGTCTGCAATACATTACTATTTCAATGCCGTCCAAGGCTCCCCTGAATTTGACCGTAAACTCTGGTTCAACCTTGCTCACTGCTACAAAGCGCTTGACCAAGTTGACGATGCCGAGGAGTGTTACAATGGCATCTTGGAGAACAACCCGACAGATACCTATGCCCTGTTGGAGCTTGCAAACATCTACGAAATGAGTGATCGGAGAGGAGAAGCGTTGGACTTGGTTAATAAAGTACTCGAAATCAGATCACACGCCGATTGGGATGACGATATTGCTGAGACTGGAAGACGACGATACACCACCCGCTTTGGACCCGATGGCGCCCGTGTCAGTAGACTCACTGTACAGGAAGCCTTTGAACTTAATGAGCGGCGTACCGAGCAGACCTCGGCAAAGTACAAGAAGTTGGAAATGATTTGGCCAGAAGTTCAAAAGGGGAAAAAGGAAGCAGTCAAGGAGTGGCTGGATGTGGCTGGGGATCTTGTCGATGATTTCAGGAACACGAGAGCCTTGTATCCATCTGAGCGAGGAAAGCCGTTCATGGGGTTCATATCAACGGCGGCGAGACGAGCGAAGGCAGTTGGGGAACAGGTCAGAATCCAGAAAATGCAAATCAGACTGCAGGAGACATTGGGTATGGCAGCTCTTATTTCATTTATCCAATTAATTTAGGACAATCCCGTTCTAACTGTACTGAACAGGTTATGAAGAGCTCCCCGCTGAGCTCCCTGATGCGGGCGCTAACTTCCGAGGTCTTCCCTTCCCCACATGGCTCTCCCTCTTTCTCACATACGCACTTACTCTTGCCATCCACTCGGATTACCGTGATTCCTACTCTGTTTGTGCCGCCGCAAAGGAATGCACAGTCTTCTACCGCTCAAAACCCATTCTGACCACGATCTGGGCAACCTGGCTATCATGCGCGATTCTCGCTCGCGACCACGACTCTGTCTCCACCATTCTCCGTTGGTTTCTGACGACCTTCCAGTTCCAAACCGAAGTTTACAACATGTTTACCATTGCACTCACGGCAACCGGTGAAAGGGGCGCCCTGGATGTGTACCACTCCGCCGCAAACCAGAAATACATGCTCCGCCACATCAAGATCATGGATGAATCCATCTCCGGGAAAAAACGAATCAACGCCGCGCAACTCACCAACCTCGGCGACAACGGAAAGGAACTGGTGCCGCAGGAAATGGATACGCTGTTGTTGATGCTTTACGGTCATATGTTACACGTCGGTAAAAGCTATCGGAGTGCGTTGAATTATTATACCAGGGCTTATGCCTTGAGCCCAGAGAGCCCCGTCATCAATCTGTGTATAGCCCTGAGCTACATGCACAGGTCCATGCAGAGACAGAGCGAAAATCGACATTTCCAGGCACTGCAGTGTTGGGTGTTTTTCCTCGAGTATGCGGCGAAACGCAGGAGGATGGCGAGAGAACTCATGGATATCAAAGAAGGGGAAGAAGATTTGGAAACGGAAATAGAGATTCAATATAACCTGGCAAGAGCTGAACATCATTATGGGTTGAGCCATCTTGCGGTTCGTCGCTATGAGAAGGTCCTGCAGATTGGGGATGAAAAGTTTGGGCCGGTCGAACAAAATCACGGAACAGACGGGAAGACGACCACGGAAGATGTTGACGATGATGGGGATGTAATAATGGGTGATGCTGATTCCGCGGAAAACACCGTTGCAGTGGAGGAGGTGAAACATGGCGACACATTTGGGGATATGCGATACGAGGCGGCATATAACCTCCAGATGATTTACATGACGAGCGGGTGCGAGGAATTGGCAATGGAGGTCACGAAGAAGTGGTTAATCATATAAAGTATGATTGAGGGCGGTCGGCGTGGGATTGCATGTATCAGGACAGAATTGTATAAGTTTGGCGTTGGGGCTGCTTTAAGATTGGCGCTGTGTAATAAGGATGAATTGCACTAAAACACACATACCTCTACTACCGAATTTGACCGGGTAGCCGCCACCTCCGATATTGGGAATAGGGGATGAGAATACAACCCTACATTCTCCTCATCCAAGCATCCGCATCATCTCCCACGCATCCCACAACCGAAACAAACTTCCCCCCATGGTGGTCTTCAAGAACCGCGACTCGGAGCTCCAGAGAGAAGCCGCCATCAAGCAGGCCATCGAGTTATACTTAACCGGGCAAAAGAAATCCTTCAGATCAGCTGCTGCCGCGACCGGTGCTCCATACAGTCCGTGATCGGATATAAAAGCTACACAACCAAGAAAAGATGCTAATGAACAACAACCGTTGCTCAGCAAGGACGTAGAGAAGGTGTTGGCCCGCGGCCTCAAGAAAATGTACGGCTGGGGCTTTCCGCTGAAGGCTACGCATATCAAAGACTTTGCCCATTCGCTCAGTGAGAAGAAAGAGTGGGAAAGTGCGGGGGCTCATTGGGTGACGCAGTAGAGATCATAATCGGCCACGCTTGATCATCCTGGATGGTCATTCTACCCGTGTAACATGGTAATTCCTTACCTACTGCCTCGACAACAACATCTACTGTTTTTTGCCTCCCCATTCACCTGGCGAGCAAAATACAGCCGCTTGATGTCTTCATGTTTCACCCGCTTCAAAAACGCGTACCGTGACGAGCTTGACGACATCAAGACCCGCGGTGTTGACAAGATCAATAAGAGTATTCTCTTCAAGTAAGTTCCTGCGATGTAATGTTGAAGGATCCACCTTCTCACACGAGTACAAATTCTTGCTTAGGGTGAGAGGAAGGACTTATACCCCCGAGTTGATCCGTGGGACCTTTGGGGCCACCGGGATAATTCCTCTTGATCCGAAGATGCTCTTACCTCCTAAGCTCTGCCCTAATATGGAATCACCACAAGAAGAGGCGATACTTACCTCCTCCGAGTCATCCATCGGACCTGAGGGGATGGAATTGGTGCCGTGAAAGAGGAGCCAGAGGCTGTGGAAGGGAAGGCTCGTAAGGCAGAATAATCCGGGTCGGGTAAAGAAGCACGAACTTCTATAGGTAAAGTACCTGCGAAGCTAAAGCGTTACCGGAAAGACCAAAGTAGCACACGGCAAGGTGAGGCGAATGAAGCGGGAAAGACAGGAGAAAAACTGGGTGAAGTGAAGAAAGATGGTGTTGGGTCTGATGAAATTTTGGCTGCTTTAAATGGGTTGAACTTGAAAGGCAATGTGGGGGAGGAACAGGTGGATTCACAGCCGCCGCCCTTGGTAACTCGATCTGGAAGAGTTGTGAAGAAAAATACGAGAATGTATTAGTAAGTCGGACATGACTGGTGGTGCGTACGAGTTACACTTTATAACGTCCCCAGGGTCATGGTACTGAGCTTCCTCGGGTAATATGCACGTGATTTCGAGTGATCGGATCCGAGCACATAGAAGGCCAAGTTCATGAGGGTCACATGGGTCCAGTGTACGATATAGGAGTTGAAGTGAAGGGCTCGAGGTTTGTGATTATGACACAATTTGTGCTTCAACCATAAGGTTGAGAAACAGGCAGAAGATGTAGTATCCGAGCAAGGGATGTGGGTGGGATTCCGGCTTTCCACCTAACCATGGTTTGTTACACTTTGGGGAAGGGGTCTTCTCTGTATGCGTCGGTACACAGTTCTTGATGGTGGGGGTTGTGGTTATTCAGGTTCGATGTTGCTGGTACTGGTATGTCGGTCGCGTGAATCCGTAGGTTGTGGGGTTTGCGGACGATTTGTTTTTGGAATTCGGTACGCTCATCCCCCTCTTTCAGCGGAAGGTCTCTCGACCTTCTTGTCAAGGAGTCTGGTTTACCTTCAGATTTTCCTGGTCGGTAAATGATCTCGAAGTTGAATCTTGATAGGAATTCCGACTATCTCGCTTGGCGTCGATTGAGGAGCTTCATCGTTGTAAAGTATTCCAGATTCTTGTGGTCCGTGTAAACTTGGATTGGCTCCTTTGTTCCTTCCAGCATTGGCCGCCATTCCTCAAATGCTCGTACAATGGCCAGAAGTTCCTTATCGTAGATCTCGTAGTTGCATTCCGGGGGCGTATGCTTCTTGGAGTAGAAAGCAACAGAGTGGAGGATTCCATGGTCGTCATGTTGTGAGACGATTCCAGCAGATACATAGCCGGAGGCATCGGTTTCCAGGATAATCGTGCGGTCAGGGTCAAAGTGCTGGAGGACTGGTGCTGTGGTGAATGCCATTTTCATTGTTTCGAACGCCTTTTGGCACTTCTCGTCGAAGTCGAATGGTACGTCCTTTCAGGTAAGTCGTGTAAGCGGTGCAGATAGCTTGGAGTAATCCTTGTTGAATCGGCGGTAGAAGTTGGCGAATCCTAGGAATGACTGAACATCTTTCACGTTGACGAGGGTAGAAACCGAGGTCGCCTTCTGTACGGCCCGGGTGTCAGTAGATAGGGCAGCGCTGCCGTGGTACGGTTCTACGGTAGCAACGCCCGTACGTGCTCTCGTAGTTAGAAGCTAGCAGCTAGCTCCCGCCGTAGAATGGAGGGCTCGCGAGGGTGTTCCGCAATCTCCTATAACCGTATAAACCGACCGTATATTCGTTCCGTAACTAACTCGCGTATGTGTGGTGTTGTACCGTTGCTGCCATTGTTGCGCGTCATGTTAATCATGGTGCGCGCCTTTCTAACCTTACAGCCCTCAGCCCTAAACCCTAAGCCCTACAAGACCGCGTTCCTGACTCATCCAACATCCACCTCTCCATTCCAGCATCGCCATATGACGTCGAGGCGTTAGCCCACGACACCGTGTAAGACGTTGGTCGCGATGGGGGATCGATGGCGTGGAGGGTCGACTTTCGCCTATTTGATGTCCATTGTTAGACCGGCAAATGATTGATTGATTGATTGATATCATTTAAGCGCATGCGTTCCTTTGGGATATGGCGCATCACCTACTCTACAGCTTCCGCCCTCCCCCTCCCCTTTTTTAGTTCTGCTTCTTACAGGCCTTCTGAATACATGGAAATTCATCCACAGTCAACCCTATTTCTCGCCGACCCTTCGCGCTGGCGATGGCCGCCTTTTGAGTTGTGCTATCTCTTCTTCCTCTCTCGTTTCTGAGTCGTTCTGCACCTTCCCCACATTTGTCGTTTCCAGGTAATTCAGAATCGCCGCTGTAGCCCTCCGTTCCGCGAAAATAGTAGAGTGTGCGTGCCTTTTTGTGAGGCCGACCTGCTTTAGGTCTTTCCACAGCTTTTCCTGTTGCCTTCTCCAGTGTCTGCATTCTTTGAAGAGGTGTTCTCTATTCTGACGAGGTTCTCCGCACCACCAGCATTCCTCGCTTATGGCTCTCCCTATCCCTTTGCTGTTTGGTCAGGTTTTCGAGTTCGGGGGAGTTTGAATCGTTGCGGGTAGTATTTCCCCTCAAAGCACTACTGCATCAAAGCCATGTCCTATATACGCCTGCTTGTCCACAGGGTAAGGACGCTGATTTTGAACTGTCGCAGTCTACACAGAACACATGCTAGCTGATGTCTGAATGGAGAAGCGCACGATTTGATGGTGGATGACAAGGTGATTACATACAGAGGGTTGGTCTGGCTGATGAATAAACGCTGCCAAGGACGAGAAAAAAAAAATATGGCTTGGCGGCGTCCGGAAGTGGGCGCAGGACCATGCGGGAATCCCAGGTACTGTAGATATTTATTTTTTATTTTTTTTGGCCGTTTGATACTAAATACTCTATGTCTTCAGTGTCAGTCCGCAACGAAAACATTCGCTTTATCTCCCAAAACCATTACTAGTCCGATTCCATAAAACAGTACGGACAACTGGTGATTAAGTCGGATGTTTTATTAAAATTTGCATCAAGAATAAAGGTGGGTGGTGAAGCCAAAGGGTGTACACCAAAGTCAATCGGTGTACAACTCACTCGTCATCGTCATGAATTACTAATCCTTTCTCTTCTTCCACTGCCACTGGGGCATTCTGCACTTCATTTCCTTCATCCCTGTAATCCTCCTTCGCATCAGGCCCCACCTTCTTTCCACTCTCACCTGGCGCAGCAGAATGTGGATCCTTATTTTTCGGCTCTCCGCCCAGAGCATTCTTCTCCCCAGCTGTTTTCCCCTTCTTCTTCCTCTCCCTCTTCTTCCGATTCTTTGCCGTCTTCTCCTCATCCTTCCTCCTCATTTCCTCCTTCTTCCTCTCAAACTCCGCGGCTTCCTCTTCCTTCCGCACCTCCTCATCCATAATGCGTAACCTCTCATACTCTCTCCTCCGTGATGCCTTGTACACGTGGAACTCTCCGGACCCAGCACCAGCGCTGGAGCCTTGAACATTTGCAACGATCTCGGGCGGGGGCGGGAGAGATGGGCCCTTGGGTGGTATGGGGATGTGAACGGGTCTTTCGGGGTTCTTCATCAGGCGGTCGAGTTGGGCGGCTTGTGTAGATGCGGGCGAGAGCGCGCGGCGTTTCGTCGGCCGAGAGGAGATTTGGTCGGTGCGGGTCGCCTCGGATGCTGGAGTTGAGTTGGAACTCATGGTGGCAGAGAAGCGTCAGTCGAGGCAGAGAAGAGAGGAGGTTTGGTGAGGTGAGGTGTTGGGAGTCTGGAGCTTCAAATGCGCGAGTGATTGGGACCAGAGGAGGTTATACATGGGTTCGGCATAAGTTACCCGGTGCCTGGGCGCTCATAGATTATCACTAGTGGTTCAGGAACGTTCAAGGGTGAATCACCCAAAAAAGTAGAGAGTGTAATTATTGCCTCATCTGCTTCAATCAAGAGGGGTTGAGACATCCTAAGTGAGTTTCGGGGTCGGGATGGCTTGTAACAGCCACTTCATGGCACACAAGGACCACCCAGGATCACTCAAAACATCAACATTAGAAGTGTGTGACAGGACAGTCAATTCCGCATCCCAATCTTGAATCCAGCGGCTTCCAGCGTGCTCTGTTGCGCACTATCCATCCCTGTCCTATACTTCGACCTGACAGTGAACGCCACCCGAAATTTCAACCGATCAAACAATTCCTTAGTCCTGGTCTTCATGATGTTCTCTCCCATCGAATCATTAATACTCGCCTCAGTCGTTCGTATTATATCATGCAGGAAATCTGCGTCCTTATCCTTCTCCTTTGTAGACGCGGTGCTAGTGTCCCCTTTATCCAACGCTATATCCATAATGCTCAAAAGCGATTCGAGCTTTGAGTAATCCGTTGAACGATCGCTGCCTCGAGATGCGTGAATGATGAATGGCTTTTGCTGCAAAATTGTAGAAAATCTAGCCAGCGAGACTAGATTCGCATAGTTTCGCTTCATGTAGGACCCGTCTTCAAAGAGGAAGCAGAGAGCAAGACGTCGACGGAATAAGTGTAGCTTGGGCGTGTGAATGGGCAACTTTTCAAGAATACATCTCCGATCTTGTGCTCTGATTATAGTACTGATAATGTTTTTCGCGACTAGAGAGGACTGTGTTTATCAGCATGTAGCCCCAACACACAGGGAGTATAGTATCACCGTCCGATCCCATTCACCCTCTGGAATACTGCTCAAGATGATGGCAAGCGCGTCTTCAATGCATACCAGTACATCGCTATTTCGCGAGATCCGAAAATCGAGGATTGATCGAATCAGCAGTCCGCAGAAGATTGATACAACAGCGGAGTCGGCGCTATACTCTATTTAGTCTTCTCTCTCATGTTCAAGTAATTTAGATCTGGAATCCTACGGATTGATGCTGTTGGCAAGGAAATTCACAACTTGTTTGAATTTCCAATAATCCCCTTCAGGTCGGGCTGGAGAAGGTCAGTACTATATAACTTTGCAAAAGTAGTGTAATTACCTGGCCTCCAAACATTCCGGGGTTTTATTTGACTTGCGAGGTTGATGTATTCAGGTTTCGCCCCGAGATGTGTAAACATTTGCGCCACAGTTTCTGCCGTCAAATGCGGGTGTATTCGTTCGCTTGGGAGCATCTACGAAAATCAGTTGGACATGATATTACGGTAAAAGGGTTTGGCGGACTTGCCTGCAATACTCGTGCATATGCTGCAGTAAGATCTTTTCTGGACTCGAAACAAACTGTAAGGAGATTAGAACTCATCCGCGACGTGTCTTGTAAAGCTGATCACCAACCCCCGTCCAACATCCAAAGCATAACTTGATGGGATATTCGTGCGTCCGAAATAGCCGCCATATCACATACGAGCCCAGTGAGGAACATTTCGTCCCGCCCAAAGTCATCTACACCTATCAATTCAGCGTATTCCCCAGATATCACACGATGATCTCACCAATTCCATAGAATATATCCTTCTCATTTATGATTTCTGGAAATGGTCGCACAGATCCCGTATTTGGAGGGGCATCCAATCCATAAAACTCGTAACACTCCTCAAAACCAAAGTTCTCGGTCTTGGACAGCGCTTTTCTCAACCCGTCCCCTGAGCCACCCATTGTTTCGTCAATTAGTTGATCTGAGACATTGGTATCTGATATTACGGGGTTTCTGGCAGCTTCTTCTCTGATTCTTATAGTTGCTTCTGCCTCGGTCGTTCTTCGTCGATTCTCCGCAATAGCATTACTAATGCGCGATTCTTCCAGAAGAACATCCATTGAAAACCTCACCGGTTTCGAGGTTTGCGGAGGCTTTCTTCGGCTTCTAAGTAAAGAGCGCGCTGATGTTGATGTCGCCGAACTTGGAGTTGAAACGGCGGCTGAAGCAACGGGGTTTGGTTTCTGAACTACTTCCGGAGCTTTCGGGGCCGATACGGAAGCTTTCTTGACGCCAAAGATAGCATGGATACCGTCATCGTCATCGGAAAGGTCGTCAGATTCTTCTCCATCTGAGCTTGCGATAACACGGAAGCTGCCAGATGGTTGCGATCCGGAAAAAGAGTGTTCCAGCGTTTTGGTGATGGGGACAGTTCGACTCGGCTCAGGTGGTGAAGAAGTTGGAGGTGCGAGAGGACGTTTCTGGCGCGCATTCATGGGTGGAGGAGAGCTAGGTACCGTGAAGGTTGCATCGATTGATGCTGGGTGGCCAGAATTGACAGAACGGAAAGTTTTTTCTGGTTGCGATTTCGGCGGTTGGGTCTGTGCAGCGCGTTGAAAAAAGTCCTTAATTGATTTATTAGATCGCGACATGGTGGTGGTGTTGAGGGCTGGTGCGGCTGAGTAGGACGATTGCGGGGGACGTGAGCTGTGCTGTAGTTGAAGTCGCGTTGTCACGTGACAAACTCACAACACTCCATTTTCCACACCTGATCTACCACACAGCTCCCATTGCTAGGCCTTTCAAGTTCACCAGCGGTGAAGAACGCGACGAGAATCAACAGCGCCCCTCCTTCCTCTACACAACATGTCCGTAACACTCCACACCACGCTCGGCTCCATAAAGCTCGATCTATTCTGCACACAGTGCCCACAGACTTGCACCAACTTCCTCGCGCTCGCCGCCTCCTCCTACTACGACAACGTCCCCATCCACCGCTCCATCCCAGGCTTCCTCTTCCAATCTGGAGATGGTGTACTTCGGACTGGAAAGCATCCCGGTCGGTCGTATCTCGGCGAAAACCAATTTATCCCTGACGAGATCCACCCGGCCTTGCGGCATGACAAACGAGGAGTTCTGGCAATGGCGAATCGTAAAGAGGGCGAAAATCTGAGCCAGTTCTATGTTACATATGGTGAACAGAAACACTTGGACGGGAAAAACACGGTGTTTGGACGTGTCGTTGACGGATGGGATGTATTGGAGAAAATGGAGAAAATGGATGTGGATAAAAAGGGGAGATTTAAGGGGAAGAAAGTCTTTATTGAGAGGATCACGATACACGCCAATCCAATTGCTGATGCTGAAGAGGGCGATTAGCATGGCCCAGTAATGCTCATGTTCTGTTCTTCTCCCTTGGCCTGGTCAATGCAGTGCAAACGTTCCTGGGTGATTATAACGGATGGACGAGAAATGGACTGTTATCCCCAACCCTCTCGCTCAACCATTCATGTCATACCTCGCTGGCGTAATATGGCCAAAAGCTTTTGGTGGAAAACTTCAAAGGGGTGCAGAAATTCTCCTTGACCTCGTTATCATGGCATCGACATTTAACATGATGACTATATGTTCGTCTCCGAAATCACCCTCAAAATGGCTGGAAGAATCATGTAGTGTTTATGAGAACTGGAGAGTAGGAAGCCATGTTTTAGTGAAGTACTGTTACTTACGCCGTACGAACTAACCCACTGCTTTTTCTACCTAGGTATGACAAGATGAATACGTAGCAAGAACCAAGAATAGTAAAACCGACCAGAAACTCCGAAACAAGAAGCTCAGACGAAAGCAAAACCCCATGAAAGCAGAAAACACTATACAGATATTGATATCCTTGACACTCAACCTACTAACCAGACCATCTCCTTCATCCCACAACTCCCATAAACTGTGCCCTCAACATCAATATTTGCTGCCTCTGCTCCGGCGCCAATCCCGCCAATTGCTCATCCGTCAACCTCATAACCTGCTGTATCAAAGCCGCCTGATTTGGATCCATCCCCTGCAACCCTGCCCCCATCTGTGCCGCTTGAGCCGGCTGTACCGGCGTTGTCGAAACCACAGGCGGAGGCGGAGGAGGCGGAACCACGGGCGCAACTGGTGCTTGGGCTTGAGCAGCGGTCTCAATAACTTGCGTCAACACGCCCGCATCCACAAGATTCATCAACAGCAGCGCCTGGAACACGGCATAGCTCAGTTGCGGTGCCTCCCGTAGCAGTTGGGTCGCTTTTGCCGGCTCGGTGGACACGAGCGTCTTCATCTGATGCAATATATCCAGCAGCTGGGGAACCGGGATAGCCTTCATTGTTTGAGAAATCGCATCCGGTGCTGTCAGTCCCGGTGGAAGCTCTGTTCCCCTTGGTAGATCTAGGCTCTGTCCCACGGCCAACCCACCAAACCCAGGCCCACGATTATCGCCATCAGGAGGCGGTGTATTTCCTTCATGCGAGAAGTCGACTCGTAGCTTGCGGCCCATGATTTCATAGTTGTCGAGGTTGCGCACAGCGGAAGCGGCAGTCTCGGGATCGGGGTATTCGGCGAATCCAAAGCCCTTCGGACGCCCGGTTTCGCGGTCGTAGACAAGGCGGAAGGAGAGAACTCGGCCGGCGGAGGAAAAGATTTCCGTGATTTGTTCTTCGGTCAGTCCGTACGGGATGTTGCCGACAAAAATGACACGGCCTGTGGTTGGAGGTGACATGTTGAGAGCAGTCTGGAGGAAGAGACGTGGAGGTTGAAGAATCGGCGAGGGGCGCCGGGGAGTAAGGACGCAGGAGGGGCCGCAAGAATAACGAGGTTCGACAAGGGTTGATCAAGGACGGTTTGGTGCCTGGGTATGAAGGAGGCAGGTGTGATGCGGTGGTGATGTTGACCAAGATGGAGAGGTTGGTCTGGGCTGAGAGTTTCACGGGTAGGCAAGTATTCACATTCCACATGCATGCCAACGTGCGCATTGGTTGTCAAACTCTAAATACGAGTGATGCGCAGAGCACCCATTGAATTGTATAGAAATAACTGAAATGAACGCAAAAACATCAAGCATGACATCGTATAATTAAATATATATTCGTCTGATTCCATAACTGCAGTAGCTACTCTCGTAACTCTACCTTAACCCAATTCGGCCCAGGCATGGCGGTGAAATAGTCCCTCCACGCCTTTCGATACTCCTCCGTCCCCAATGCATTCTCCCCAGGTCTGAACTTATACTTCTCAACCAGTTTCGCAGTTGCGAGACGAATCTCCTGGAGGGCGAGCTTCTTCCCCACACAGGCATGCCTTCCACTAGATTCGCGGGACATGTCAGTTGAAATGTGGTACTTGACATGATTATGATAAAGGGAAGTCATGAGAATCGACAATGAAGGTTCGGGGATACATACTAGGAAAACGGTATGAACGCTCTTCTATCTTTAATCAACCCTAGGCTTTCATCCACCCACCTCTCCGGCAAGAACTCATCAGGCCGTCGCCAATACCGCGGATCCGTGTGCATGGCAAATTGATTGACACGCACCGGGGTTTTTGGAGGGATATACTGGCCTTCGACGGTGAGACCATTCGGGCCAGTTTGAGCTTGTGCGCCTGATGGGACGGCAGGATATAGGCGGAGGGTTTCGTTAATGAGGGCGTTGAGGTATGGGAGACTCCCGAGTGACGCAGTGGCGAATGGGGTTGCGGATTGGATTTCGGCGTAAAGAGTTTCCTGAAACTCCGGGAACTTGCTGAGATAGTAGAGGAGGACAGTGAGAATGGTGGAAGTGGTATCTATATTTTTCGAAATCATCAACAACCATGCCAGATCATGTAGAGATAAAACGCTGGACGCTTATAGCGAGAAACGGGGAAGTCAAGAAGCGAAATGTGGCACTCACCACTCCCCGCCACAATCAACAGCTGGACATTAGCCTCAATTTCTATATCTGTAAATCGGGTGCCTGGGCTTTCCAGGAATGCTTTAGCCACATCTTTCGGAGGATTCTCAATACTGAGTCGATGTTTGAGGAGATCGCGACCATATTGGCGGAATTTTTTAACCTCGGGGTTCCTCTCTAAAGGAAGATAGAGAGCAACATCCATGAAGTTGCGGAAAGTTCCCATAACATTGCTTGTACACATGAAGTCGTGCATTATATTCATGTAGCCTGGGTCGCCGGTGAGGGAGAGAAGGCCGTAGTCGGGGATTGCGAATCCGAGATCTGCCATGCTGTGTAAAAGAACGGCTGGTCAGTACGTGTCTGAATATTGAAACTTATATACACTTTGACGTTAAAGACGATCAAAAACTCCTAATATCACCCCTGGCCGAGTTTGGATGATGAATAGGTGTTTAAGAAGAAGATTATGTCTTAACGGCAGATGCACTGGGGTCTGAAACTCACACATCAAATGCAAACCTCCCAATCACCTCACCAACACTAAACTCCTTCCCCACTTCTCTCCCTACTGCCTCCACTAGTCGTCCAACATGCTCCTCCACTCGCTTCGTAAACCGTTCCATAGCCGGCGCGGAAAACGCTTGCTCCCACAATGGTCTCCATTGCCGATGCACTTCGTCCGATGCTGTCAGAAGATTCAGCGAACCCTGGATTTTCCAGATATTGTACCACGGCCCACGAGACTTGTGCGGGATGCTGCGGGAGTAGAGATGCGGGAGCGCTTCGACAGAGACGACAGTGAGCTCGTTAGGACCAACACGGAGTATTGGGGTGTTGTAGCGGCGGTGAAGGTCGCGGACTCTGTGATGATACCCATGTTAAATTCTGGGTTTATATGATAGTGATTCCATCATTCAGGGAAGAATGGAGGGAAACCGACTTGGAGCTTTACGTACCGGATTCCATTTTCGCCCAAGCCATTTGTGTATCCCTCCCAAAGCTTACTCACCGCATATCTTTTCTGTCCTGGAAACCGACTTAACGGGTGAAAGTACAGGCGCCGGATCACTGTCAAAACAGCCAATGTACCCAGGAATAGAATATTTGCTTTTACTAGATCCAGAAGCGTGGAGAGCAGTGAGACCGGGCTCGTGTTGAGAATGAGCTGGTGAAGAAGCAGAGACGTGTTGGTAAGTGTGTAGATGATGAGGACGGAGACGGTGTGAATTTCATGGATTGAGGAAAGAAGAATTTGCGTTGGAAGAGCCAGGAGGACGGATGGAGGAAGGTGAGAAGTAAGGGTGTTCAGGGTAGCGAGGATCGCCATGGTAGTGTCCAGGTGTGGGAGACAGAGAGCTTCGAGATCTTGACTTGACTTTCTGGGGAGAAGAAGAAGTGATGGTGTCTGGCCAAAGAAGAAGTATTTATCTCTCGAGAATAAGCTGCTGATGTTATACCCCTCAACGAGGCTTCAATAGCAGGGGTTGTACAGTGAGAGATGGGGTAAGAATATAGTACATCTTTAAAGATTAATGGCCCGGGACTCCAACCTGAAGGCAACATCATACTGCCGTACTGTGCCTCATGCTGTACTGTGACAATGCACATCCCGGCTGTTCTACTCTGTGACTTTGTTCAGGGGTGAGCTAACTTAAGTCCGACTACGTTTTGAAGATTCGCAACTGCTGTGACACAAAGCTATCAGTTAGCTCCAGTGAATGAGCACGATAAGAAGTTATCTCCGAAGGCACATAACATGACTGTGGGCAAAGGTTATTCCGTGAGATTCCCCAAGAATCATACTGTAGAGTACAGGTAACTTGCGGCGCCGATAATCTATCCCATAATCGCAGCTTACAAGGCTGCTTCGAGATGCAGTACTGGTCGATTTCGGATTGTCATGCAGCTACGCACAGGATGAGTGTACCGTAGATCCTAACTTTATGTGGGAGGTATGGCAACAGTGATGTTCCGGAAATCACATCAAGCATTGGGTAAAATCTCTATACTAATGGAGATAACACCCAAATCTACAGTTACACCCAAGTCATAATAATACCTCCGATTCCGTTTAAAACATAGAGTACCAAGTAACGGTACCTATCCTACTACGCTAGTCTACTCGTACAACCCTACGAGTAAACATCAACCACATGCCACACAACGTGACAATGGTTCGCCTGTTTGAGATGTTTCAGTCAATGATATTGATATGGCCTACCACCGATATCCCCGGCAATTCGGAATACACTTTGTCTGCTCCTTCACTCAAATTGGCCCGGGTCCAGACTTTAAGGCCATACAAAAACTTTAACCCTGGCTCTGGATCTTGGACTTTTGAAGGGGAATACGCACGTAGTTACGCCAAATACCAAATCAAGAATCTTCAATGGGGACTGCGCATTGATCTGTATCCATCTCCATCTGCTTAATATCTTCAATAATATCCTCTTCACCACAAATCACCAACCACACAATCCAGCTCCATGCACGGTCCACCACAGCTCACCTCCCCTCCTCACCTCTGGCCTCAATGACCACCCCGCAGCTTTTCCCCACCCACGCCACCTTCCTCTCGGCCCTCCACACCCTCCTCTACGTCGGCGTTCTCTACCTCTCCCCTATCACCCGCCCCCGGCCCTTCCTCCCCCGGGACACACCCTTCCACATCCGAGCGCGCACCCGGGCCGTCACTGTCGCTACCTTCCTCTCGGTTCTGATCACATCATTGATCCTATACCTCAAGACCGGAGAAAAGAATGTGTTGAGCTTTTACGAACCCACGCCGGCAGCAATTGTCGATACGGTGAAGGCGCTTGCGTTGACCTCCGTGTTGTTTATCGGGCCGTTGTGGAAAGAGGTGGTGGAGAATGTGCAGGATTCTGGGGATGCTAGACGGTGGGGGCAGGATGTGGTAGCGAGGTTAAGAAGTTGGGTGGGGTGGAGGAATTATGTGGTGGTGAGTGCGATTCGAATTGCTGGCAGCGTGGAGTGGAGTTTGAAGAGTACTGGGACTGATGTTGGCGGGAGTAAACAGGCACCAATAACAGAAGAGATTGTGTTCCGAGCTTGTATAGTACCATTGCAAATTCTTGCTGGACGCTCTTCAAAGGTGGTCATCTTTGTGTCTCCGTTGTATTTCGGCATTGGTACTCTGCCCCGCTCCAATCTTCACATCTTTGCTCAATCCTGGAACTACTAACTTAACTCTGTTTCCCCCAGGCCATATCCACCATGCCTACGAATTCTACCTCAACAACCCGCACATGATCCAAGCGATGGTGCTGCGAACACTAATCCAATTCACCTACACATCCATATTCGGATGGTACGTCGCATTTCTTTTCGTCCGCACGGGATCAGTGTTACCAGCGATATTTGTCCATTCGTTTTGCAATTCTTTGGGAGTGCCAAGTTTGGCTTTAAGGTCTGAAGAGAAGGTGTGGAAGAGGTGGTTGTATTGGGTGTTGTTGGTGGTAGTCGGACCAGTAGGGTTTTATAGCTGCTTGTGGCCCTGGACGGAGTCGAGGGGAGAATTGATTGGTTTTGGGTAATGGATAGAATGCGGAGTGGGTGACACGGAATGAACATAAATGGCGTTTGAGATACATCCTGGAACAGGGATAAGTAGACATTCTTCATAAAATAATAAGTATTGAAGGTGTCAAGAAGAATCTTGTGAGTTCGAAACACGGCTGGGAGTTGAAAGTGAATCTTCTCAGAGAACTGGGCCAGCAACTACTAGAGGCATTTCATACCTAGTTTTCATCACCTGCATGATTTTGACTACCGTCATCTGTCATGTCCATCTTTTCCACCCTTCCATCCACAACCTCCCCTCCAACATCTAACCTAATTTGGTCAATAATCTACTCTTCCGTCTCTCCACCAGGAACTCCATCACCTCATCTGGCGTTGGGACTCTCCACTCTGGCACCCCAACCCAGCCATCACTCCCATCGCCCTCTGCCTTCGCTTTTGCGCTCATCACCTCCCTCGCTTCCTCTTCCTTTCTCCTCTCATACTCCAATAGCACACCATTCTCCTCATCTCTATTAAACCCATAATAATCCGCATCGACAGTTTTCCTCGCCTCTCTCTTCAACTTCAATTCCTTCTCCTTCTGCTCATCCGTTTTTGGTTTCAGTTCTTCAAACAACTCCTTCACACCGGGCAGTTCTCGAGCGCGGCCAAAGTATTTGTAGCCTTTCGAACCGGGCACTTCCCGACCATCCTCGTCATACATTCTTGGTCCAAAGCGCATATAGTTCGGTCCGCCTAGATTACGGAGCTGCACTTCCCACATGTGTTTTTCTCGCATGAGTTTATTTATTTCATCGTTGAGGTCGCGAATTTGGTAATCGGATAGTGATGCTGAGAACGAAAAGAAAGCAATCAGCATCCATGCAATCCATAAATCTCTTTTTCTCTCCTCATCTCCCTCTCTGCTTGTATGTGGGGGGTCAGGGCACCGCTTACGATCTTGGATCTTGCTGACTTTTCTCGAAATCTCCTTCACAACCTGGCCTCGCCATTTCTCACATGACGGAATGGAGGTTTGCTCGGTGATGATTTTTGGCCGGCGCGTGCGTCCGGCGTCGATGATTCCTAGGTCGGCGGCTTGCTGCTCCCGGAAGCGGAAGAGCATGGATTGCGCTTTTTCTGAATTGCGGGCCTGTGAAGGACATGAGCGGTGTGTGAGAAGAGTTTGGGAGTGCGGAGAAGACAGACCATTATGATGGGTGTGGCAGAGCGTTGATGGGATGGGAAGAGGGGGTGATGGAGAGGAGGAAGAAAGTAGGAATAGGGCGAGCGTATGGATCGTGGAAGTGGGTATCGTGGAGCGTGGGCGGGTTGGTGAAGGTTGGCGGTGGTGGAGGAGGAGGATTCGCGAGCTGGAGTTGTCCAAGACGCGTTTCGCTCTGCTGCTTCCTCCCCAAGCTCCAGCACCACCATCACACCGGTGACCCTCCAACAACGACTCAGCACTCACCGCGACTCTCACCACTCCCAGCAATGCCCTCCGCCTCCCCCGAGCCCGAAAAGAAACACAAACCCAAACATGACCACACCGTCTCCCACAAAGCGGACGCCAAATCCCTCCTTGACTCCCGCGGCCTCTACGATGGTGTTACTGTGCACGGCGTCAATCCCCTCCTCTTGATGGAGAAAATTATTCGCGACCGCATTCTCGATTCTCTCTACTACAAGGAACTCTGTTTCGGCCTGAACGCAGCCACGCTGCTCGACCGCGCCACGGAGCTGACCTATCTCGGCGGTGTCTACTCAACAACAAAACCGACCCCCTTCCTTTGCCTCTTGTTTAAAATCCTCGAGTTGCAACCTCCGAGAGCTATCATTGAGGCGTACTTGGACGCGGGCGGGGAGGAATGGAAATATCTCAGATGTTTGGCGGCAATGTATGTGAGATTATGTTGGAATGCTGTGGATGTATACACCACTTTAGAGAAGTACCTGGCGGACTACAGGAAAATCAAGATCCGGGGGCAAGGAGGGTGGAGGTTAGGATATGTGGATGATTTTATTGACGAGTTGTTGACGAAAGAGAGGGTGTGCGATGTTGCCTTGCCGAGGATGATGACGAGGGCAATGTTGGAGGATGTTGGGGAATTGGAGCCAAGAGAGAGTATGCTGGGAAGTGAGGTAGAAAGTGACGGGGATGAGGAAGAGGAAGAAGCAGCACGCAGGATGCCTGTTAGGGAGGGAAGTGAGGAGGGGGAGTTGGAGGTGAGCGGACCGGAGGAAGATGGGGAAAGAATGAGAGATGATTAAAAAGCGAGACAGCATAAATGGCGTTTTAGGAGTTTTTGGATTGATATCAGTTTGTAAATGACGACTGCCAGCGTTGATGATTCAATTCCGCCGAACATGGCCATGATTAGGAATGGATTCAAGCCCGTGACCAGATGTTGGCTACCCAATGACTTGACAGTTCCGGCCCCACTGATATACCCATTTATACCCATGTACCTGAGGAGCTTCCTCTACCACACCCTGGTAGCACCTACCAGCTCACATCCCACGTGTAGATAGACGAACAAATGGATCTTTGTATCATCTCACAATGGATTGACTGGAACTTCATGAATGGAGAGGCAGTGTGGGTGGGCGTGATTGGATGATCTCAATTGGCAACAGTCGACGGAGGAAATTGGAGGTAGGAATCACAAAACGGTATTCAATTGTATAGCTATCCAAGCTGTATTGTGAGCTTGGGCACCTAATCCAAGCACATCGATGTGCCTGGAGGGGAATTATAGTGATCCCATATAACACGGCCAAAAATGATGTCGGAATAGGCACATTCTGTTCGACCGCGCGAGATCTCAAGCACGCATGAAGAGAAAAAACCCACGTAACTCCGATTCGTAAATGATTTTGTACCTGCAAAAGAACTCCACACGAATTCCACCACTTACGACCGCGGCTTCTCCTTCTTCTCGGTCCAAAGACTTCCCAACAGTTAGATAATGTCGCTCGATGGGTTGAATCCGGGGTAACGTACGCCTTAAGACCGACACCGGAGACCTTCACGACCTTGAAGCGAACACCGGGAATATCACCCTTCGCCTTGCCCTTACGACCGAAACCAGCGAGGAGAACCTCGTCGTTCTCATCGACAAAGTTCAAGCAACCGTCATTGGGAACTAATCAACCATTAGCCCATGTCCCGTTCAATATCCACCAAATTTCTCTTCCGCTTCTCCCACGACCAAGACCGAAAAAGACCGAGGAATCCGACGTACCGAAAGCGGTGACCTTCTTGCCGTTCTTGATGAGCTGGACACGGACACACTTCCGGATAGCGGAGTTGGGCTGTTTGGCCTCAACACCGACTTTCTCGAGGACGATACCCTTCGCGTGCGAAGAGCCACCGAACGGGGAAGACTTGAAAGCGGTTCCGAGGAGGCGCTTCTTGAAGGACTGGTCGGCCCACCGGCTGGAGTGATCGTTAGGACTCAATTTCGAGATTTCGCGTGGAGGACGGCATACTTGTCGCGACGGTGAGTGCGCAGCTTACGGGCGGCGTTGAGACCACGGGGCTTTCCTCTGTAAACCAGTTAGAATTCCAGCATGACGGCTAGTTTGGAGATTGAAGACTTGCTTTCCCATCTTGAATCGGCTGCGGTGTTAGTGTGGAGCTGGACAACGGCGGGCGGCGGCGAGGTGTGTTCTGCGAGAGTCAAGCTGCAACAGCTCGGGACAGAATTTGTGGGTGGGGCTGGAAACCGGTCACAGCAGTGGCGAGTGAAGTGCTTAGGTAAGTGCTATGAGCCGCACTAGTATCGAGTGAGCCAGTGTGAGGACCCACGAGCCAGGCCCATGCGCGACAGAGGGATCCCCAGAAATTTTGCTGGTGTAAAGTCCGCCCCGCCTTGTCGCTCTCTCAGATCACCACCGCCCCCGCTGTCGCCAGCACCCATCCACAATGCCTGCTCCAACCGCCCTCCAAAGAGCTCCAGAAACGCCTATTCAAGAACCAGTGCCCATGACCCTTGGTAATTCACCCAGCTATCGCCCTCCGACAAGCTCAAGTCTCTAATTTGGCTTTGACAGATGACGACGAGGTTCTCATCGATGCGACCATTTCGACGATAGAGGCGACCGCCCCGGCTACCAACAGTGCTCCCGCTGTTGCAGAGATGCATGTTGACTCGGAAGGCCGGCCACGGTTTGCGCCCGCAAAGCAAAACGTGAGTCCCGCCATCTGTGTATCCCGAGTATATGATTGTACATGTACTAAAACTCATCCCAGGCTACCATCAACCGCAACGAAGGGCGCAAAATCCCTATCCCTCCTCACCGCCTCACTCCCCTGAAGAACAACTGGACCAAACTTTATCCCCCACTCGTTGAGCACCTCCTCCTCCAGGTCCGGATGAACACCAAAGACAAAGCCGTTGAAATGAGAACATCGAAGAAGACGGTTGATCCTGGAGCGCTTCAGAAAGGCGCCGACTTCATCAGAGCATTTTCGCTTGGCTTCGACGTCGACGACGCAATTGCACTTCTCCGACTTGACGACCTCTACATCGAAAGCTTCGAGATTAAGGATGTCAAGACTCTCCAAGGCGAACATTTGGCTCGTGCGATTGGGCGTATTGCTGGAAAGGACGGGAAAACAAAGTTTGCGATTGAAAACACCACAAAGACGCGAGTGGTGCTGGCGGATCAGAAGATTCATATCTTGGGTGGATTCCACAACATTAGGATGGCGCGAGAGGCCGTGGTGAGCCTTATCTTGGGTAGTCCACCTGGTAAGGTTTATGGAAACCTTCGGACGGTTGCGGCAAGGCAGAAGGAGAGGTTTTGAGTGGAGATACATTGAACGTTTTGTGGAGTTTATTTGTTTTCTTTTTGGGTCTGGCAAATTACGATTGGCGTCTGGTGTTCTGAATACATTGGGTATATCACGGGACTGAGCATTGAGGTCATGTCTAGCTAAAAGCACAAGTCGAGGAAAGGGTGTCTTTGTTCGGACATTAATCACTGCTTTCTGTCCTCCATTTCCTTGTTTTAAAAACAATCAGTGCATAAATATTGGTTTTTACCGGTATACGAGGTTCAGTCCATTATCTCTTGAGAGCAGGATCATTACTAAACTCCCCTAAGAGCAAAGCAATGTGATAAATGAGGATTGAGAGGCGAGGACATTCAGAGTGCATTGGGGTTAACAAATATTAGTTACAGCAGCATGTAACCTTGGAAGACGAGACAAAATTCAGAAATACGCATACAGGCCCAAAACGCAGTCAAAAGCATATCACCCTTTCCTACACAATTCAACGTGACAAATCAACAGAAGTGTTGCATAAAGACTCCTTACTCCAGCCAAAGAAAGAACCAAAAAAAAGAACCAGACATAATCCAAATACCAAACTCATCCTCGTACCAGGATTGTTACTCCCCTATGTCATCATCGACGCATTATCGCAAGCCAGAACCTCTCCAGTAGGCCATTTGTTTCTGTGGTCTCGTTTACGCATCTGGATCATCCTCATCGTCATCCACCGCCCTCAACGGAGACCAACCAAGCGGACCCACACTCTCCCTCCTCCCGCTCTTCAACGGTGTCTTCTCCCAGCCTCTCCTGACTTCATCCCAATCACCATCTTCAATGTTATGAATATCAAACGGTTTTATATCATGGCCTTTGTAAAACTCCGTTCTTTCTAGCTCGTCCTCTCTCGCCGCGATTACCAATAAAGCTACGGCGACAGCATTCCAAAAATCCATCATCGTGTCTGAGAAGTCAAGGGTGACCATGGTCTTGATTTTTGTGCCCCTCCTCATAGATGGTCCGTTGCCAGGTGTTCTCGGAGGCTGCATTTGCCCTGAGAAGGAGGACTGGGGGTCTGCTTCAGGGGTGCAATGCATAGTAACAAGAGCTACGACGGGACCAGCAACAGCGATACCATAAATCGTCGAGGAGGTGGTGAGTGGTGTGCTTGCAGGTGCGTTGGGGGACAGGGGAGCGTCGCGCAAATGTGCTGATTCGCGGAGGACAATACGGCGGAGATCCGAGAGCTTTCTGTGCATTTTGTTTTCGCAGTGAACAGAGCCCTTTCCATAGCTGCCAACAAGAACAACGCGGGGGTATATGTCGTTGTTGCCGGGGAGATCTGAAGGTGTTGTTAGCAGCGTCATTGCTGTGAGAGATTGGACTACATACGCTTTTTGACATCCTCAACACTCCAGCGAACGTATTTCCTAATCTCGGCGAGGATTCTATCTTCGGGGTCCTTTTTGGCCTCCATCTTGCCCCTCACAATACACCCGAGCCCAACAAGCCCACGAAATGCGTTTGTTGCGCTAAATGTACCATCCAGTGTGATGCTGTCAATGTGCCCTACCTCATTTGCAACTTCCGCATCAAAAAATAAGGAATCTGGCATAGTTCCAAAATCCACCTGCCAGTGTGCTGGCATGAGAGGTTCGTGACCACGATTACGAATACGCAGAAATAAAAGTGCTTCTTGAAGCGAGAATCCATATCTATTGACGAGATCATCCAGCTCCTGAGGGTCGTCCTCCAATTCCGTTGGAGGAGCAGAGACCAGTGTTTGAGAATCCCCTTCAGGAACCGCCGACATCGCGCGGGGGGGTTGGCGTTGATATTGAGCGGATGACTCGCGAGAGAACATGGCGGTCTCCATGTGAATGAGGTTGGAGATGTTGTCAGACGTCCTGCGGAGGCGCTTTGAGCGGGGCGTGGGTTCAAGGCCGTTTGTGGACGCTTCCACTGGCCCAAGGACATATTCCTCATTGGCGCGCAACATGGATGGAATGCGCTTGATGAGTGGGCTAGGGCGGAATGGCGGTGAGCGTGGAGTCCGTATCGATCTGGGCTTCTTCCGCGATTCGCTTCTTCCAGTCGTTGATGTAGAGGCAGGTGTTTGAGCTGGCGGCGGTACAGATGGCGTCTCGTCTTCTGCTGGGCGTTTCTTCCCAGCAGAGCTTTTCAGTGGGGTTGCAAAGATGCTGGCAAACTTGCTTCGAAACGTGCTGAAGGTCGTTGGTGACGGGGTAGGTGTAGAGCTCGCCATTGTGGAGGTCTCAGGAGGCGACGTGGAACGGAGAGCAAGCGTGGTAGAGGAGGCCGGTGAAAAGAATGAGGGCTGTCGCGGATGCTTGAAGAGAGTTGTTGCTAGGTAGGGTGGTTGTTGTACCGGTCAGGTAGGCTGGGGGAGGTGTTTATGAATGTCAGACGCGTATTGTGCTCCTGGGTGTCTGCTGTCTGATATTGGAGGGGACTGCATGCTGGTGGGTCGCGACTTTGGAGAAGATGAGTTGTCGACACGAATGAGACGGTGGTGCAGCCAATGAACAACTGGCAAGAGAGAGGAGAGGATCGATTGGATGGATTGGTTCGGACGAGCAGCGGGAGTGGTGAGAGTCGATGGCGGAGACGGAGGCAAAGACAAGAGCGGGGAACCTGGTGGTGAGAGTGATTGGACATGCGCCAAGTTTTACAACACAGACTGTCACTCTGTTGGACAGCTCTCGCCATGCCTGTTCCAGACAGCTAAACACCAACTCCTTCACCAATGGACCTCCTCCATTCAGCCTCCCGCCTGGCAACAAATACCCGCCAGAAGTTTCCATTATGGATTATTTTACCTCTCGTACTCTTAGATACTGCCCTGACAGCCGTAATTGTCCTGAAGGTCCCCTGTCTGTATCCCCTCCGGAGGTCCCTCTTTCCTGAGCGCCCGACCTAACTTGAGCTTTAGATACCGAAATTGACTGGCGAGCCTACATGGAGCAGGTCTCCCAATATCTTGCCGGTGAACGCAACTATTCCTTGATTAAAGGCGGAACTGGTCCACTCGTATATCCCGCCTTCCATGTCTACATTTACACCTTCCTCCACAACTTGACATCTGGCGGAGTGGACATCCGATCTGCCCAATGGGCATTTACCGGCCTCTACATAGCTACTCTCGTAGTAGTCTTATTGTGCTACCGTGAAGCCAAGGTTTATATCCCCAACCTATCATCCTTGAAGCCAATAAAGTTAACATTGATCCCAGGCGCCGGTATGGATTCTCCCCCTTCTCTCCCTCTCCAAGCGCCTCCACAGCATCTATGTTCTCCGTCTGTTCAATGACCCAGTCTCCATCTTCCTTCTCTTCCTTTCGATCCTCTTCCTCCAACGGCGCTTCTACATCCCCGCATCCATCACCTATTCCCTCTCCGTCGGCGTCAAAATGAACACTCTCCTCTGTCTCCCCGCAATTGGCCTTATATATCTCCAATCGCTCGGGCGCAACACAGCACTCGCACACGCAGGCCTGATGGCATTAGTCCAAGCCCTGATCGCAGCACCATTCGCCATCCACTACCCCAAAGAATACCTCAGCAGAGCTTTCGAGCTCACCCGAGTATTTTTCTACAAGTGGACCGTGAACTGGCGCTTTATATCCGAGGACACCTTCCTGAGCAAAGAATTCGCAATCGGGCTACTGCTTCTTCATTTCACTCTTCTCGCTGCCATAGGAAGCACATTATGGATCCGGCCCAGCGAGTTGTCGATTCTGCGGTTTATCTCAAAGCTTCTGATTTCCACACCAGCACACGACTCTGTCGCTCGGCGCACAATGCAGGCGAGGATTACGCCACGGTATATACTCACTACTATACTCACAGCGAACACAATTGGGACATTGTGTGCAAGGAGCTTGCACTATCAGTTTTACTGTTGGTTGGCTTGGGGTGCGCCGTTTCTTCTGTGGAGAAGTGGGTTAGGGCCAGGTTGGGTGGGTGGGCTTTGGGCTGCACAGGAATGGGCGTGGAATGTATTCCCGAGCACGCCGAGTAGTTCGGGTGTAGTGGTGGGAGTGCTTGCTGCTACTGTGGCGGGTGTGGTGTTGGGGACGGTTAGGGAGGGATGGGTGGATGGGGAGGGGAGAGCGGAAAGGAAAAAGAAGAAGCTGTGATGGAGGATTGTGTAGGATGAACTTTCTTGGTGTTGTTGATGTATTATTGTAATAGAGTCAGCATACCCTTTTTCTTGCTTCTTGTAGAAACACCTTGAATCCCAAATTTACACTTGCTGATTCTACACCATGTTTGATCGAGAAAATCTAACTACATATTTACAGTCTTCCATGGTCTCAAAAGCAATCAATATTGGGGCCTGGTCGAGTTCTTCAACTCTGAGGCATGGGTTGGAGCTGGAACCAAAAAAAAAAAATGGAAGAAAGCAAGATGATATCTGTTATGGAGTTTACGCCAGCCAACTTAAACACCGCCCGTCAACTGGTCAACCACGAGCACCTTGTGCGGAGGAAGGTATTTCTCTTTCTTCCATTTCATGCAAAACATGGTACCAAGATATCGTTGGACAACCCGCCGTTACAACCATCCCATCCAACAACCTAAGCGACAAAAAAGACCCAACACCAATACTCCGAGCCCAAACTTTTATCAAAACCAACAACATATGTATGAATGTAAGTGTAATAACCCAGCAGCAGCAGCATATCCCAATCAGTCCAGCATTAGGTCGGCATCCATAGTCTCGAGCTCCTTTCCACGTCCTCTTCCCTCAATCAGCTCCCTGCGGATTTCAGGCGCGATTGATGGATGTCCCTTCAACTGCAGCAAATCCAGCAGCACGTCTCTCTGGTCTTCGGTGATATCGTTCTTGTAACGTTGCGCAAAGGCCAAGAAGCTCTGATGCCATAACACGGGGAGTTGGTCTTGGACGGCCTTGAAGCGCATGAAATGGAACACCAGCGCATCGACAACCTTGTATGGCAAGGCGTACTTTTTGTCTATCAGGATCTTGATGAAGACGGATGTTGGGCCTGTGTAATCCATTTCGCAGAGGTGGAGGAGCGCGGCCGCGGAGTGGAGAACTGGGATTGATACCCGTGCGAGAACGGAGCCGATGATCTGGGCTTCCTTGAGGGTGCATGTACCGCCCTGGAAAAGCGTCAGATGGCAATGGTTACTGGGCCGTGGGGATACGTACAGCTGCGAGAGGGAAGAGGAAGCCCTTGAAGAATGCCGCGGGCTTGTATAGGGATTTTTTGATGCTGTTGTAGAGATGGACATTGAGCTTCTTGTTCTCATAGATATCATCACGGACTCGGTCGAGCAAAACCAGGGAGAGGAATCTGGTTACAGGTTAGTTTAATATTTCAGCCTCGATATATGCTGGCATACTTTTGTGTCTGAGCGGATTTTTGAGATGCAAACAGCTTTGTTGCCTCGTAGCATGCATGTGGTGTCCAGGTGTCGGGTCGGGTAAGGAATAGTATCTCTTCCCAGTTTCGTAGTGAAGGGATGATTTTGAAAGCTTTTGGGAGCTTCCCTGACTTGTATCTCGACAAGAGGATACCAACCCTGTGCATCAATGATCAGTTGAAACCCAACTGACACTCTTTAGCGCTTGCTCACTTTGTGTAAACTTCGATGACCTTTGGCGGTAATGCCGGTGCCTCATCTTCTTCCCGATTACCCCCACTTCCCGCCACCTTGGCTTCATGTTCCGCAATCTTCTCCAAAATCTTATCGGCCAACGATACTCGCTGTTCCGCCGCACTGCCTGGCATGAACCGATTGAACAGCTCCTCATCCTCCTCATTCATTTCCAGTTCCTCCACCACACCATCGTCATCAGCGTCATACTCCTCCCATTCACCCTCATCTGTCTCTGGATCCGACTCTTCGAAGCGCATTTGGCCGGCCACACCAGCAAAGATATTCTGGCCCCTCAGCGCAGAACTCGCGGTTTCTTCAGCCTGCAACTCATCTTGCTGTTCCTTTGCAAGCTGAAGAATCTTTTGCGACATGCCCGAGTCGACGTATTCTTCTCCGCGCTCCTGGCGCTCTCGTCGTTTTGTTCGGGAGACTTTTCTAAGGTGTCCTCCATCGCCGTGTTCCAGCAGTTCTTCGTGAAGGGGATTGTGACGGCGCTGCTCGCGGGGAGCAGATGTTGCTTTCGGCATTTTCAATGGTTTCTAAGAGGGAGGATTGTTTGTGGGTTTGAGGACGGTTTGTGGGTAAGATTGTCGAGCAGGCCTGCGCAGGGACTGACTTTGAGCTGCGAAATTTTGTGGTGGGGTGTGTCCAATGTTGCACAAGCGCACTCAGACTGTGGAGCTTGTGCAGGTCACGTGAACAATCACACGTGATTACCCATCCACCTCCAGCTTGCTCTTCTGTGCTTGCCCCACCATCCCAACACCTCATAATGGCCGATATTTCGAGCCCCGGCGCGAGCGCCATTCCGCAGAAACGATCATTCACCCCTAACGAGGACTCTTCTATACCACGCACGAAGCCTCCACGCGAGAAGAAAGATACCTGGCGCAAGAAAGAAGCTCTTCAGTCAGGCGCCGGAAGTGTTGGTACTTCAGGAAAACAGCCTGAAGCAAGCACTCCGAAGTCCGGACCTGGCACCAGACATGGTGAACTCCCGGGATTGGTGCGGTATAGGTTGCCGCCGCCACGATTCCAGGATTACTATGGTCACCGAGCACCTCCGATGGTGCACGCGGAGCTTGAGGCGCCGAAGGACGGTGCATACTACTCTGTTACTGACCAGTAGGTGATGCTTGGATCTACTCTGCGCGCGCCCTTTTGACTGTATTATTAGCCCAATGAACCGGCGAAGCTTCAGATACAGTCCCTGCGAGGCATCAAAGCTCTTGCCATCTCTGGCGTACCGAGGAACAGAATACGAGCCCTTCAAAGCCCGGATCAACTTCGAAGATATGAACGGGCAATTGTATGTGAACAAAGATGGCTCTGATGTTACAAATACCAAAGGCTGGCGCATGGCCCGGGCGAATGTTGGGGTACGGGAGGGGGATTGGTACTTTGAGGTCAAAATTCTGAATGGCATCTCTGAGGACGGCGCCCCCAACGGACACGTACGGTTAGGTTGGGCTCGTCGAGAAGGCAAGCTCCTTGTTGATGTTCATGTTAATGTATATGACTGACAAGATGCAGCTCCATTGGATGCCCCTGTTGGATTCGATGCATATTCGTACGGCCTCCGTGACCAAAACTGTCAAAAAGTCCACATGTCTCGCCCGAAAGACTTTAGCCCCGAGCAAACATTTGTTACTGGGGATGTCATTGGCCTTCAAATCTCCCTTCCGTCGTTATCATTGCAACGTAACATCAGCGGTGACCCGACGGTGAAGGCTGGAGACATAATCCGTGACCGGATCCCTATCCGTTTCAAGAACCAACTGTGGTTTGAGCATTTTGAATACTACCCGACCAAAGATTTTGAGGAACTTATGAATCCCTCTTCAGGCACTAAGAACACCCCGCAGCCCAAAACACTCCCGGGAAGTTACATCAGAGTGTACCGCAATGGTACCTATATTGGGACTCCGTTTGAGGATCTATATGCATTCTTACCTCCGGCATCTAAACCTCAGACAAGTGGCGGGGGGCGTGAGCTGGACGACGGTTCATTGGGATATTATCCAGCTGTGAGCACGTTCAAGGGTGGTGCTGTTCACGTAAATTTTGGCCCAGACTGGCTGTGTCGCCCAGATGACTTGGGATCGGAGGTCCGCGGCATGTGGGAACGCTATGATGAGCAAATTGCAGAGGATGTCACATACGATCTGATTGACGAGGTGGATCTATTATTTACTGCCGGAGGATTGATCACTGATGATGACAATTCGAAGGGCATAGCTGCCGGGGCGGGGCGAGGCGGGAAGGAGGAGATTAAGGAGATGGTAATGGAAGATGAATGAGATGTGGATATCAGGATTTGCAAAATAATAACAGCCATGAAGTTACAGTATGACTGTAGATAGAAAGACCAGACAACCTTCATCGCCATCACGTGAGCTCGCGTACCTGCATCCCCACCTCCAAGCTCCCAAATCTAAAGCTCACCATCACCGTCAACATCACCGCCACCACCCACCAACGACCATCCTCATCCCTCCACCCTACCATCGACATGTCCCCAGAAGTGTAATACCATCTACCGCCCATTTTACATTTGAGACACCGCAATTCCCCTTCTTCGGCCCCCTCCGCCCACCATGTTTTTCACTGCACCACCCCGTCTCCAAATCCGTACACCCTCTCCCACAACCATCGAATTCACCGTCACGACCTCACTCCCCCCATCACTCCCCCTCTTTATCCTCCGACCCCTCCTCTCCACCCTTCGACTCCTCTCCCTCACCACCCTCACCCTCCTCCTACTCACCCGTCTATTCCCACCGTCCGAATCCCCACCACTACCACTTCTCAGCTTCCTCACACCCGTCCTCGCGCTTCTCTCCTCTCTCCCAATCATCCCACAGGCCCTTGCACTTCCGTTCTACCAATTCTACCCGACGCTACTCCTGGCGACATATGTTTCCCTCTACCGAGTCTCCACGCAGGAGAGTTTGTTGGTGATGAAGCAGCTGGGAGTGCAGACTAGTACGACGGCGGGAACTTTATGGGGGCAGGGGAGGAAGACGCGGTTTATACCGACGGCGAATGTGAGGGATGTGGTGTTGCTGGAGGGGTTTTGGGGGTGGCAGGTGCGCTATTATGTTGCTGTTGTGGTGGAGGGGGAGGGGAAGCTGGTGGTTGTTTTTCCGGTGAGTTTTTGGTTCCGTCTGAGGGGTGGAGTAGCACCCAAATTAGGGGTTCATGAGATTCGTCTTCCGTGATGAACGACAGAGGGTTCAACGCTCGATAGCTCCCACTCTCCCTACTGGATGTTGATGAAGAGATACTAACGAGATGATGGCATAGACGTTACTTCCGCGAAGAGAAACCTGCGAAATAGTTTGGCGAGGAGCGAGGAAATGTTTATGATTACCACTACCACTACATATTACACTACTTGTACAATCACCACTACCTAACCCCTCTCACATCTCAATCCCTCAAATACGTCCTCCTAACCCCCGCCACCAAAACCAACACAAACACAACCGCTACCGCACCCCCCATAACCCCCCCGATAACCAAAATCTCCCACCCGCCTCCCACGGCCTTCCCTCTCAATAACGCCTGCTGTAACCTCCACCACCGCGCCACACCCACCACACTCACAAGTATCGCCATGCTTGCGAAGAGCCCTGACAGCGGTTTCCCAAGAACGTAGAAGCCGAAGGTTTTGTCCGGTTGTGGGGCGTGTTGGAGGACTTGGAGTTGCGCGATGATGACGGAGAAGAGGGCGAGGACGAGGGAGGTGCGGTGGTAGGCGAGGTAGGTGCGTTCTAGTGCTGAGAGGGGGCGTTAGTGGGGGGGGATGAGAACGGTGCTCTATTTGGATAGTTTTGTTTTTCCAGGATAGTGGACAGAGGTGAGATGTGGTATATAGTAGAGTAGAGCAGAGTAGAGTATGGAATGGAATAGAACAGGAGCGCAAAATACACAGCAGAAAGAAAAAAAAGATAGTACACATACCCAAATGATCCCTCGCACTCTCCCCAGGCACAGTACACGCCACTTTCCGTCCCCAAAACCGTCCCACCGCTGTATCCTCTCCCCAGTTCCATCCCTCTCCCCCCTCCTCACCATCATCTAGCCCACCTCCCCACTTCCACTTCCCCCCTCTCCCCACTCTCCTCCTTCTCATTCTCTCCTCACCCTCATCATCATCCTCAACCTCCGTCCCCGAATCCAGATCCCCAGCACCACGAGCCCGAAGCTCGGTATCCAGCTCGGGCGAAAACGCAGAGTTAATGACGCTCGTTAGTGATCTCGGTGGAGGGGATGGGAGCGGTTGGATGTGGTCGTAGGAGGAGGAGGTGGTGGAGGGGGGAAGGTTGTGGTAGGTGTAGTTTGAGTCGTGGGGCATTATGGTAGCTAGGGTGATGTGGTGGAGCTCCAGGACGCGTTGAGGTGGTGAGTACCTTGGGCAGTGGTTGGTGGTGGTGGTGGATGGCTTATTTTGGAAGGGGGGGCTTGGCGGGAAAATGAAGTCATTAAAACAAGCTTAAAATCATGTGTTTGTTGGGGGAGATTGATTTAGAGAGAGGGGGGAAAGAGATTCGGGTAGAAAAAAGTCTCGGTATATGGGATTGTTATATCTCCTCGATAGCATACACAAGCACACAAAAAACGCCTCAAACCACGCCTCGTCTGTTCAGGTCTCTATTCCTCCCCAATCTAGAGCAACATCGTCGTCCTCCTGTTCCGTAGCGCCCACAACTCCACTTCACGCCTCTAGTGACAACCAACCGTAAGCTCAAGCTAGAATATCATAGCGATCTATGTTATCTCGATACCCTCCGCCATTCCCTCCCGTCCTCCATCCCCCAGCTAATCCGCTCCGCCTCCTTCTCACAAAAACCCACCAGGTATGCGGTATAATCCGCCACCTACTTGCTCGCCCTCTCAATCTTCCTCCTCAAGTTCCTCGTCTTCTTCATCAACTTCTTATACTTATGCTTCTTCATCTTCAACTTTCTTTGTCTTCGCACCGAGATGGCATACATGCCCTTTGTCCGGCCACCGACTCTTTCGACGGGCTCCATACCATCCACACACCCATCCTCCATCACATCCTCCCATTCCTCCTTTGCCGTGTTATCGAGAATCGATGTTCCCGGATGCCCCGGACGCTGCGGGTGTGGCCAGTGGACGGTGATGGCGTGTTGCGGGGGTGGAGGGGGAGGGGAGAACATAGCGTCGACGGTAACGGGGACCGGGATAGGAGTGGAAACGGAGAGGGGGCGATGGAGGGCGAAGAATGAAGAGAGCGCGACATCTGTAATTTATTCGTTAGCCACTGTTTCATCATCCTCGCCCCATACCGTTCGTTGTCGACTCCGCAGCTCCACCACGGAGGTATGGGGGCATGCAGTCAGGTCGGGGGGTTCAACATACCCGAAGGCTCGAGGTGCGCGGTGCTGGGCATGAACGGCAAAGGTTCATTGGTGATCCCACCAGGCCCGTGTCGGCTCGTATGCTGCTGCGGGAGGAAGGCGGACTTCTGGGTGGCCGGCTTCGGGGGGTTGCTGGACGAGGAGGAGGAGCGGGAGGAGTAGTTGCGGGTGCAGCGGGAGACGGCGCGGAGGAGAGGGGTCGCGCGCCGGGGGAGCATGGTGGGTGTTGTTGTGGTTGGTGAGGAGATGCGGAGGTGAGGACGGAGAGAGCTGCCGTCCGGGTGGAGGTTGGGAAGGCGGTGGTGATGTGAGCGGGAGCCCGATGCCGGCGTTGCAGGATTCAAGTGGTGGTGGCGGTGGTGAGGAGGCGCAGGGATGAGTCAGCCGGAAAATGGCGGCGTGGAAGAAGAGTGCGTGGTGGTGATGAAGGCGATTTGAATTGAACCTTGAGAATGGTGGGAGATGAAGGATTATAGTAGAAGAATGCCCAGGATGGATCGTGAAAGTGAGTTTATCCAAGATCTCGCAGATAGGTGATACGAGATAGAATGCCCACAGGAGATAGGGGCGATGGTGTCGACGTGGGGAGCCATGATACGAGCAAGCGTCATTGGACCATGATAAGTCAGCTGAGCGCATGATAGCTTGTCACTAATCTTACAACACACCGGACATTTAAGACTCCGGAACTATTCCCACGACCCTTCGTCGGTAATGCCGTGGCCATGTTCAGCACAATACGGCCGGTTTCGGCATCCACACGCCGACCTGTCCAAACTCGAGTACATTGAATATATCCATCATGATGCTCTTCGTGCCTGAAAAATCGTTGCTCATCGCAAAGCGCACATGACATTTCACTATTCCCAAAAACAAGTTGGTAAATCCCATAAATCCTGCGATATCATTTTGAACCAAACGAAACTTTTATCTATAACTCCCAGATTTCTCCTCGTCCATTCAACCTCCTGTTCATCACCCACGATCTAGGCCAAAGCCTTGGCCGCGAAAGTAGGCAGAACGAATGACGCCTCGTGGATGTACTTGCTGTAGTACCTGTACCTCTTCTCCTCCTCCTCGTCAGGAAGGGTGCGGAGGGGCTTCTTGACGTTGGCGTTCTTGTCCTTGCTGCAGACCATGAAGCCAATCTGGCCGGAGGGGTAGGTGGGGATGGTGGTGTAGGCGTATTCAACGACCGGGAAGACCTCACGGCAGGCCTTCTTGAGATCGGCAATGAGCTTAAGGTGGAGCCACTGGTTCTCAGCTGTTCAAGACACGCAGTCAGCGAATTATGATTTGGAAAAGTGAAAGGGAGGGGGAATAAAAGTGCGTGTGCGCATGCATGGAGGAAAGGAAATTGCTGGTTCCGAGGACGTGAGGAGAAGGATGATTGGGGGTGAACGCTGTAATGGAGGCGGTAAGCTTGGTTACAGCGGACACAAGAAGGGTTGTTGCTGTTAACCTGGGCTATCGTCCGCGAGAGACTGTCGCCCCCGGGGGGACAGCCAACCGGGGGTAACAGCAACAGACGGAACACAGCAAAAACAGCACAAGCGCAAATAGATCAAGGGAAACGGACAACCTTGTGTGGTGATGACACCACCCTCCTATAAATTTGTTAGCATCTGGTTATCGCCCACGAGTCGGTCAATCATACCTTGAGAGCTCCGAACAAAAGCTCAAAGTAGGGCTTCTGGAAGAGAGACTCGGCGGGGCCCTCAGGGTCGGAGGAATCGGTAATGATGACATCGAACTCGTTCTTGTACTTCTCGAGGAACTTGAAGCCATCACCGACGTGGACGGTGGCCTTGGGGGAGTTGAAGCCGGCAGACATGTGGGGGAGGAACTCCTTGGAGACACGGATGACAGCCTGAATCTCTGATTAGCTCTTGTACCAGATATTTAAGAAATACTGTCCCACCTCGTCAATGTCACAGAGGATAGCCTCCTCGACGCTTTCGTGCTTGACAACCTCACGGAGCACACCACCGTCACCACCGCCAATGACGAGCACCTTCTTCGGGTTCGGGTGCGAGTTGAGAGCTAAGTGGGTGATCATCTCCTGGTAGGCGAACTCATCGCGCTCGGTGCACTGGATGACGTTGTCCAAAACGAGGACGTTGCCGTAGTCGGTGGACTCGAAGACAAGGACCTGTCAAAAACGCATCAGCACATAGCTCCTACATGTCATGAAGAAGGAGAACACGAACATCCTGGTACTGGCTCTTCTCGTGGTGAAGAACCTTCTTGACGCGCAGGGTCATCGCCTGGCCGGGCCACATCTCCGAGATCTCACGGAACCAGCCATCTGCAAACGGCACTCGGTCAGTCCCTGTGCCACGTTGTTGTAACCTCCACTGTGGAACCACCAACATACCCTGAATAGTCGGGTGCACGATTTCTCCACTCATTTTTGCTATTGCTCGTCTGGTGTTCGAAATCACAGGTCTAAGTTGTCGTCGTCAGCAAAGTTGCCAATTTTCGGACTTCAACTTTTGACAGCTGCGCTCCAACCACGCAGAAAGCATCCCACGTCGACAACGTTCTCATGGACTAACCTTGAGGTTCGAGAGAGTAGTCGTGGGACGAAAATGGTGTTGTCGAGGTAAATCGCACTGTGCGAGAAGAGTGAGAAGGCGGGGCTCTTTATTCTGACGACCCCGCGCTGCAGCCAAGCCCGAAACTTCATCTCTCTGTGGCGGTGGTGGCAGTGCACGCGTAATTTAATGCTGGCCGCCGTTGTAAACACGCTGCTCATCATTCCATCACTCGATGCCCGCCAAAAAGGACCCCTGTCGTCCATCACAAACTTTCTGTGCTGCTCTTCAGCGACCGCCGCCTGGTCTCCAAATTTAACTTCCTCCTCCACCGCACGCCGCAATGCCCCCCTCCCCCGCCGCCAAAACCCCTGAAACAATACGCCTCCACATCACCCCCCTCACCGCCGAAACCTCCGCCGCACTCCTCCCACCCACTGCAACCAACACAAGCTTTCACACTCTCCCGACCTTCCCCGAGCGCCCCTTCGCATTCGCAACGCTTCCCATCGCCGATGCAAAGGCCCTCAAAAAGAAATACCACAACGCGTTTTTCCGGGGTGTGAAAATGCTGGTGACGGATGCGAGACCAGAGGCGACGGTCCCTCGGAGCGTCACTTCCGACACAGAGGAAAAGAAGAAGAAGAAGGTGAAAAAGGCAAAAACGAAACCGGAGCCAGGGGTTATTTCTGGATTCGAGCTGCCGGATGGGAGAAAGGTGAAGCGCGGCTGGGATAAGAAGGGGGAGTGCGTGGTCAATGTTATTGTGCCGGAAAACCGCGCGGTGCTGGCGGACGAGAGTGGAAAGAAGAAGAAGAGAAAGTTGAAGGAGGGGGATGAAGAGAGGGCGGTTCCAAGGAAGAGGAAGATGGTCGCGGCTGTCAAGGAGGGTGAGAAGACGACGATTTTTCCACAGTTTTTGAAGGGAAATCAGTTGGACCCAAAAAGAGGGAAGGACAAGCTTGTCGGCGAGTATGTGGAAGGAAAAGGCTGGATGGATGCGGAAGGAAAGGTGGTGGAGGAAGTGAGGAAGAAGACGAAAAGTACACCAGTAGTGCCGATTGTACTGGAGACGAAGGAAAAGCCGCCATCAGCGTCGTCCAAACCAGTTGACATTGCAGACAAGAAGCCAGCAAAAGTGAAAGGAGTGGTGAGCTTTTCAGATGAAGAATCAGAAGCTGAGAAGGAATCTACATCGAAGCCTGTGCCGGTGGTTTATCACTCGTCGTCTGAATCCGAAGCTCCAGCTCCTGCAGAGGATTTCTCTGATGAGTCTTCCAGCGATGAAGATGTGGAAATGACGACTCCGCCTCCTGTTGAAACGTTGGAGAAACCCCAGCGTGTACCATCTCCCGATGAATCATCAGACTCATCAGATTCGTCATTGGAAGAAGAGAGCTCATCGGAAGACGAGGATGAGGATGTCGAGATGGCCTCTCCTCCGGAACAACAAGAAACCGACAACGACACGTCCAGTTCCTCCAGCGAAGACAAAGACGAAGGCGAATCATCATCATCTGAAGACGAAGAGCCAGTTCAGGCAAAGCAAACCAACAAGCCATCGATAAAAAACCCCATTAATATCGACTCCTCCTCCTCCTCCTCCTCCTCCTCCTCCTCCTCCAGCTCCTCCACCGCCTCATCTCGCGCCTCATCCCCCAAACAAGCACAACCAACCACCACCACAACCTCAACCGAGACAATAAACTCACACGCTCTTGAAGCCCTCTACAAGCCCACCAGCGTCCCCACCACTTCCCAAACCTTCACCTTTGGCTTCGGCGGCGCCGACTCGGACTCGGATTCCGACACCCCCGTCACCGCTACCACTCACACCTACCACCATTCCTCAGCACCCACTCCCGATGCCGCTGTTACAACGAAAGATAAACGGTCTGAGAAGAGCGCCGTACCAGCACCAGCACCAGCACCCTTTATCCTCGGAGCAGCAGCAACAGGGTCCACAGTCGGCAAACTCTTTTTCCCGCATCCGGAGAGCGCGTTCTTGAGTGGATCGAGTCAGTGGGTTGGGACGCCTGCTTGGGGTCCGGATGTATATCTCCTAGAAGCACAAGAGGAGAAGGGTGTAACAGAGAAGAAGACAGCGAAAAAGATTCGGTTTGACGAGGATGGTGGGGGGTATGGTGGTGAGGTGGTGGGGAGGGTTGAGGTGTGGAAGAAGCTGTTTTATGAGAAAAGGGGAGAGTGGAATAGGGAGTGGAAGAGGCGCCGGAGTGAAGCGGTGAAGAGTAAGAGGAGGAGGGAGAGGGCGGGGTTGGTTACCGTAAGGAAGTAGCTAGATGTATGAAAGTGGTTCACACTGGTGGCGTTTGCTGTTTACGAGTAATCTTCTTGCCCGCCTACTAATTCGTACAACAACTGCCCTCCTTGCTGTGGCAAGTCTACAATCGTGTACCCATCCCCAGATCTCCCCAATCCTCCCCTCTCAACCTCCTTCCACCCCACTGGAACATTCTCCAATCCGTGGACAGTCATCGACACCCAAGCTCTTTTCCTCGTTTCCTCATCCTCCAACTCCGCTATCCTCTTTCTTACCTCTTTCCACAACATCAAAACCCACTCCTTCCCCAACAGCCCCGAAAACGATATCCGTGTGACACTCCCCACCCCCGCCTCCTCATCCTCCTGATCCCCCACCACATACGTCGACAAATACGGATCAATCTCATCCGCCGCCCTAACCCGGTCCGCGGGCTTCCCCTCAGGCATCAACAGCAGTGCCATATACTCGTACACCTCCATCGCCCAATCGCGCCATACCTCGCGGTGGTAGTTTGCTTCCTCGCTGTTGCCACCACCTTGCGGGACGGCGTCGTGGGGGGAGATAAACGATGGGACGCGCACGTTGTCCAGGATGGAGACTTGGGGGGTTGCGCCCCGTGATGGCACTTGGGAAAGAACTTCGACGGGGGTTTGTAGTGAGTCCTGCGGCTTGGGGTCCAGATCGGCGAAGAGGAAGGTTTGCGGCGTTGGGAAGACGGTGCTGCAGGCGTGCTGGAGCTTGAGGAATTGTTTCGAGCCCGTCATGTAATTGGGGGAGCGGAGATTCAGTTCAACCACTAGAGGGCTTGTGAATCAGTTCTGGAATATGGATCGATATCTCGGGGTCCTCACAAAATCGTCGCCGCTTCATCAACCCTGGCTGATTCGCAAACTTTGCCTGACGTCCCTGAAGACCCGCGCGCTCATATGCCTCATTATCCAGCGACATGCGCAGAATTCCGTCATTCAGTGTAAAGATATTATCCGCATCAAGCTGGCCCTTTGATACCAAGAGCACATTTCCCTTTTTGATGTAGGTGTTCCAGAAATCGGATTCGAGGATGGCGCCAAGCGGCATTTGGAGGCGTTGGAACGCCGGAAGGGTTGCTAGAGCTGGAGAGGAGTGGAGAGATTGGGATATGAGGTGGTAGAGGCCGGTGGGGAGGAGGACATGGAGCTGTGGGTTTCCGGAGGTGTCAGAGAGGTGTTGTTGGTGGGAGAGATGAGGGGAAATAAACACACCTGGTGGTTGAAGTGGTGGGAAAGGATGGATTTTGTGCTGGGATCTTTGGAGGGGTCTGTGCAAAGAGTGATGAGACATTTTGAAGGTTGCATTGTGGTAGTGATGGCGTTTTGGGCGGGAGTGGTCGAGGAGGTCGAGGTCACTGGAAGTTGATGGGCAAGGTTCCACAACGCGTGTCACCACCAAACCTCCACCACCATCCATCAACCACCAAGCTCAGATTCACCACCAGAGATACCCCACCGCCTCCCCCTCCACACGATCCAGCCTCTCCCACGATACCGGAATACCCGCTACCCTCCCCCGACCGGAACGCCCCACCGCCATTCCCCTCTCATTCCCCACCTTGGGCAACCCCAAGCCCTTCCTCAATCTCTCTCTCCAGACCCCTCCAACATAACGAACGCCCCACCGCCATCCACACCATGCCTGCCCCCGTCCGCCGTCCGCAAATCAAAGACCGCGGTCCGCCTCCTCTCCCCACCTCCATAACCCCCCACTAATCCCCCAAAGCCAGCTACTACTTCAGCAGCGCCAGCAAATACATGCGCGTCTACCACGAGCACACCCGCAGCACGCTCTCGATCCGCGACCTCTCCTGGAACGCACCCGGGACGCGCATCGCCTGCGCGCTCTCCGACAAACTCGTTCGCGTGTGGAACCCCGAGAAACCCGAAATCCGCTACTCCACCGAGCTGAAAGGCCATGGACAAGCCGTTGCCGCCGTCGTCTGGGATCCACTGCACTCCGACATCCTGAGCTCGTGTTCCGCCGACCAGGCACTCCGAGTGTGGGACTACCGCGCAAAAACGTGTCAGGGGACGGTGTACACGAATGGCGAGAACGTGGCGCATGCGTGGAGTCCTGATGGGAGTACGATTGCCGTTGCGAGCAGAGACCAGAAGGTACATTTTGTGGATGTGAAGACGTGGAAAATGGTTTCACATGAAGTCCCGGATGCTGTGAATGCGATGGAGTTTGGACATGCGGGGGATTGCTTGTTGATGGCGACGGCTAGTGGAAGAGTGTTGATATATGCGTTTCCGGAGATGGTGGAGGTTCATTCAGTCGAGGCGCATGCGAGTGCGGCCCACTGTTTGGCGTTGGATCCTAGGGGGGTTCATTTGGCGGTTGGGGGGAGTGATGCGGTTGTTGGGCTGTGGGATACGCAGGATTGGATTTGTGTCAGGACGTTGCGCGGGATGGATAGTCCGATTCGATCGGTCGATTTTAGTTTTGATGGAGCCTATATTGTTGCGGGGAGTGAGGATCTCCATTGCAAGGATCTGGAAATTGTAAGTATTGGAGAAGACGTTCTGGGAGGTGGGAGGCTAATGAGGTGTAGAACCACGTCGATACGGGGGAGCATGTGCATACGATATCTACTAATCATCCGGTTACAAAGGCAAAGTGGCATCCGCACCGGTATTGGCTGGCTTATTCGGGTGATCCAACTGGAATGAAGGTTGTTCAGCTACCGAATCAATAAGCTTCTGTGGGATTGGTGTTTGGCGTTTGGCGTAGATTGTATCCTTACTTAGTATTAATTTTCAGCAATATTGCTTGCATGAATTCCGTTCAGCATTGGATTATTCCCGCCTACTGTCTACAAAAGTTGCATTCCATCTAACTTAACTCTACAATAACCTACATCCCCACACCTTCCCTTCCCCTACTTCCCCCCAAACTTCATCTTCAACCCCCCGGGCCTCTTCTTCGGCGGACTGATCTCCCTCTGGAACGCATTAATCGGCGCCAACAACGGCGCATTCTTCCCCAACCTCCTTGCCTCCTGACTCGGCCCATCATCCAGATTTAATTGTATCCGTCCGGACCCATCCTCGTCGTCAAACAGCGTCGGACGGATACCACCGATAAAGCTCGCTTCCATCGCATTCGCCTTTTTCTTCACTTTTGTCTTGACGGCTGCTTTTGCGACAGCTTTCGTTTTCGGCTGTGATGGTTTCCGGGCTGGTGGTTGTGGCGGTAGTACCGCTTCTTCGGGTTCCGGGGAGTCGGAGAGTAATGGTTTTCTCGGGCGTTTTGCTGGCTTTGTTGTCGTTGATTTTGCGGAGGGCTTCCGGGTTGCTGCAGAGGCTTTTACGCGGTTCTTGGGGAGCACGATATCCAGAATCGAGTCTTCGTTGATTTCCTCATTGTCGTCGTCGGACTCGGAAATGGGGTCGAGGATAGGGTCTTCGGGTGCTGGTTCGGGGGTTAGTTTGGGGGCGGCGGCGGAGGATTTCTTTTTCCGGTTGGCGCCGACGAGGAGAGGCCGTGGGGCGTCGGAGATGGTGTCTTTGGTGTTTTCGGTGAAGATTTTGCGGCCGGGTTTTCCGGCGGCGGGGACTGGTGCGGTAGGGTTGGAATTCGCGAGTGTGTTGGTTTTGGTTTCGTCATTGATGGCCTCGGAGGCGAGGGTAGTGTCTTCTGATGCCACGACCTTTTGCTGGCGGTTGAGGAAGGGTGTTATGGAGAACTCGGAGGTGACAGCAGTGGGTAGGGTTTTCGGTTTCTTGGCCGATGGTTCAAAGTCCAGAACAGGTCCGATTGTGCGTTTCCGAGGGTTGACAACAGATGCGGGAGCTGCGGCTGCATTCTTCTCCCTCTCAGCCTTGTATTTGGTACGTAATGATTCTAGCTTGGTTTCAAAGACTTTGTGCTGTGTTTCCCATTCATCCCGCGCTTTGCTGAGGCCTCGTTCCGCAGCCTCACGAGATTTGCGTTCCTTATTAAGGGCAGCTTGGAGGGCGGTTATTTCGGCTTTCGCTGTTTTGAGACTTTCGTTGAGCTGCAGAATGCGCTTGTCGGGAGAACTGGGACGGTTGAGTCGGGTTTCAAGATCTGTGATTGTCGCCTGGTGCTTAGTCTCCATATCCTGGAGAGTAGAGCGATGCTGGGACTTGGATTCCTCGAATTGAGACTTCCAGGATGAAACCTCGTTTGTGTATGTCTTCTTGGCAGAGGTGAACTCATTCTCGAGCTGGAAATGTTTTTTCTGAAGAGCTTCCAGGGATTTGGTGAGGTTCGTTACTTCGTCTTGGACCCCCTGAAGCTTTGACTGAGCTACATCTCGCGCTTTGATAGCATCTGCAATCTCGGTCTCAAGGATCGTGTTGCGCTCCTTCAGAAGTTGATGCTCCGTTTGCATTGCCGCCAGGTCGCTAACGGCGGTATTCCGTTCCGCAACAAGATCCGCAGCTGATGACTGAGTCGTTGTCCGGATGGTTTCCAAGTCGTTCTAGGGGCCTCGTCAATACAACCGTTTAGACACGTGTACCCGGAACGCGAACCTCCAGCGACTTTAATCGTCCCTTCAACATGGTAGCTTCATTCTGTGCATTCACGAGCGCGTTTTGACTGCGCTTCTCCGCCCGCTCCATTGCAACTGTCTTCTTCTGCAGCGCGTCCTCCAGATTGTCCACAAGCTCGCAGCTCCCAAGGTACTCGTCGTAAAGCTCGCTGTAGAGTGGCTCGAGGTAGGCGATCTGCGCCTGGAGTTTTCGTTGCTCGTCGGCGGCTTCGAGGGCGCAGCGCTCGGTCTGACATGCCATATAGAGGGAGAGTTGTTTGATTGAGGAGAGCTTATGAGTTAACTATGAAAGTCAGCGCTGGTTGTGGTGGAAGAGAAGACGCGACTGGAACTCACGTCGTCCACCTCCGAGAAGACCATTCCAGCAGCAGTTACGGCCGGCGCCATGGCGGATGAGTATAAAAAAGACAAAGACCAAAGCAAGTAAAGCGAAGGTGTTGGAGCGCCGAGTATTGAAGAGAATGGTAGGCGACGTCGGTGGTGTTGGTGGTTTCAAGCTCACTTGGAGACTGAAACAGCAACAAAGGCAGAGTATGGTCCATCACTCGCGCTTATGTCATGCTACCCTTCCCGAGACGTGGTCAACTTCACTCGAGCTCTTGTCCGGCCGCTGACAGCTCCAGCTCAAGAAATCCACCTCCAACCCCACAATGCGATTTCTCCCCTCGCTGCTGCTCCTGGCAGCATCGGCAATTCTTCCATCCGCCTTCGCCAAAGAAAACACGGCCGCTCCCTCACCAAAGCTCGAAAAGTTCCAGAAGCTCACCGCCGATCCAAAGGCATCGACCGCTGGGCTCATCAAGCTCAACAGTGCTCTGTACAATGATATCACTTCTGCCCCCCGCGACTACTCGGTCATGGTCCTCCTTACCGCAATGGAGCCGGCCTTCCAATGCGCAATGTGCAAGATGTTTGCACCTGAATATGCGCTGTTGGCGAAGAGCTGGACGAAGCAGCATCCGAATGGCGATTCATTGTTCTTTGGCGAGTTGGACTTTAAGAACGGAAAAGAGGCGTTTATGAGGGTACATCTCAATGGCAGCTACATATGATATCGTCGTGCTAACCCAGCTGTGTAGTTGGGAGTGAGTACTGCTCCTATGCTATACCTCTTTCCGCCCACAATCGGACCCAATGCGAAGCCGGAGCATGCGAAATCCCCTATCCTGTTTGACTTTACCCAGACGTAAGTTGTTTCTCGGGTTATTTGAGTGCTAGTCAGTTAACGATGCTCCCAGCGACATTCCCGCGGAATCCGTTGCTGTCTGGATTGAGCGCCACATCGGGACACAGATCAAGGTCAACCGTCCTTTCGATTACAGCAAGCTTCTGGTTGGAGGCGGCGCTCTTCTTATCGGCCTCACTGTCCTCAAAATCGCATTCAACACTCTCAAGCCAGCCATCTACTCCAAAAACCTTTGGGCTGCCGTGTCGCTCATTCTGATTCTGCTGTTCACAAGCGGCCACATGTTTAACCAGATCCGCAATGTTCCTTATGTTGTCAACAATGGCCGCGGAGGTGTGTCGTTTATCGCGGGCGGCTTTAGCAACCAGTTTGGATTAGAGACCCAGATTGTCGCTATGATTTGTATGTTCTGCCCAACCTTGGTGACGTACTTGTGTTAACAGTTGATTTACAGACGCCGTTTTGTCATTCTGCACCATCAACCTGGCGTTGAAAATGCCGCAGATTACAGACCCGGGAAGGCAGAAAGTTGCAGTGTGGGCATGGAGTATTGTAATGCTGGTCACGTTCAGCTTTTTGATGAACCTGTTCCGCCAAAAGAATGGAGGATACCCTTTTAAGCTGCCGCCGTTTATGTAGTGAAAAGTTGGGCGTGTTTGTTTTTGGGTTCGGATGGAATAAACCGATGGATGATACCTTGAGCGCCCGTGTACTATCTACAAATTATAAATTTAGAGCCACAGGAATTGTTTTCAACATCTCGCAAGGTGTTCTGCAGCTCCGGGATGGACAGTAACTGCCCATGCGTGCCGGCCCCGCAAGGCCTCATGGTGCCCACCCAGGGATGAACAGTGTCTACAGATGGGTTGCTTGAGCTCAATTGATCCAGGCCTCTATCAATTGACGTGTCCGGGCGCCATGGACGCGTAAAGTTGGCGTCTACTCAGAGTCTGGAGCTCACCGGTAACAAGTCGAGTCGCCAGCCATGATGATGATGGCTGGGCTTAGTCAGTCGAGTGAGATGTGTCCTTTTGGTGGTGTTGCTTCCACCTCCCACCTTGCTTGCTGGACACCTCCCAACAACCTTCTGTCAACCATTCTCCCCGGACTCACCACCCTCCGTCCTTTCTTCTGATACCTCTCTGTCTCCGCCGACGAGGTTCGGACCGCCGCCATCATGAGCAGTCGTGAGTTTCCACTCCATCTCCTGCTATCCTCCGGATGTCTCTCCTGACAGTTCTCCATAGTACGATTCCTCGATATTATCAAGCCCTTTGTGCCGTACATCCCTGAGGTGGCGGCACCGGAACGCAAAGTTCCTTTCCAGCAACGCTTGATGTGGACGGGCGTCAGTTTCCATTAAGCTGAAGGTTGGAAGGAGATGTGACTGACAACGGGGTAGTTAACGTTGGTGATTTTCTTGGTCATGAGCCAGATGCCGTAAGTTTCCACACACCTGGGTGGCTCAGGAGTCAATTGCTAACCCCCATCCAGATTGTACGGAATTGTATCGTCGGACGTACGTTACCTTGAACAAATCAGTTTTATCAGCTCACTAAGTTCCATCTAGACATCGGATCCTCTATACTGGCTGCGTATGATGATGGCGAGTAACCGGGGTACGCTGATGGAATTGGGTATCTCACCAATTATCTCTTCCGGGATGGTCTTCCAGGTACGAATTGCGTGGTTAATTGGCCCAATTGCACTGCTAACAATGGGATAGCTTCTTGCCGGAACCCACCTCATTGATGTCAATCTCGATCTCAAGTCCGACCGCGAGATGTACCAGACTGCTCAGAAGCGTATGTAACAGCTCAATTTCTGTGTAAGATGTAGCTAACACAGCCTAGTTTTCGCCATTATTCTTTCTCTTGGACAGGCCACCGTGTATGTCTTGACCGGTCTCTATGGACAGCCTTCCGACCTTGGTGCCGGTGTTTGCTTGCTCTTGGTTCTCCAGCTCGTCGTTGCCGGACTCATCGTCATTCTCCTTGACGAGCTTCTCCAGAAGGGTTACGGTCTTGGTTCTGGTATCTCGCTCTTCATCGCCACCAACATCTGCGAGAGCATTGTCTGGAAGGCGTTTTCTCCCACTACCATCAATACTGGCCGTGGTCCCGAGTTTGAGGGCGCTGTGATTGCGCTCTTCCACCTCGTCCTTACCCGCAGCAACAAGGCGCAGGCCCTGAAGGAGGCTTTCTACCGCCAGCAGCTCCCCAACGTCATGAACCTCCTTGCTACTCTCGTCGTCTTCGGAGCTGTCATCTATCTCCAGGGCTTCCGCGTTGAAATACCCGTCAAGTCTAGCCGTTACCGTGGAACCCGCGGCACCTACCCTGTCCGTCTTTTCTACACCAGCAACATGCCCATCATGTTGCAGTCCGCCCTCAGCTCGAACATCTTCTTGGTATCCCAGATGTTGTTCAGCCGCTTCCCGGAGAACCTTCTTGTCCGTCTTCTCGGTGTTTGGGAGCCCAAGGACGGGTCTTCCCAGCTCTTTGCCTCCTCTGGTATTGCCTACTTCATGTCTCCACCGCTCAATTTTACCGATGCTCTCCTCGACCCGCTCCACACTGCTATCTACATCATTTACATGCTCGGTGCCTGTGCTCTCTTCTCCAAGACCTGGATTGAAGTTTCTGGCTCTTCTCCCCGTGATGTCGCCAAGCAGCTCAAGGAGCAGGGTCTTGTGATGGCCGGCCACCGTGAACAGAGCATGTACAAGGAACTCAAGCGTGTTATCCCGACCGCTGCGGCCTTTGGCGGTGCCTGCATCGGTGCCCTCTCCGTTACCTCTGATCTTCTTGGTGCCCTTGGATCCGGAACAGGTGTTCTTCTTGCTGTGACGTACGTTCCCTTGCTATTTTCCTTTAAACTGCATTTTACTGACATGAATCCAGCATAATCTACGGTTACTTTGAGATCGCAGCCAAGGAAGGAGAGTTGGGCGGTGTCGGCCAGCTTATCAATTAGGGGGGGTAGTATTTTTTATTGAATTTTCGGTGTTTTCTTGTTGGTTTTTTTTTTTTTCGAGTTTTCTCTTCGTGTTTTGTCTTAAGTACAAGGGCTAGATGAAAGGGCACATGAGGGCCGGGAATGATGATTGAATGCATTAAATACCAGCTCAGCGGCTATGAAATGGGAAATTAGTGGGTGGTGTTTTTGGGTCGGTTGTCTGCATGAAAAGGACCTGGATGAATGCATGGATGAAAGTGTAAAATACCTGGGAAACTAGCTGATTGGGCTTGAAGCAAATGAGTGCACAGGAACCCTTCATTCCCTTAAAGGTGGAGATGTGTCGATGGATCATCTGCTTGATGAAGAACAATGGGAACTCAAGTTCACTATGTAGCTATTGTTATTATGCTTCTGAGTCGCTATCAGACATATTTCGCTCTTTCACCCCTTCAGCTTTCCCCGGACCGTGACCCTCTGAAAGCATGCCAGTGTTCTATCCATCCCATGAAACATGGCCAATGACGGGCACCAACCACAACAAGCAAAACCAGACTTGACAATGACCTGACCCGACCGTCAGGATTCAATACTGATTACTTCACCCACTCGAGTCTCCCCAAAACTTCAGTCAACACCTGATAACTAATAACAGACAGCGAGGGGGGAAACCACACACAACAAAGTAATCGCGACTGGGAATCAGGATTAAAAGGGCGAGACGGAGAAGACAGGACAGAGAAAACGGAGAAGAAGAAGGGGAATAACACTGTGTCTTGTCCAAAAACAAACCAAACAACAAAAGGACAAGAAAGGAAGAAGAAGAAGAAGAAGAAGAGCCCGCTGCAATGTCCATGGCTAATAATGATCGAAAACCAAAAAACAAACGCCCTTTTCCTCCGCAATACCCACCCTCTCCCCCTCCACCTCCCGCATAACACATTCACATCCTCCTCAACGATGAACTCCTCCTCCTCATCCCGCCCACCGCCACATCTCCTGCAACCTCCACAACCCCGGCATCCTCCAACGCCTTCCTGAGCCCAATATTCTCATTCCACAGCCTCCCGACCTCCTGTCGCAGCTCCAATATCTCGCGGGTCTGTTCCTGCAGTTGGTGCGTCATGTCCTCCTGGAATTCTTGCATTTGCTGGGATATTGTTTGTTGCATTTGCGTTATCGCTGTGAGAAGGACGTCTGAAGAGGTGGTAGTTGTGGAAGGGAGGGCGGAAAGGGAGGCAGGCGTTGGTGGTGGGAGGATTTGAGGGGGGGATTTGGACAAGCCGACGGAACGCGTAGTGCGGGAGGATGTGGCGGTGCTTTTGGAGGTGGTGCGGGTGGGTTTTTGGTGGGTTGTGGTGCTGAGGCCGGTTGTGGAGGAGGGCGGTGGTGGTGGGGGTATGGTAGCCGGTTTCGTTGTTGAGGATGTAGTGGCGGAGGCGGGGGGTTTGGCTGGGGGATCTGGGAGGGCGCCTACAAGCCAGATGTCGGGTTCTTCTTCGTCTTCATCACCGTCTGGATGTTCGTCTTTGAGGCTAGAGTGTTGCCAGCTTAGTTCATCGCCGGTTCTTTCGTCTCCTGCTGCATCGTTCACCATGCTTCTTTGCATTGTACTTGAGCCTTGTGATGTGGAAACCGCCGCGGGTGCGCTCTCATTCCCTTTTTTGGTAGCAGCTGGCTCACTGACTGAACTTCTGTTTCCTACTCCAGAGGTTTCGGCTTTCCTGTTTGGCATACTCCGGATTCTGTTGGGCAGGTATGGAGCAATTGCGGCGAAGGTGTTACCCTCAGCTCTGACAGCACGAGCATTCTCAACGTTAGCACGAATACTACGGATATCGTTCAGTAGCTTTCCGTCATCTGTCTGTTCTTTGATTTTCGAAGTGGCGCTGACTGCTGAGCCAGTGGCGACAATTGGTGAGTTTAGACTCTGATTAGACTCTGGTGATTCGTTTTCGGGAGAGTTCACGCTGTTGAACATGTAGAAGCCATTCGGCGCAGTCTTGTCAGACTCACTTGCCGTCGTGATAGACTGTTCACCGGATTTATCATTCCACAAGAGAGGGGCGCTGATAACACTGCGCCGATCCAGTTGGTCAACGGCTGCAACTCGTGCACGGGATCCTCGGACTGCCTTGCCGTTGTTTTCGGGCAGAGAAGAAGGCTTCGTAGTACGTTTCCTCTTGACTGGACTGAAAAGCGTCATGTAGCCCTGTTCGGCGGTGTTCTCCAAGTCTTCATAAAGTTCTTTCCGCTTCCCAGAACCGGAATGACTCAAATCGGGTTCATCTGAGATTAGAAGATTGGTAGCTTCGGAGAGAGGCGGCGGAAGCGATATGCCGGGTTCGTTTCTTTTGCTGAACAGCGAATGTTTCTTTGGAAGTTTTCTGGGGTCTTTCGGGGCCTCGGCGGCATCGGGAGACGCAGGCCGAGATGTGGTAGGCGAAAGGATATGCTCCGGAATATCCACAGAGCCATGCACCTAGACCTGTCAGCATCTCCGTTAATCCCAAGGGGGGATTTAATACCCATTCAACATCAAGAACTTGTTCTCCATCCTTTTGGATAACCTTTTCCGCAATCTTGTTGCCATTCCCATCGTAAACAATACATCGACCGTGTATCGTCCCCACCGCCAACACATAGCTCCCGAGTTCCGCCTTACGGTTCGCATTTCCACCAGCCACTTCTCGTATTGCCAGACATGTCGCTGGAGCACCTATATGCCAGCTACCCACGGTCGACCTCTGTTCAAAATCCACCAAAAAACAACGACCATCTTCGCCAATTGTGATGGCGCGCGATCCAGCTCCAGGGAGAAACTCAACCCCCGTTATTCCCGCCGAACCTTTGATACTCGGATCATGGAGGTGCTGGAAAGTGTGTATAGCTTTGGCCGAGCATCTCGGTATTGAAAATGAAGTTTCCGGCTTCGCCTTAGACTTTGACATGGAATTGTAGTCGTATGCAGCCAGCACTCCATCTCCGAATGCCAGCACGAAGATGGATTTGCGGGTGGGATGAAATGCACAACAGACTACTGCCGCTGATGACGCCGCTGGGGCCAGAGAGATCGTGGTTGAGTGCGTCTGATTATATAAGTATGTGACCGGAGGCTTTGCAGAGGTCGAGAGGATAAGGTTGGAATCGCACGATATGGAAAAGCAGGTAATCGGTGAAGGGTGCGCCGCGGTAGCTTCTGACACGGTTTTCTTTCCGAGGTGATATGCCTGAACGCTGTTGTTGAGAGCATCGGTGAAGAATAAATCGCGGGAGTCTCGAGAGTATTGGAGTCGCCTGCACCGCTGCCATCAGTTAGCGAGCCTCCGTGTTCTCGGGGTAGATACTCACCTGAGTGGCCTTCAGCCGGTACGTCTTGTCTTGCGTTTCCTTGTAGTTGTGTAGCATTACTACTTGGGCGTCTGCGATAGCCACGGCGGATCCTACAACATCAGCACCGGATATCCGAGATCTCTGCACAACAGTCAACTCACCATCGCGAGCTCTCTTTGCAGCAACGATGCCGCGGGAAGAAGACGAGAACACGGTGTCACAGCTGGATTGGTCCCATGCCTTTATCTGGCTGTGGGTAGTGATAAACAGCTTCCAGGTTGAGTCATCGTCGAACGGGGTGCGGGCGGACTCTTTTGCTCGGCGACGGGAGCGAGATGGTCTAACAGTAGGGGGCTGTGGAGGCGACTCATGGGGCGGAGAAGACATAGTGCCGCATGGGAGCGGAGCGGAAGCGATAAGAGGAGCGAATAGTGCGTAGAGATGGGAGGTCGAGGAGCAGTGAAGCAGCAACGTTTGGAGGTGAGCTGACGCGCAGTGGTTGCCCGCGTCCGCATTGGAGCTTCCTGTCTGTATCCACCAAAACAGCATCACAATCCACTGACCGTGCAACAATATGTATTCAACAAATCCTCGTCGGTATCTATGTTTATGAAAATCCTATCTAGGTATGTCCATGTGCTTGCTATGCTTGGTATCGTCTATGCAATCATCCTCACTGGTCACAACGGTCACGGCCAGAACTCACTCATTCATCCGGTGTCATGAACTCAATAACGGCATCCTTGAAGTCATGTGGCTTCTCCGATATCACTGTTACTTAGTCAGTATCATCCTTTCTCTCCCAGGCTTTTCGGATTGACGACTCACCCCAATGACCACTCTCAATGTCCTTCATCCTGAACAAGGGGAAAAACCTCCCAATGATCGGTATGGTCTCATCAGGAACATAATGACTCATTGTTCCCCTCACAAACAAAGCTGGCTTCTCAAACCTCTCCTTATCCGGATGAAACGGGAAACCACCCATATTGTCCAGGGCATTCTGGAGAACCTGGACAGGAACCCGCCATCTCAACACGTTACTCCCATGCGTTCTCGTCAAGTTTGTCAACAGGAACTGGCGCACAGCAAGTGACTTTTCTCCGCCATAGTTCTCCAAAATCTCGTCCGCTTCGGCTTGCTTGGTGAGCTTGGAGTCCTCAATCTTCCGCATTGCCTGGATGTAGCGCGGGAAGCTGCTTGCGAGTCCAGCTTCGACGGGGGCGTTATCCACGACAATGATACGGGATACTAAGGATGGGTGTTGCAGCGCGACGGCCATGGCAGTTTTGGCGCCCATGCTGTGGCCGACAAGGATTGGTGACTCGAGATTGTGCGAGTTGATGAAGTGTGTCACGTCCGAGGCCATGGAGAGGTAGTCATGGCGCTTGACATGCGGACTGTCGCCATGGTTTCGGAGGTCGAGAGCATACACCGGGGTGTTCAGGTCTTTGGCAAGAGCTCTGGTGAAGGAGAGAATTGTTAGAGTGTGGAAACATGGGAGAGAAGGTTGGTGCCATACTTACTGATGCTGCGGTGGTTCTGTTTCGAGCCGAACAGCCCATGCATAATAATGAGAGGCGGGTGAGAAGGAGGAGTCTTGGGCGTGGGAGGTTTGTGGAGGGTGTAAGCAAGCCGGACAGGTTCATCGCCGGAGGCCATGGACATGAAGCGGACGGTGGGAGAGATACGGCAGCATTGTTGAAGTCGTAATGGAGCTGGGCGGAGAGTTCGTAGGAAGGACATTGCGGCCAGGCGACGTGGGAGAGGTGTGAAGTGGAGGGGAGAATGGTTGGCGGAAGAGAAGGCGGAAGAGGCGGAGATAATGATGACGCAGTGGGTCCTTTGTTTGGTCTCATCTTGGATAGTGACAGACGTTACTCGAGTGATATCGTGTGCTTCCGTGCACCCTTGTGGGTAGAACATCTTTCATTATATATTGGAAATTCAGGTACCACCCTCTGGAGCAACTAAACCATCCGAAATAGCCCCAAACCGCCATTTCCAGAGTATCCAATTGTTAGATCCATCTCACCCAACTCGGGTTCCTGCATGATGATCGCCAACCACTTTTCCCCGCGACACCACCCCACCAAACACCCCCCACCCTCCTCCACCACCTTCATCTCCCTCCCCCAGCCACTTCACCATGTCCGCCGTCCGTGTCGCCCGTCTCTCCCTCCGCGCCCGCGCAATCGTGCTCCCCTCACCTCTCATCCGGTATATTCCCCTCTCAATCAACCCGGACAGTCGGTCTTTCTGAATAACGACTGACCTCCCCTCCTCGTCGAGCCCATAGCACAATCGCCATACCCAGCTATGCCTCTTCCTCTCTCACCATCGCTTCCTCCCCCAGCGTCCCCACCATCCGCGCCTTCTCCAGCACCCCGACCACCTACAAGAAGAAAGACAAATCCGGCGGCAAATCCGACTCGAAAAACAGCGCCTCGGAGTCATCCAGCAGCGGCGGAGCAGAGGATCATTCTGCGGCATTCGACAAGCTCGACGCGGACATGCAGAAGGCGGTGGATCGGCTTTCCGAGGAGCTGCAGAAACTGAAGGCTGGGAGAGCGGATCCGTCGTTTTTAGAGAATTTGGAGGTGTTGCTCGATAAAACCACGAATGACAAGGCGATGGTGAAGGATATTGCGCATGTGGTTGTGAAGGGACGAGGTTTGGCGGTTACGGTTTATGAGGTTCCGGTGAGTGCGGACTTTGGGGTGTTGAAGGCGGTAAACTAATATTTGTGTCCAGAATGTCAAGAAGATTGCCTCCGCGATTCAGCTCGCAAATCTCAATGTCACGCCGGTTATTGACACCAAGAATCCTCAGCTCATCAATGTCCCTCTCCCCGCGCCGACGAAGGAATCACGTATGGCCTCTGCTGCTCAGGTCCCCAAGATTGGACTGAAGGCGGTCGAAGTGATCCAGGCCGCGAGAGCGGTGATTCACAAGAAGTTGCAGACCACCAAGAAGACCCATCCGGATGATTATAGGAAGAATGAGAAGAAGATGGAGGATGCGGTGAAGAAGAAGAAGAGCGAGGCTGAGGCGCTGTGCAAGAAGGTTGAGAAGGAGATCATGAGTGGTTAGAAGGGAGTAAGGTGCAATGGTGGGTGTTTTTCGTCTATGTGACAGGAAAATGGTGAATCTGGTGAGTGACAGAGCTGTAGAGGGTTTTGTATATGTATCATATTGGATGGAAGGCGCGGTATTAGTTTTGGTATTGTTGTGACTGATATAGACTCAATAACATGGCCCACCATGGATCCTTACGATGTAGGTATCTTCCAGCCCACACGCCCTATGCTTCTATTCCGTCACGATTTGATCTGCTGTCTCCAGCGATGCACATACAGACCAACCCACTCCCCTGTTCTCATTTAGTTTGACCGCCATTCAATCGCCATGGTATCAGTACTAACCATAGATATGAAAGTCGAGGTCCAAGTGTTATAGTGTCCCAGCGTGACTTCAAAGGAATACTGGCGGCGCACAATCGACTCAAAAGTCTTGCCGCATGAAGGCCTTCATAGCTCGCCGGCCCAGTTGACCGAGGCATGCGTGTGAGTCGATGTTCTTTCCGGAGTTGTGGAGGGTATACGGAAATCGAGTTGCCTCTAAACCACCCTTTTCCCGGCCGGATACTCCATTTCAGCGATCGCACATCGCGTAAGAGGAATTCGAATAGCATCGCAATAGCCTCCTGGTATCATAGCCCTCGCTGCTTAACCAATCTTCCCAACATCTCTCGACACGACTTCTCACCCGTGGCGCTATATGATTCCCAGACTTCATACAAGGATATGATTTCTTGTGTGCAATCAATAATCGCCTCCATATCTACCTTCGAATTCGCGAACCAATTCACCACATGCTGTAGCCTCTCCTGCGCATTCATTGTATTCGCCGCCGCCGCCGCCGCCGCAGCAGCAGCAGCCGACGAGACCCGCAGATTCGACACTGAGCTTCCAAACGCGCCCATTGAGGAGGACGGCTTCAGCACGACGGTGAGGAAGATTGCAGTGACCGCGATGACGTGTGGTGGGTACAACAGCGGGAGATCCGTCACACAGGAATCATTGATAACTTGTGAGGCGGTTTCTTCTTCTGAGTCGGTAAGCTTTAAGGTGATTTTGAGTTCGCGCAAGGTGCGGTAGGGGTGGTGGACGATGAGGAAGGAGTTCATTTCTGAGATTAGCCAGAACTCGCATTCGGCGAGCTTTGCGGTGTCAGCGGGCATGTATTCTGTAGATCCAGGTCAGCTGGCGCACTTTAAGGAGGATGTTGTAGCGGAGGAAAACTAGCCTGGCCAACATGTTCGTGCTTCGTTCACAACTATCCGAATATGCTGTGGACACTCTTCGATTTTCAGAGCAAGGTACAGACAGGTCGCTAATACAAGATACGGGTTTGTGTCTCGGATCGCGACTTTGGTGTAGAACCGCCGGACGTAGAGTTGCGCTGTTGCGAGGGCTTGTTGGCGGGTTTGCATGCGCCGACCAAGGCGGATGAGCTCTGTTGTAGGTGTATTTAGCTTCCGGTATTTTAGAAAAAGCTGAAGTGGAAGCTTACGCTGGTTGAAGTAGATACTCAGGAGACGGTAGTGAGGTAATGGGAAGTCCTGGAAGACCTTCTCGTCCATAGCATCCAGAGCTCTCCGAGTTTCTGCGAGCTTGGCTCGAGACATTTGCCAGTGGAGGCGCTGAGACGAGGCCCAGTAGTTTGCGGCCATGGCGGGTAGGTTTTGACGTGCTGTAGGCGATTTCAGGGGAAAATAAGGAGTCGGAGGAGAATTGTCGGACAGTTAGATATGGTATGAAGTCCGCGAGCGTGAAGACGCGCAGTTCCGATGCGTCTCACGTGATGATATTCAATGTCGATGTTCGTGTTAAGCTTTAATCACGTGGGCGCTAGCTGCCTCAGTGTCATCGCTCCCAGGCACTGCAGCTTCTTCCTCCTGGCTACACTACCCAACCCATTACAACCCACCATCTACCCCCCACAACCACGTGCTCGTCATCATGAGCGGCCAAACACCCTACTATGAGCTTTACCGCCGATCCTCGTAAGCTACCGCCAGCGCGCTCTGCTACCCCAGAGCTCGGCATCACCACGGTTTGAACAATTATAGCTAACTCTTAACTCCACAGCATTGGCATGGCGCTGACCGATGCGCTCGACGATCTCATCTCCGAAGGCCGCATTGCGCCGCAGCTCGCTATGAAGATCTTAAGCAATTTTGATAAGCACGTTATGGAAGTCCTTGACGCGAAGGTCCGCGCCAACCTTACCTTCAAAGGAAGCCTCGACACGTATAGATTCTGTGACGAAGTCTGGACGTTCCTGATCAAAAATGTCACGTTCAAGTTCCAGCAACCCGGTGGTTCGGTGCCGCCAGTGACGACGGACAAGGTCAAAATTGTGAGCTGCAACTCTAAGAGACCCGGGGAACAATAGTTTTGTTTCAACGAAAGCTCTTTGGACGAGAAGCGGAGGGGTCAATGGGCAAAACTGCATCAGTGAGGATACAGACGTAGCGGCTATGAGCACAGAGTTCCTTTTGTCTCTATATTTCTTTTTTTGGGCGTTTGATATGGCGTTGATATTGCTTTTTGCTGTTGGGGCTTAAATTGAAATCGTTGCTCTCTTAACTTTGTTGGTATTCCAATAGACCTGGTTAAAAATATTGTACATCGAGTGAAAACTAGATCCTCTCCCGTCCTGTTCCCGTCTTTCCCATCCGTCATGCCCATCTTCCCAATCACTTCCACCAATCCCCCACCAACACTCTCTACCTGTTCTTCGTCTTGGTGTATGAGAAAGTTTTCCTAGTCCTATTGCGATCGCCACATGTCAGCCATCCTCCATTGCTGTACACTTGTTCCTTCCTTCTGGCGATATTCCCGGAACTTACGGAGCAAATTCTCCCAACTTATGCCCGACCATGTCCTCAGTGATATCAACATCCACATAGTCCTTGCCGTTATGCACCTGGAAGCGCAGACCGACAAACATGGGAATGATGGTGCAGCTTCGAGCCATGGTCTTGATGGGGGGCGGGCGGTAGTTGATGGTCGGACGGACGATGGGGAGGGACACGACGAAGGGGCCTGATAAAGGAATTAGCCATGAGCCCAGGCATTAAAACGTTGAAAAGGAGAAAAGAGGAGGAGCGTGAAGTCATGGATCGGAGTGGTAGAGAGACGGTAAGCCCGAGTGAAGTATTAGAGCGTGTAGTATGTGCTTCTGGTCCAAGGCCTCCGGTTTCCCACTGGCGCTGTTCGCCGCATCTCTTTCAGGCTCAATTACTCTTCCACCGTGCCTTCCGGTCTCCCCAGCGCTCTCAGTTCTTTCATTTCGCTCCCTCACTCTCCTCTCTCGTCGGTTGAATGTCGAACCTTTCCACACGGACCGTCCCTTCGCAAGTACACTTGTAGGTCTCATTTTATGATAGTTGTAGTTGCGGCGACGGGCGGGTCAACGAGAGGACGGGCGCAATTACGCGGCGAGGCGGGAGATTGGCCGTCGCGGGAGCTCGAGTTTCGGGGGTGTCGAGATGTCGAGAAGCCTCGTGGTGGGGTTCACGTGCATCGTGGGTCTGGTGGAGGCGGATTGAGGGAGGGTAACTTTCACGCATCAACACGAGCTACTCGGAATATCGAAAGTTAAGTTAAGGTTAATCATGATTTGGATTAAGGTCATGGTTACGGTCCAAGCTTTGACATCTTTATGGGAGCTCCATTGTGCATTGAGGTTTTGGTGATCAAGCTCCGTTAGTCACCTGACATTCCGCGCTCCTCATCATCCATCACCGAACTCTAACGTCAGGGACTCCCGCTTCTGGAATCACTGACAATGCGTGGAATTTTGGTCTGATGCCATGTTCTGAAGCTTCCAGTCATCATATCTGTGTTCCGGCATTGAAGATACATTTCCAGCATTTCTGCGTACCTGTTACTGCATGTCAAGCAGCCGTGCCTGCCCGGCCGTTGCTCTCAGGTGCTTCCTGCCACTGCAAGGTGTCCAGAACCCAACACCCCTCCACACCTCACCCACCGACCCTACCCCGTCCAAGCTTCCACACCCACACCTTTTTGATTGCCACAAATCCCCCCGACCCTCCGGCGCTATCGTTCCTCAACCCTAAACACCATCACGAAGCTCCGAAGCTACTAGTACCCCCAATCGACTCGGCCGTCCGAGGATGGAGGACGAGAACGGCCACCGCAACCCAGAGGGGAAGCCCGACCTCAGTTGGATGGAGGAGAAACATGAGTCGCTTGACGCTGCGAAGGAGTCGGAATCCCGCAGGCCAGAAGTGAACCCTGAACCTCATGGAACCGATCAGCAAGCCCCCGATCATAGTTGGATGGAAGAGTCGAAACCTGAAGCTTCGCCTTCACCGCCTATTGGGAGTGAGGGCGAGCAGAACCGAAAAGACCCGGATCTCAGTTGGATGGGAGACTCGAAACCTGAAGCTTTGCCTTCACCACCCAGTGGGAATGAGGGTGAGCAGAACCAGAAAGAGCCGGATCTCAGTTGGATGGGGGAGTCGAAACCTGAAGCTTCACCACCCAATGGGGGCGAGGAGGAAAATGGTCCGAAACAGCCGGATCTCAGCTGGATTGGAGAGCAAGAAGCGCACAAACCCGATGAGGCACAGGAAGACCCAGATCTTAGTTGGATGGGAGAGCAGAAGGTCGAAGCTCCTCCGGTCACGAACGAGAGCAGCGATTTGCTCATAGAGGGCCAGCCAGGCGAAAGCTCAACAGAGCAGCGAGAAGAACCCGTTCCCGAGAGCGAGCCGGCCCAAATACCCGCGGCGGTCGAACCAGATCTTAGTTGGATGGGAGGCCATGAGGAACCCAACACCAGTAATGTAGATCAGGGGCCCGACCTCAGCTGGATGGGGCAGGAAGAGGGAAAGACAGACCTTCCCGCGGAGCTTGGGAATGGAGATGAGAAGGCAGAGCAGGAACCCGAACCTCGTCCCAAAAATGAGCAAAACGGCCACCAACAGGAAGAGGAGAAGCCTAATGTCAATCCTGTGGAAGAGGAAGCTGTCACACAGTTTCATGAAAATAATCAAGAACCCCTTCAGTCAGCGCAGGCACCTGACCTCAGCTGGATGGAAGGGGGCGCCGGATCCGACCAGGCGGAGAGTCCGAACAGTCCTGATCAGGTGGAGGAGAAGTCAGATCTCAGTTGGATGGGAGAGAGAGCCGAATCCACACCGGCAGAGAATAATAACGGGCATGAACAGAGGAAAGAGAAGCCAGATCTCAGTTGGATGGGCGGAGAAACCAGCGCACCTCCGGCGGAAGATCAAATGGCGAAATGGCAAGCTGCTTTGGGCGACGATGACGAATTACTTGATGAGGATGGGTTTTTGCCCAGCGACGACGAGGGGTTTCTGCCATCAGATGACGAAGATCAGGCCCCCGTTCAACAGCCGCCCACAAACTATCCAGCAGTACCAATTGCACCGTCAATCCCATCAATACCAATTCCGCCAGCTATATCGTCCATACCAGGTGCGCCATTTGTACCACCTGTACCAGCTGTGCCGGTTATTCCAGCATTAAGAGGCAGTAGGTCTGCTTATTTCGCTCCGCCGGCCCCTCCACCGGCTACCGTACCAAATGCTCCCCCGAAGCCTCCACAGAAACAGCAGTTTTTTGAGGAGCTACCTCTGCCACCCCCTAAACCGCGACCGCAAACTATTGTCCCTCCTCGACCCATCCAAACTCCACCTAATCCCGCCATCAAAGGTCCTCCGAATCGCTCAAACACCGGTTTCTTTGAGGAGTTACCAATGGCCCCTCCAAAACCACGGGCACAGACTTCAATGGGAAGCTTCCAACAATATGCTCCTCGGTCTTCCTCCGTACCGCCTCAATATGCTCAATCTCCACCCTCCTCTGTGCCCCATCAATATGCTCAATCTCCGCCAGCCTCTGTAAGGCCTCAATATGCCCAATCTCCGCCAGCTTCTGTACGATCTCAATATGCTCCTCGGTCTCCACAAGCTTCTGTACGGTCTCAATATGTTCCTCAGTCTCCACCCACCTCTGTGTCGCTTCAATATGGTCAATCGCCACCGACAAAGCCTCCTCAACCCGTACAGCCTCCATTGAATGTTCCTCCTCAATCCGCGCGACCGCCGTCAGCTGTAACATCTCAATATGCTCGACCCCCACCAGCTATACCACCACAATCCTCTCAAGCACCATTGGCTGTCCCCTCTCAACCCGCGCGACCCCCATCAGCAGCCCCTCCTCAGATAATGCGACCACCATCAATTGTGCCGCCTCAACCTCCCCGAGCTCCATCGGCGGCTGCCAACAGGGGCGCCACTATGGAAGTCGACAATCGTCCGATAGGGGAGTTTTCGCCGGTGTCTGAGGAGGCCATGAAGTTTCCTGGCCCCATGTGGACAGGCAGCAAGGGCGCGAACAAGACCAAGAAGAAAGAAGCTTTAACTTATATTGATTCCCGGGTTGAAGCGATGGAGAACTCTACCATGGATGTCTACAATCCTGCCGACCGCCGTGGACTAGAGGAGAAGATTTTGCTGTGGAAAGTTGTGCGTGTCATGGTGGAGCATGATGGTGTTGCTGAAGGCACCCCGGAAATTCAAGCCCAGGTCAGAAAGATTCTGGTACCGGACGCTTTGCAAAATTTGGAAGGCGATGGAGCATCTGGCTTTGTCTCAATGACTGGAATGATCTCTTCGAAACCAGCTGTTGGCGATCCCGTCGACCCCATCGCAGTCGCAACATTCCGCCAAAAGCTCCTTACTGGAGACAGAGAAGCTGCTGTGTGGTTTGCTGCGGATAAGCGCCTCTGGGCACACGCGTTTTTAATTGCTGGAACTGTCGGTCCAGACCTGTGGAAAAAGGTTGTCCAAGAATTCGTCAAGTCGGAAGTCAAATCACTGGGGCCAGGATCAGAGAGTTTGGCGGTACTGTACGATACGCTGTCGGGTAACTGGGAGGAGAGTGTCGACGAGCTTGTGCCACCGAGCGCAAGACTCGGTGTGCCCATGCTGACAGCCCAAACGGAGAGGGAGCAGAGTTTGGAGGAGAGGTTAGGGAAGTGGAAAGAGACCTTGGCTTTGATACTTAGCAATCGGAGCCCTGGTGATCAGGCAAGTTTACTAGCGCTGGGAAGACTTCTAGCTGGATATGGATGGACTTCAGCGGCCCACGTCTGGTGAGTGTTTCAGTGATTATATTCTACAGGGAGGTATATTGATATCCGCAGTTTCGTCTTTGCAAGACAAACTCTCCCGGGAGGTGCCGGTGCCCTTTTTGGCGGTTCCGATGAAAGTACGACCGACTTTGCTCTGCTCGGCGCAGACCATCGCTCCCCTTCCTTCGGCCGGGATCTCGATACTATCATCCTCTCGGAAATATATGAGTTTGCTGTCTCTCTTTCTCCGACAGCTAGCACTGCAACCCCCATCTTCCCCCATCTCCAAATCTGGAAGATCCGCCATGCATACTTCTTGGCCGACCACGGAAAAACAGCACCGGCCCAGAAGTACTGTGACGCGATTGCCGGAGGTGTGAAGGCATGGAACAGACCGAGCCCCTACTTCAATCAGGAGTTTGGAAAAAGCTTGGAAGAACTCACGAAGAGAGTACAGGAGGCATCGAAAGATGCATCCGCTGGAGGCTCGGGCTGGATACCGAAACTTACATCTGATGCAGTCAGTAACTCTGTTTGGGGCGCATTCAACAAGTTTATTGAGGGCACCGACGAATCAAACAACAACGCTCAGACTGAAGTGGCTGGAGATGGTCACTTTGGAGGACCTCCCGCCAGGTCAGTTGAACAACACCAGCAGATGGCGATGAGCCAAGGAGTTGATATGTACTCTGCTGGGTATCCTGGTGGTTCGTCTCAGTATAACCCGATGGTTGGGTCCGCTCCAACGAATTCAGCAGCGAACAAATACGCGCCATCGCCGAACATCTCCCAGCCAACCTCAACCAGGACTTCGTTGGAGGCTCCAAGGAACCCGTACGAACCCCGCCGCATCGGATCCGAGGGTTATCAACCTACTGTCAACGGCTACGATCCTAGCAATCCTTATGATCCACAGGCACAACAGCAACAGCAATCACAGTTTAACCAAACACCATCTAACAGTACTGCTACGAATAATCTCACACCCCGGTCTTCTCTTGAAGCACCAACTCCCCAAATAGTTGAACCTGCGCAGCAAGAAAGTCAGGCTGGGGGATATCAACCTCCCAGCTATGGAGGATATGAACCACCGACTCAAGAGTTCACGCCGTATCAGCCAGAGCCTGATAGTGACCAGGAGGACAAGAAGAAGGAGACCCTCAAGAAGAAAAAGAGTTTCCTCGACCTTGACGCCGAGAACGATGGTTATCGGTTCACGAAGACTGCGTCAGCCCCTCCTGCTGCTGTTGCTGCGAAGGCTACTCCCCCACCTCCCCCGCCATCACAACCTGAGGAGAAGAAAGAAGGATCGAAGGGTAACGAAGACAAGAAGGAAGAGAAAAAGGGTATGTAGCCCAAAATGCTACCCCTCCTTCTACTCTCCCACCTCATTCTGTCAGAAATACTAACATTCATCACAGCACAACCCCAAAAGAAGGGATGGCTCAGCGGTTGGTTCTCTCGCTCATCAAACACCGAAGGTCAAACCTCGGGCCCCATCAAAGCCAATCTGGGAGAAGAGTCGACCTTTTATTACGACCCGGATCTCAAGCGCTGGATCAACAAGAAGGCGCCTCCGGAGTCTCAAGGTCCCGCCAAAGCCCCTCCTCCCCCCAAACGCCACAGTTCTCCTGCCGCACCTCCTTCATCTTCTGCTACCCCATCGGCGCCCAGCACACCTCCACCAGCTCGAGCCGCCACACCTCCAGTTAGAACCGGATCTGCACCGCCCATAAGGGTTGGCTCAGTCCCTCCCGTGAGCACGAGTGTACCTCCGCCAACTAGCTCCCCAATGGTGCCTTCCACCAGCGGACTACTGCCCCCACCACCCGTCTCAGCAAGCGGCCCGCCATCTCGTGGCCCTTCGCCTGCTCCTCCAATGGGTAGAAGCGTCAGCACCAATAGCGCTGTTCCCCCGACGGCGAAAGCCCCCCCAAGACCGCCTGTGAAGGATGCAATGGACGAGCTGCTGGGTCCCCCAATGCCGAGGAAGGGGACTCCTGCGGGAAGGAAGGCAAAGAAGGGCGCAAGTCGTTATGTCGAGACTCCTGGACTACAGTGATGATTTCGGAATAGACCAAAGGTGGAAGGAAGTGTGTAAATATCGGGGAGTGTAGGCAGATTGGGCTTTTTGTGATGATTATGACTCGTGTATGGTTACGGGGCATGCGTAATGTGTTATGTTATGTGTTATGGACTCTGTTATTTTTTGCCTTCTGATGATTGCTTGCTTGATTTATTTTTTTAATTCTTTTATTGTTTTGGTATTTATCTGGCACAACATTGCATCATCACTTACCACATGTTGATTAAGCATCCAACATGAGCACCCACCTCATCTTACCCGTTAGCGTGGTTGCTTAGGAACCCACAGCACCACTCATCGTCATTGGGCCATTTAGTTCTAAGTTTAAACTCAATAACCTATTCCACCACCTCCGTCACCTCCGTCACGACCACCACCACCACCACCACCGCAAATGTCCCTCACCCTCCTCCACCGCCGCCTCCTCGCGCGCCCCACCACCCTCCTCCCCCGCAAGACTCTCCCAGCGGTCGCCCGGATACGATGGTACTCGGACTCGGCCGCACTCACGCCGCCGGAACATCTCGACGAGAAGGAGAAACACGTTTTTGAGAAGCTGGCGACGGCGCTGGATCCGAGTAAACTCGAGGTGTGTGTGTTTAGGTTCCCAGCATCCAGCATGTCTCATCACAATTCTCCCGGGAGAGAAAGAGAGATGGAGATATACACCACAACCTGCGCTGGAAGAACGTTGGGCTGATATGGTGGATACGGGACAGGTCCAAGACGTCTCCGGCGGCTGCGGCAGCATGTATGCGATTGAGATTGCGTCAAGCAGGTTTCGGGGGTTGACGATGATGAAGCAGCATCGGTTGGTGAATGAGGTGCTCGCGGAGGAGATTAGGGGTTGGCATGGGGTGCAGTTGAGGACGAAGGCGGAATAGATGGTGGGGAGATGGAAAAGGGGGATTTGTACGATATTGTAGGATGTTGATGGGATATGGAGGCTCGAGGACAGGTGAAAATGGGCTCCGATACACCCTGGAGGCCGGAGATTGGGAACGAAATTCCGGGCGAGGAGGTAGCGCCAGTATCAATATTTAGACGACCATTGGTTCACCAAGTGTAAAGCTCCAAATCGGCGAGCGCCAAAGTGCAGATTCAATCCTCATGGATGAAGATCCTCGGAAAATACATATTGGGCAATATGAATGCCCTGCACACCAGGGAGATGGTGCTTGGGCATTCTAGTCTACATATCTAGGCAGATACGCTATTGTAACCCCAGTCGTCGGTTGTTTGGAAGCAAGTACGGGTTATGAATGCGGTATCTAATTAATATAGCAGGAAACAGCGGGATACGATAGGATATCAACTCTGGTCTATGTTCATTGTAGAACCGTATTCTACAGATTTTCAGCCAGCGTATCCCATCCCTCTCAATGTGCATTTTCAACTTTGCCTTGATCTTTACTGGAGTTCACCTGTTCAACCACTGTTCACTGTTCATACAATAACTACCTATATTTCTTTGCGACGACTCGACTGTCAAGACTCAAGAGCTACATAAATAGCTACCCACTGCATGAACGAATGACCGAACGAACAAATGAACGAATCCACAGCGACTCCCCCTCCCCCAGAATTCAAACCCGAAACAAAAAAAAAAAAAAAAAAAAACATGAATCCCAGAAGAAAAACGCACAGTCCCATCCAATGAATGCAAAGAAACCAGAAGAAAGGAAAATAAAACCCAAAAACCCAAAACCTCCAAATGATGCATTTCCAACCCAGGCTCCCGATAAATCCTCCGCGGTATCCCTATATGTTTGTTGTGAGTTCATCATGTTCGTTTCGTTGGCGTCGTTAATTATATGTCCACCCCTGGTTCCATTCCATGCCCACTCTCCCACTCTTTTGCATGGCCACCCCACCACTGAGTCAGCTCTACAACTCATCCCCCAGGATCTCTCCCATCTCTTCAACAATCTTGGTTTCCTCCTTCTCAATCTCGTTTTGCTCCTCCTCTTTCTCCCTCTCCGCCTTCCCCTTTTCCTGCTGCTTCTCCTCCTCCACCTTCCTCGCCGCCTCCTCCTTCTCCTTCTCCCTCTCCTTCTCCCTCTCCTTCTCCCTCTCCTTCTCCCTCTCCCACCCCTGCACCACCAAATTGGCCACATTCCTCCCCATCAAGCTATTCGTCTCCATGGTACTCACAAAGCTCTCCATGGCGCCCGTATACCACAGCCCCGTCTCCAGCTTCACATCATCAAACGTGACTCTCGGGTACTCATACGGATACGCATTCCACGTGTGTCTCTTGACCCAGCTAACGGCGCCCCAGAGCTCTTCACCAATGCCCAACATTTCGCGGATCTTTTCATCCGAGAAGTGGGCTGGGGAGAAGACTTTGTAGATGTATTCAGTTCTCGTTCCTGATCCTATCGGGTTCGGGCGGGTTGGAGTGGCGACGATGGAGACGCTGAAGAAGCCGACGGAACCAACGGCGGTCGTGTCGGTGCCTTGGGTGATGGAGTCGTCGGCCTGCTCGGCGGGGGTGAGCGTGGTGAGGACATATTTTGGCACCGGAGTGTTTTCCGATAGTCCGAAGCGGGCGGGATCGAGTTTCAAGGGCGATGCAAAGAGAGTGACATAAACGGGTGCATAGGGGATCGGGTCTGGAGTTTTGTGGAGTTTTGGTGAGACGGTGAGGTTGGCGTATTGCCAGGGACCCGCGACAATGACATCGGTGAAGATGTCGGTATTACGTTGTGATGCCGGCGCGTCAACAGCGTGAGAATCAAGCTTCCATTTTCCCGACGGGGTGCGAGAGATGTCGGTGGCGATTGTGGACAGACGGGTTTGTGCGTCTGAGGCGCCGAGCATACCAGCAAAGATTTGCCAATTTCCTCCCTTGATGGAGACGGCACCGGATGTGGATTGACAAACGAGGGTTTCGAGACCGTGGATGAGGCCAATGTTTTGCCCGTAGTTGACGCGGGTGGAGGCCTGGATGATTTCGGTGACGTACTTTCCGGAGATTCCGTTGGATCCGAGATATTGCTCGCCGGTATTGCCGGTGGCATCGAGGAGGCCCAATTCTTCCACGGCATGACTCAAGTCGTCGAATGGGAAGACTGGCTCCTGGTAGATGTTGAGGAACTTTCCAACCACGCTCTCAACAAGTTGTTGAGCTCGCCTTGGAGAAAACGGCCCGTATCGCCAGATGATCTTGGGAATCGCTTTCCAATTCTGAGTCAGAGTCAATAGCATTTCCTTTCCGTTGTATACTCCAAGCTCTTCGGCATCGTCCATATCTGCAATGTCCCTCGAGTCAAACTCCAATCCGAGCTCCTTGGTCGCATTGTAGAGGTTATAGTTGATTTTGACGAAAATGGATGCGCCGAGCTCGATGGGTACGGATGGGTCATCATAGGCGTTGACAGTTATTGAACGCCCACCAATGTAAGGCTTCCCATCAAAAACAGTGATATCAACAGACTCGTTGCGCAGGAGGGCGGATTCGGTCAGGTATCGGCGGAGGTAGTAAGCTGATGAAGAACCGGCAGCGCCAGCACCTGCGACAAACCATGTATTCAGCATTCTGAAGCTCTCAACTAGCTGTAGACAGCTTGAGGGAGCGCAGTAGGCTTACCGATAATTGCGACACGGCGGCCAACTGGATCTGCGGGCTCAACAATATCACCACGGACTTCCGGATTATGAGTTGCGGCAGGCTTTTGCGTTGCGAGAGACCAGAGAGTGGTGAGGATCGATGCCTGGCAGGAGACAACGAGGACAAAAAAGAGCGCAATAAAAGCGGACGGTGTTCGACGTGGGCGGGGCATTGTGGTTTGAGCTGTCGAAGGTGTCGAGCGATTGTGGTTGGCTTGCTGGGGTAATTGACGTACGCGGTCTAGTCACGTGACCGATAATGAGGCAGTGGGGTTGGTGACAGCTCATGTAACAGCTGTCAAGATGGAAAGGCTTCGATCGGAGGCAGACGATACGCCTTGAAGGAATAGAATTGGCGCAACTTCTTCAACAGCAACAGGCTTACAGTCAATTGAACAAAAAATAAGTACTGACAAAAACAGCTCCCCACCACCGGCATCTAACATTCACCATGTTCGTCTTGGTGTTTTTCCGCCCGCCTATGTACACCCCGCCCATCATCCCAATTTACTTCTTCTCATCCTTATTCTCCGGCTCTGGCTGGGGCTTCGGGAGCTTGAACTCCTCCGGCCTGAAATCTCTACCCTCGCTCACCTGTTCCCAAACGCTGCTTCCGCCCTGGAAGTTCCTGAACGCCTGTGTCATCTCCAGAGGCTCATAAACAACACTCTTCTTCTCCTCATCATACCGCACCTCGGTGTAACCCGTGAGCGGGAAGTCCTTCCTCAACGGATAACCATCAAAACCGTAGTCGGTTAAGATACGCCGCAAATCGGGATGGCCCGTGAAGAAGATACCGTAGAGATCATACGCCTCACGCTCAAACCAATTGGCACCATCGTACAAGTCAGTGATACTGGGGACCGGGGAGGCTTCGTCGGCATAGGTCTTGACACGAATGCGGGCATTGTGACGAACGGAGAGGAGGTTGTAGACGACCTCAAAACGGTATTTGCGAGTAGGATAATCGACGCCGCAAATGTCGGAGATCTGGGTGAACTGCGCGGCGGTATGGAGTTTGAGAAAGGTAAACACTGGGATGACGGAGGTCGGGGCGATGTGAAGGGCAAGTTCGTCTTTCCACACGGTGAACTGCTGGATATGCTTGGGAAGGCATGACATCAAGTATTTGCCGTAGGTATGAAGCTGGTCGGATTGCTGTTTGAGGGTGTCGGCGGGGTTGATGACCGGGCGGTGGAGCTCGCCGGGGTCTGGCGATAACTGTCAGCCTCTGCGACTTGCTCCCCTGACACTACACGCCATCTAAGGAGCTCGAATTCACCTTCCCGCTCAGCTTCCCGTGGATTGGGAGGGATTGTTCCATCGGGTCTTTCGGCGCCAGTAAACCATGTCCGCACCGACACAAGCGGGGCGACGGGCCTTCTGGCAATGGTCGATTGTCTTGACAGCGCCCGCGAAGCTGCAACAAAGGGTGAAGAATTGATTCGCAGCGGCATGATTGCGGTCGGAGGACGGATTGGCGATGGCGGGGGGCGGGAGTCCTTCTCGCGACGGTGGTGGGGACGATGCTGATATCACTGGTGTCCCGAGTGGGCCAGCCGGGAGGTGGGCTGCTTGGCTGCTGAGTCATCGCATTGAGGACAGAATCATTGCAGTACCAGGTAGAATGGCTAACACAGTGTAAGAGGTGATGGTCAAGACTATTATCACGCCTTACTCTCCAGCATCGACAGCACTTTTCTGGTTCTCTCTATCTGACGGGAGAATCCACCTCTACCAGCGTGCTTCACTGTGGGTCAACACTCCGCAAGCGAGCTGGAGCTCTCCATAGCACAGAAACTTAAAGTAAAGGTCTTTCCGCAACCGAATTCCGGGAGCCGAGCCCTAGCGACTGGTTGCGGAGCGCCATTGAGATCCCTGATTAGTGGAGTCTTCACAAGGCTTTTTCTAGAATACCATCCTACGTGATGTCCAGTTTCCCGAGTCCCAAATTCATTCACAAATGTAAATTGGATTGGGAAAGATCGCATTGTCGTGATTCACACCAAAGTCACTTGAGTGCGAGCCCAAACAACTCTTTTATCAATCCGTTGCTGGGGATTCGTACACGCCCATCACTGTCATCTAACAGTGTGGTAAGTTACCAGTAGGCGTCAAAATGTTGTTGCCGAGTTGCAGTAAAGTGGCTCTCCACATCATTGTCATCTCACGCCGTGCATACAGACCAGTCATCTCACCATCTCAACCGGCAAACGACGAGGTCCAGCATTGGTTACCACTACTCAATACTTGTAAGTACATTATTCTATTGTATCCGCCCGGGCCATTGATACAAATCTGCAGCATCCGTCCAGCCGCTGTAAACTCCGGCTGCCACCATCACTGAGCGATAAACCCCGACACCCACATTCTCAGGCCGTCCTCATGGCAACCACAAAAGCCATCAATGTATTAATCTATTCCGGTTTGGTTCTGCCCATCTCCCCTCCTCGCAATGCCCCTACTCACGTTTTCCAAGGCGCCGGCACAACCACCGACTCGGTGCGCCATTGCGTATCAACCCTCCGCCACCTCCTCTCTCCTCATTTCGCCGTGTCCACCGTCTCCGCCAATGCCCTACTCAAAGACCCCTGGCTGAACTCGTGTGCGTTGCTGGTGTTCCCGGGGGGCGCGGACCTCCCGTATTGTAACGCCTTCAATGGCGCTGGGAATCGCCGCATCTCGCAGTATGTCCGGCAGGGTGGTTCGTACCTGGGGTTCTGCGCGGGCGGGTACTATGGGTCTGGGAGGTGTGAGTTTGAGGAGGATAATATCAAGATGGCGGTGGTGGGGAGTAGGGAGTTGAAGTTCTTTCCCGGGACGTGTAGAGGCGCTGCTTTTAGAGGGTTCGAGTATGGGAGTGAAAGGGGAGCGAGACCGTCAGAACTATTGGTCAAGGACGGGGAAAAGGAAACGAGGTGGAGATGTTATTTCAACGGCGGTGGTGTGTTTGTCGACGCGGCCAAGATGAAAAATGAGGGAGTGGAAGTGTTGGCTGAGTATACCGAGGATATTGCGGTGGATGGGGGCGAAGGAAAGGCTGCTGTCGTGTATCGCAAGTTCGGAAACGGACATGTTGTGTTGACAGGCCCACATCCTGAGTAAGTTCTATTCTTTGATTGAAGTTGTTGTCACTGACCAGCTGAAGGTTTGCTGCCGCGAATCTGGATAAGCGTAATGGCGGACCGGAATACGAAAAGCTCATCAACACACTCGCAGCAGACGATGCTCATCGCATTCAGTTTATAAAGCTCATACTTTCTAAGCTTGACATAACTGTGCCAGAAGCGCCGTCTGCTCAGGTGATCCCGGAGCTGAGCAGCATTCACCTCACCTCCTTCATACCGTCCGACTGTGGTCACTTGCTCTCGCGACTCTCTGATATAATTACGGATACCAATGACTCGACTCCTGAAAAGCAGATCAAAGATGAGGCTGACACCTTCATTGTGGAAGTCAACTCCTCGTCGTCGAAATCTTCCTCAGACGCGATCTCTCACATTGCTCCGACTGATACAACCCTCAACTACTCTGGAGAACCCGTTCTCAATACCGATTACACATCTACTCCGAAACGTTTGATTATCCACAACTCTGGTTTTCCCAACGATACCGAGACGCCCCATTTTAATCATGCAGCATTCTATGGGTCACTCGAATACTACCGTTCCTTGTCACGAATGTCGCCGTCCCAGTTTGGCCAATTCATGCTGTACGGCGAAACAGTCACCAGCACCAACACCCTACTTGAGAAGTAAGTTGCAGACAAGCTCCAAGTTGTGTCGGTCCCAGGGCTGACGTTTTCTCTCCAGAAATGTAAAACTCCTCACCCGGCTTCCCTCTGGTACAACGTTCACTGCTACCACCCAAATCGCTGGCCGTGGCCGAGGTTCCAATGTCTGGGTTTCCCCTCAAGGGTGCCTCATTTTCTCCACTGTGCTCGAACACCCGCTTTTTATCAACACACATTCGCCGATAGTTTTTGTTCAATACATTGTCGCCATGGCCATCGTCAAGGCCATCAAGAACTACGATCCTGCAAGTGGGAGCCGTGGATACAAGGACATTGATGTGAAGTTGAAATGGCCAAACGACATCTGTAAGTGTCCCTAACACCACCTCAATTTTGACCCCCGCACCACCTAACTTGAACATTAACAATCTTCCCAGACGCCAAGGACCCCAAGACCGGAGAATACACCAAAATTGTCGGTATCCTTGTCCAATCCACCTTTCTCTCCAATTCTTTCCATCTCGTTGTCGGCTGCGGCATCAACACTTCCAACCCGCACCCGTCCACCTCCCTCAACACTATACTCTCCCAACTCCACCCCGCGCTTCCCCCATTCTCCCTCCCTCGTCTGCTCGCGGCGATCCTTGTGACCTTTGAGGAAATGTATCTCCGCTTTTGCAGGCCGTCATCGGGGCTGGAATCATCCTTTGTTTCCTCTGGCTTGAGAGATGAATACCACGAAATGTGGCTCCATAGTGGACAAGAAGTGACATTGGAGATGGAGGGAAACGAGAGGGGGAAAGTTGTGGGGCTTGATGGGGAGTGGGGATTGCTGGAGATTGATATGCTGGAGGGACGGGAAAAGGGTCGGAGGGTGAGAGTGCAGCCGGATGGGAACGGGTTTGATTTTTTCACGGGATTGGTGAGGAAGAAGTGAGGACGGTGAACGATCTGGTGTGAGTTTTTGATAGATCATGTAGAAAAAGTTTGGTAGAATGTGTGAGTATATAGACCAAGGATCATAAATATGCTTGCAATCCAATGGCGGCCATCCAATGCATCTAATATCGGCATCCGATGACGCACCATGTGCCCCGCCATCCCATCCCACCACCCCACCATCCCACCTTCCCTCCACCACTCACCTCTCCTCACCACCCACCCACCGCCACCTGCCCCTACCGCCCGCATCACACTTCCTCCGCCTTCCGTCACACACCCTCCGCGGGCCTACATCATCCGCACGCACAGCTCACCGTAATGCCTCAGCAATATGAAAAAACCCTAACCTCCTTCCCGGGGTCACCTAACCTCGCACCGTCCACCAATTCACCTCCGCAAGCACACTACGAAGCCACCTTAACGACGTTCCCGGACCTCGGCCAGAGTGCTATTGCTGTCATGGAATCGGACCGCGCGCCGCTCGATTGGGAAATGCATGATAATCGAGAAGTGAAGGTGCTGGATGGCGGCGAGGAGAAGGTGGGAAAGTTGGGAAGCGGTGTCGGGTTGAAGGAGTATGGGACTTTGGAGGGGACGAGAGCGGGGGGAGAGGTGGAGCCGAGGAAGCTGGAGAAACAGGTGGGGGAGGAGGGAGCGAATGGGGCTGGGAAGACGGAGGGAGATGCGAGGCCGGATGGAGCCATGGATGCGGTGTTGAAGCCTTCAGAACCGGTTCCGGATAATTGGAAGAAGGTGACGGGGTTTGAGTTTGGGGATTTCAAGGGACGCGATGTGACGGTGAAGGAGTTGTTAAGTGGGATGGATACTATGGGGTTTCAGGGGAGCAATTTGGCAAAAGCCAGGGAGATTATAGATGACATGGTACGTCTTCCTCCATTATTCTCCCTCAGCATTCCATGGGAAAAATCTTCAATTCACTAACTGACCCACAACAGCGCAAATACCGAAACCCCGAAACAGGCGCAAAGGCAACCGTCTTCCTTGGCTACACCTCGAACCTCATCTCCTCCGGCCTCCGCGAGACCCTCCGCTACCTCGTCCAACACCGCCACGTCTCCGCCATCGTCACGACCGCCGGCGGCGTCGAAGAAGACCTCATCAAATGCCTCGCTCCTACCTACCTCGGCGCCTTCTCCCTCGACGGCGCCACTCTCCGCTCCAAGGGCCTCAACCGCATCGGCAACCTCCTCGTCCCCAACTCCAACTACTGTGCTTTCGAGGACTGGATCATTCCGCTGCTCGACAAGCTGCTCGCTGAGCAAGAGAACGACGGTACCCACTGGACGCCCTCCACCATCATCCGCCGCCTCGGCCTGGAAATCAACGATGAATCCTCTGTGCTCTACTGGGCCGCGAAAAACGATATTCCGGTGTTCTGTCCCGCGCTCACCGACGGCTCAATCGGCGATATGATGTATTTCCACACTTTCAAGTCCTCGCCCGCCCAGCTGCGCTGCGACATCATCGCGGATATTAGGAAAATAAATACGCTCGCTGTGAGGGCTGACAAGTCTGGCGCGGTTATCCTTGGCGGCGGCGTCGTCAAGCATCATATCGCCAATGCGAACTTGATGAGGAATGGCGCCGAGTGGGCGGTGTTTGTGAACACGGCGAGTGAGTTTGATGGGAGTGATGCAGGCGCGAGAGTGGATGAGGCTGTCAGCTGGGGGAAGGTGAAGAAGGAGGCGAAGGCGGTGAAGGTGACGGCGGAGGCGACGATTGCGTTTCCCATGTTGGTGGCGGCGACGTGGGCGGCGGAGGGGAAGTAGAATGTGGTGGAGAATTGGAGGGTTGGGGTATAAACTGTGTAGGGTGGGGGTTTGGGATATGTTAGGGCTTTTTTTTTTCTTCTCTACTGATGCTTTTTGACTTCTGGAGTGGGGTGGAGATATGATACCCCATGATGTACAATACAATGAATCTAACACGGTATGCAAGAGTTGTTTCATGGCAGCTTGGGGATAAGGGCTATGTACAACAAAACTGCCGGAATGAAGATACCCACCCACCAACCAGCCGACCGGGCCAGCGGCAGAGCTGGGTACGGCCAGGTACTTATAAATCCGGTGGGAACATCGGGGTGGACCTCAACAAAAGGGGATATAGATACAATGGGCAGCCAATCGCTAAATATATTATGACAAAAAGAAATCCGTTTTGCGCCTGCTTTATTTCGACGTATCGAGATCTATGAGAAATATGGAGTAAAAATCAGTACAACTAGTTCAAAAAACCCATCAAATACGGAAGTACTCGATCAACAAACAAACACCAACAATACCAATACCAATGCCCAAAAAGTATGACGCCGAATCTCTGACAATGCACATCACCCACACCAAATAAACCATCACAACTCATCCCGCAAGGACATCAAAGGAATCTCACCTCTCTTTACCAACACCCTCCCACCCTCCTTCTTCTCCTCGATCCACCCCTCCAACTCCAAAAACCCCGCCGTCCACGCCGCTGCAACCATCCCCCAGTCCTTGACCACATCCTTATCCAGATGCTCCCCGTCATCCTCCATCCTATGCCACACACTCGGGAAATGCGACGGGATGATATGCAGAATCTCGACGCCGCGCTGCAGAAACGGGATGTGGTCGTCTTGGATGAAGGAGGAGAACATGGGTGGGTCGAATTCGTCCGTGTCGGGGAACCACGATGTGAGGTGTTTGTTGTTGGAGGAGACGGAGTGCAGGAGGGAGGAGGTGTGGAGGGATTCGAAGGTTGAGGCGAGGTGAAGGTAGGCCCAGTGCGTGGTGAGGAAGTAGGAGGGGATTGAGGGAGCTGAGGAACCGAGGAGGTCGAAGAGGACGAAGAGGTCGATGGTGGAGAGGAGTGTCTTGTGGGTGGAGGTGGCAGTGGTGAAGGTGGTGTCCCAATGATGAGCAAGGTCCCTACCCGCGAGATCAGTATTCCTCAGTTGAGGTGAATATGGGGAGACACTCAATACCTCGCGCCATAAAGTGAATCTGTATCACTCCAATTCTCCCACGCCTCCTCACCATCCAAAAACAACACCATCACCCCCCTCTCCCTCGCCATCTCCTCCCTATCCCCCTTCTCCTCTATCGCCTTCCACTTCCTCGTCAACGCGCCATCCACCGCTCTAGCAGTATGCAACAACATGGCACACGGAACCGCACTATCAATCGCGCCAATAAACCCCTCCGGCGTGACCTTTGAATCATAATGCGCGACCAGCACCAACCTCCCCACATCCCCATCCTTCTTCCATGGCGGATCCCTTGTCGCAAAGAAATTCACAAACGGGACCTTCTTCCCCCTCGACAGCGGCGTGGTTTGTGTAGAGTTTTGGGTCGACAGCTTCCATAGTGGAAGTTCGGATGTGAAAAAGTGTTGGAAGTGCGTGAGGACTTTGAGAGAATTCGGGGTCCCGGGGACTCGCGGGATGAGGATGGGGGAGAGGAGCGCGCCAGTGAGATGGTCAAAGTCCGAGTCGCTGGGACGGGAGAGGTGGCGGAGGGAGGAGGGCGAGAGGGGTTTGAAGGCGGTGGTGAGGGTGAGGAGGAAGAGGAGGAGGGCGGCGGTGATTAGGAGAGTTTTGGGGTGCCTCATGGTGCGGGGAAGGGAGGCATGGACGGGAGGCGGAGGTTGTTGGGCGAGCTTGAGCGTGGAGTTGAAGCTCCGGATTGGGGAGGGCCTGACGGGTTCATGGGAGGTCTAGCCTTCGGCAGGGGTTGCACAGGCCAGGTGTCTGTAACAAGTTGAGTTGGGCCGAGGCTGGACTCTGATGACAATAATCCTACATGAATGCGCTAGAAACGAACCCGCTTTCTATATAATATCCGTCAATACTTGATATCTACTCTCCACATCCATCCACCACCTCACAGCACCGAGATATTGATAATCTTTATATCCTCCTCCGGCTTATCTTTATATGTCCTCGCGTTCTCAATCCTATGAATCACATCCAACCCTTGCGTCGCCCGCCCAAAGATTGTATGCTTCCCATCCAGCCAGCTCGTTTTCTCAGTCGTGATAAAAAACTGCGAAGCATTCGTATCTATCCCGCGTATTAGCCATGCCACACAACTCCCAACCCCGGAAAGGAAACATACTGGGCCCAGCATTCGCCATACTCAACGTGTACGGCTTATCATGTCTCAAACTCGAAATCTCATCCTCAAACTCCTTCCCCCAGATACTCTCACCGCCTGTGCCATCTCCTAGTGGATCACCTCCCTGAATCATAAACTTCTTGATGACGCGATGGAAAATCGTGCCATTGTAGTACCCATTCTTCGCATGTGTGGTGAAATTCTCCACTGCCTTTGGCGCTGCCTCTGGAAAGAGCCGAAGATGGATATCCCCCATTGTCGTATGCATAATCACCGCCTGGGGTAACGAGGATGGGTTATTAGCCTGAGGACCAGATTTGGCGGCAGAGGCATTGGAAGCCACGTCAGGTCGTTCGTTATATATATCGCGCTCAGACTTTGAAACTTCCGGGCCGGAGGTGTAGCAGTAAAAGCGGTTTTTACCGTGTGCAGTCGCGACGATTAATGGATCTCTGGTCGCGGATTCTTGGAGAAGGGGATTCGAGGAAGCGGCCATTTCAATGGTTGTGATTTGTTTTTTCTGAGGCGCGCCTTGGTAGAGAGCGAGGTTCATGGGGCGGATGTTATCGTCGCGTCCAAGAAGACGGAGTTGTTGGTTGGTGAGGGTGTTGAGGATTTTGATGCCGGTGAAGGAGCCGTAGATGAGGAAGTGTCCGGACTCGTCGAAGAGGAGGTTCGAGTGGGAGAGGGAGGATAAGTCAAAGGCGGTCTCAACAGCCATACGTCGGTTGAATTCGAGATCGGAGAGCTTGGAGGAGGATGTAGAGAGCGTGTGGATAGTGGAGAGAGTGGATAAAGATTCATCATATGTCCGGTGAAGCTTTGCGGAGGGAAAGTCAAAGATCCGAATGCGCCGGTCGGGATGGGAGAAGGTTGCGAATTGGGTACAGGTTGGAGAGATGGCGAGGGTTGTAGGCACGGATTTGCTCTACATTTGGTCAGTCATCCCCAGGTCTCTTCCTCTCTATTCTCCTTGAAGCGCAATATCTCCTTAGGCATACCTTTTTGAATTCAAACAACCCGGTACCAGACTTAAACTCAAACACTGTGTCCGGCTTCTCGAAATTCCTGTCCGGGCGGCTTGGACACCAATACTCCACCATTCCTCCCTCATCACACGACACCACACAATCATACTTGTAGTTGTACGCCATAAGATGCACGGGAGATCGATGTAGCTTGTCAATCTTATGTAGCACCCTGACATTTTCTCCTCTTCCATCATAAATCATGATCTCCGGGGTAACCGCATTCGACACCGCGAGCAAAGGTAATGACGCGCCTCGTCCATGTACCCAGCACACTGCCTTCGGAGTATGCTCCAACTCAATAGCTGCCAACAAATCTACAGCATGTCAGCATCAATCCCTCCTTTCCAACCCCGAACCCCCAATCTCCCAATGTCCCTTTCTCCAGGTGGAACTCACCAAATGTAACCACATCAAAAATGACCACCTTCTTATCCGCGCCCGCACTTGCAAAGCATCTCCCATCGGCACTCACGCCAACCGCACTCACTTCGCCCCGATGCGCTCTAAACGCCTTCACAAACTCCAACCCACCCACCTCCGCCGTCTTCTTCCAGAACTTCACCACACCGTCGACACTCGTTGTAATCAGAAAATCCGTCAACGGCGTCATTACAGCAAAGGTGAGCGCGTCGCGATGCATCAGCGACTTTGTGTATTTTGGCTGAGACGGAAGTGCGGACAGGTACTCTTTCTGGAGCTCGGAGGGGAGCGTGCGGCGTTTCTTCTTTTTTCGGGGGGTAGCGGAGGGCGCGCCGGGGAGGGCGGGTCCAATGTCGTCGTCATCGGAGGAGTCGGAGGCATCGTGGGAGGGATTTTTGGGTGCCGTGTCTGGAGGTAGTCAGGACTGGGAAGACCGGAGGTGAGGGAGTTGGAGAGAAGTACCTTTGATTGATGATGATGCATTGTGCTCGTCATCAATTCTGGAGCGCTTCGGCGGGCGGGATGTGTCTGCCATTGGGGTATCTTCAGGTTCAGGCATTGTGACGGAGGAGATGTTGTAGGATGGGGGGAGGAGCTGGTGTTTGAGGTGAGCTTCGAGCGCGATTGGACCAACATGCGCTTGTGCAACCTCAAATAATTTCTCATGTTCAACCTCTTCTAACTGTCTGACTTCCCTCACCACTCCTCCAATCCTCCACTCCTCGCTTTAATAACCATGGTAAGAACCTCTTTCCTCCAGATCAACTACCACAATAATACTAAATTCTCCCATCAGGGCCGCTCATCAATCCGCGCCAAAGCCTCCCGGCTCACCACAACCACCGCCGCTACCCCCACCAACTCCAAACCCGTCACCAAGAAATCCCTCCGCATAGCGAAACACTCCGCCTTTGTCTCCCGGATCGAAAAAACCTCCTCCAAAGCTCCCAGCAGCAGCTCGCGCTCACGCCGCCGAAAAGCCGCAAACTCAACCCTCGCAACCAGTCTCTCCACGCTCGCCGACGCTCTCCCGTCCGCCTCCTCTGATGACTTCGTCAACGCAAATGTCAACTTCGTGTCGCAGTCGAGTAGAGATCATCTTGCGGCGAGAAGTAATAAGGAGAGGCAGGGGATTAAGAGTAGGCCCGGCGCGATGAAGAGGAAGGAGAATATGCTCAAGAATGAGTGTGAGCGGTTTGGGAAAAATTTGGCGATTATTGAGGGTGTGAGGAGTCAGGAAGGCGCGGGAGAAGGCGAGAGGAAGAAGGAGGGGCAGCCGAATTCGTGGGCGATGTTGAGGAACTTTATTGGTAGTACGATGGAGAAGAAAGAGGAGTTTGTGGAGAGAGAGAAGAAGGCTGCGGCTGCGATGGAGGTGGATATTTAAATGATGAACTTTGTGGATTCAGACGAAGAGGAAGGTGGGAGTCGAGATCTGAGCTGGAGGGTTGGAGGGAGTATGCTTTGGCGTTCTGGCGCAATTTGACATTTTGGGGTTGACAGATCGTTTGAACTTGTATATTATTCTTTGTGTGTGCTTTTGGTGTGAGATTATCATTGTCAAACGGATGCTTGAAATTGATACTGTGACGAGAGGAAGTCCAACAACCAGATTCATAATGAGTCAGTGAAGAAATATGCATGATTACCATCTTATCTTATCTTATCACATCTTTGCCCCTCCAAAGTCCAACCTCACCTCCAGTTGTACCCCACCACCCCCAGCAACCTCAACATCTCCGTCGTCCCAATTTCTCTCTACAATGGAGGGCGAAATCACGACACTCTTACCGGCGCTGGACCCGGTCATCACCGACTACTCCGTCGGCTTCCTCACGCACGCTGCGACCTCGACCTCCCCCGAAGCCGACCTCGAGCTCGCCGAAGCCATCAGCACCGTTACGCAACTCCTCACCGATGCAGCACCTCCGTCCGTCAACCCCGAGAAAATCTCGGCGCTAATCCTGAAGCTCGTTTCGCAGTTGGAGGCGAAGCATGGGTCCAGAAAAGAGTATTCCACGCGGTCGAAGAAGCTTGACCAGTCCATCCACATGGCGTCGCACAAGAACATTTCGTCGACAATGGGGCTTCTGGGGACTGGTGTGGATCTGGAACAAACTGGTGCTCGGAAGGTAGAGAGTAAGGTTGATCGGAAGAAGCTGGAGAAGGCCGAGAGGAAGATTAAGGCCAAGCAGGATAAGAAGATTATGAAGAACGTTTCCTATGAGGCTTCGCGGTTGATTAACCAGGACGACCAGAAGGAGTATGAGGAATTCTACATGCAGGTCAATCCTTTGTCGCTGGAGTCGTCGGCTGGGAAGAGCAAGGATATCAAGGTCGAGGGTGTTGATGTGTCAATCAGTGGAAAGCGTATCCTCAGCGATACAACGCTTACATTGGCATATGGCCGGAGATATGGTTTGGTGGGTAAGAACGGTATCGGTAAATCTACGCTTCTGCGAGCTTTGTCGCGTCGTGAGGTTGCTATTCCGACACACATTACAATTCTTCACGTCGAGCAGGAGGTAAGACACAAGTAACATAGCATACAAGATGAGTGGTACTGATCAAGACCAGATTATGGGAGATGACACTCCGGCTATACAAGCTGTCCTCGACGCCGACGTTTGGCGGAAACATTTGCTCGCTGAACAAGAGCGTATAACGCAAGAGCTTGCCGTCCTCGAGCGGACGCCCGAGCCAATTACAGTTACCGGAGGTGGTAGCGACTTTAAATCCAAACAACGTGACGAGCTCGACAACTTACTCACCGACATCCACAACAAGCTTGCCGAGATGGAGTCTGACAAGGCCGAATCCCGAGCGGCAGCCATCCTCGCCGGTCTCGGTTTCTCCCCCGAACGCCAGCAATTTGCTACAAAAACATTCTCTGGTGGTTGGCGTATGCGTCTCGCCCTTGCTCGTGCTCTGTTCTGCAAACCCGATCTCCTCCTTCTCGACGAACCGTCAAACATGTTGGATGTCCCGTCCATCACCTTCTTGGCGGAATATCTCCAAGATTATCCTTCCACCGTTCTTGTCGTGTCTCACGACAGAGCCTTCCTTAATGAAGTCGCCACAGATATCATCCACCAGCACTCCGAGCGGTTGGACTACTACAAGGGCGGCAACTTTGATTCTTTCTATGCCACGAAGGAAGAGCGGCGAAAGACTGCGCAACGTGAATACGAAAACCAGATGGCGTACAGAAAACATCTTCAGACCTTCATCGACAAGTTCCGTTACAACGCAGCCAAATCATCAGAAGCACAAAGCAGAATCAAGAAGCTCGAGAAGCTCCCTGTGTTGGAGCCGCCTGATGAGGAATACTCGGTGGTGTTCAAGTTTCCGGAGGTCGAGAAACTCAGTCCGCCTATTATGCAAATGACAGGTGTCTCGTTTGCGTATAATGAGGGTAATCCGATTGTCAGCAACGTGGATCTCGATGTTCAATTGGATTCCCGTATCGGTATCGTTGGACCTAACGTATATTCCTCTCACCCCATAAACACACACATTTAGGGATTGAACTAACACCATATCGATAGGGTGCCGGTAAAACCACCCTCCTCAAACTCCTCATTGGCCAACTCGCGCCCTCCAAGGGCATGATCTCGCAACACTCCCGCCTCCGCGTCGGCTACTTCGCACAACACCACGTCGACGCCCTCGACCTCACCATGTCGGCCGTCAGCTTCTGCGCCAAAATGTTCCCCGGCAAAACCGATGAAGAGTACCGCAAGCATCTCGGCGCCTTCGGTATCACTGGTATGACGGGTCTCCAAAAGATGGCGCTGCTCTCCGGAGGTCAGAAGTCCCGTGTCGCGTTTGCGTGCCTCAGTCTGCAGAATCCGCATATCCTCGTGCTGGACGAACCGTCCAATCATTTGGATATCGAGGCCATGGATGCGTTGGCGGATGCGCTAAAGAATTTTGGGGGTGGTGTGTTGATGGTGTCGCATGATGTCACGATTTTGGGCAGCGTGTGTAATAGGTTGTGGGTGTGTGATAATGGGACTGTTGAAGCTTTCCCTGGTGATATTAAGGCATATAAGAAGAGGATATTGGAGCAGGCTGGGTCGAGTGGTGTGGTGGCACAGGGACATCATAAGTAGAGTGGATATAGTGGATATAATGAATATGGCTTGGAGACGAGCAATTGGGGTATTACATATCTACAGAAAAAATCATCTTTCTCGTCTACATACTAGACATGTCACAGCAACGCTATGACAAGGTCACTCATTCTCACTCCGGCATTGCAACCTCAATCCCCTCCTCCTTCGCCTGACTCAAAATATACGTCCCCACCTTCCTATCCGGTGCACCTTCAATCGGCAACCGCCCGTCAGCATCCTTCTTATCACTCTCCGCGCCCCTCCTCAACAACAGCATAGCCGTATCCCCATGTCCCTCCGCAATCGCATGATGCAGCGCCGTAAGCCCATCATTATCGCTCGCATTGATGGGAGAATTGTGGTCCAGGAGCAGACCACAGATGACGGTAGCGCCGACGGCAGCGGCGCGGTGGAGTGGGTATTGCCCACGTTTGTCGCGGACACGGGCACTGGCTTTGTGGGGTGCGTCGAGGAGGAGCCGGGCGACGTGGATGTTGTTTTTGGAGGCGATGAAGTGGAGAGCGGTCTGTTTTAGTGGGTTATGTGAATGAGGGAGGTAAATGGGGTGGTGGGGGGGAGAATGGGTACCTGTAATGAGTTGTCTGGGTGGTTCAGTTAGCTAGGTATTCCAATACTTCATGGCGGTTCAGTACAGAGGAGCTTACTCTTCGCATTAACATCCGCACCCCTACTCAGTAACAGCTCCACCAACTTCTCCCCCTCCTTTACCGAGCACGCAATCATCAGCGGCGTCCAACCCATTCCATCCTGCACATCCACATCGAACTTTGGCTGCTGCGTGAGCAGCGTCGCGATATCGAGGTGGTTGAAACTACAGGCCCAGTGGATTGGGAGCCGGTCGTCGCTATCAAGTTCGTTGGCGAGTTTGGGGTTCGTCGAGAGGAGGGATTCGACAATTGCAACTTGAGAGTGATGGGTTAATGGGAGTGGGATGACGGTGGGAGATAGGTGAAGCGCAAGAACGGGATGGGAGGGTGGGACGCACGTTGGCCGTTCCGGCAGGCTTCGTGGATGGTTACTGAGTCGTTGGACATGGTGGGTGGTGATGGTGATTGTGTTGAGGATGAGGTTGATATTGTGGTTCGGTGACGCGGGAGTGGGAGAGCTGAGAGCTTGGATCAGCAACCTGCATGGCGGGGTTCGCTTGTGCCCCGTCATAGAAGCTTGATGGAAGCAGAGGCCACAAAACAATCAATAACGTTATAATTTTACTGTAGAAGATGGAAATGCCGTTGCACCGTGGTATTCGTACTTTGGACACTACTCTCTCCCTCGATCTCAATCCCTACCTTCCAGAGCTATCCCAGACAGTATTGGCAATAACAAAACAATGGTTATAAGCCAGGTTTCAATACAATCCCTCCCTCCCAGCAAAGGCACTCCTCCAATCCTTCCAATCTCCTACAACGGGGTATACATTAACATCAAGCGATCCCAAAATTCCAAGCGCCACAACATCATTGTCTCTCCTTCGCCCAATCTAGTCTCACGTTATCGAACCCTCCGTCCTTCCCAACCAACAAACTATAACTGCGACAGAACAGCCTCCAGAGCCGCCCGATCGTATTTGATGTACTTTGGGTTGATAACATCCTTGTACTTGTCGTAGAAACGGCCATACAACGGGCCAATAAAGCCGATTTCTCTGGTCAACATGTGTCGTACATCTTTATCGGGGAAAGAATAGGTCTTGTGTTTCTGTACAAGGTCATCAAAGACGAGGTTAAAGTTCTATTGAGTCGCAGGTCAGCCTCTTTGTATACAATTCCTGTGTGATATTCCGTCAATGACAGGAGGGAATCTTACCTTGAACTTCTCCTTCGCTCCATCTTTTGCCTTCCCGGGTATCTTCCCATCGCGGGTGTACGTCACGTCCATCAAGAATGCCGCACACTCCTTCCATTGCTCCATGTACATTTTTACCACGTCCTTCCTGAACTTCTCCACCTTTGCCATAGTCGTTGGTGTCATGATTTTAGAAATCTCACTTCTCGTTGCAGAGCTCTCAATGAACGCGACATTGTTCACCATAAACACGCCAATCATGGACCGTTTCTTCAGGATTGTGTTCGCCTTGGCTTCAAGATCATTGATGAGTGCCTCCATCATGTCAACCACGAAGTGGTTCAAAAGCAGAGATCCATCCGCGCCGACATCGTAAGTTGTTGGAATAGCCGTAGGGTTATAAGGGCGTTTCCAGTTTCCGTCGCCAAGGGAAACGAGTAGCGATGCAGCGGATTTCATGTATTCAGCCAATCGCTGTAATCGCCCCATCGTCTCGATAGTGATCTCACAGACATTGCAATCCTGTGGGAGGGTGACAAGATTTGCAAAGCTTCGTTTGAGGTCATCAAACATGAAGGAAAAGGTGCTGGTAGCCGTTTGTCGGATTGGCTTTAAGGAGTCTGCGAAATCAAGCGGTTCGTTCGTTTTCTCTTTTAGCCGCAGCGAGGCAGGGGTAACGCATTCGATGATTTCATAGGCAAGGCACATGTCGGTTGCCATTGCGGACTTGATGAAGGTGTTCAGGTCGAGGAGGGTTCGTTTGAAGACACCCATGGCCCCAGCAGTAGTGGCGGCGTAGATGCTGCCCCAATTTGAGGAATCAAAGAGTTGGGTGATATTATCGTATTCGGAATTGAAGATGGATTCCATCGCGGTAACGTAGGTACTAATTCCATTGCTGCCTTTATCGTATGGAGTAGGATTGGCGCGGCGGGTGGTGGAGACCGTGGCTAGTGCGAGGGAGGAGAGGGAGGAGGTGATATAGGGACCGCGGACTTCGGCGTAAACATTAGTTGTATTGGGGTGAATACCGGCCGATACCGGAAGCGAATTGCAGAGGAAGTCATTAATGGTACAGAGGGTTTGGACACGCTGCGAATCGAGGACCGGGAAAGGCAGTTCTAGATGGCCTTAGTCAAGTGTCACATCACGAGGAGAGGAGTCAAACGCTTTGTAACAAAATGCAGTGGCTCTACCGGTTTTGAGCTCTCCGCCAATGTCTGGCGAAACATTTCCTCGAGCTGAAGGCCCCCGGCTTTCAACAAACCAGTCTGTATTCTCAATTAGAACCACCCCCTGAACTCGACTTGTCCGACTTACCATCTGTTGCACAGCCTTCCGTGAACTCTGGAGGTTCGATTTTTGAAGCAATTGCAATCCATCATTGACTCTCCTCAGCGACGACAGATATTCGGGCAAGCCTGTTCGTTGCGGCCTGTGTTGTGTCAGCGCTCATCCTCACCAAAATGATCAATAAATGCCTTACCCTCGCCGAATAGCTGTCTCCTCCTTCAAAACCGAGTCTGACGGCTGTCGTATCCTTTCAATCGCCCGTATTGTCTCATCAATGTCTTCCTGGATGCGTCAACGTCTCTTCCGCAGCTCCCCCGAGCGGCTTCAAGCGACGCACTTGCAGACAGTGTTGTCAAGGATGCAGTTTTGCTGTATATTGGTTTGACGGCGGTCTCGACGGCTTGTGCGCTGTTCGACAGCTTCTGAAGGGAAATGGCGATCTTTGCGGTCAGGTCGGAGGTTTTGGCGAGCTTTCTGTCCACAGGACCCTGTAAGCTTGGTCCAACAGCAAGAGAGGCCGGACGTGCCAGAAACTTACGATTCCAAAACTTCGACTTCCGCAGAGAGCTCATCCATGCGCAATCCGTGGCCGGTCATTGTAGGGCGGTTTCTGGAAGCTGTTGACAAGACACAGAGGCGCACGGTTGGTGGAGGAGCTCGGAGGGTTGCTGGAGCTTGGGCGACCTGTCGTGCGCATTGAGGTGGGCTCCTGCGCAGAGCCGCGTCACATGACAGTGGTCTTATCCTGCGCATGCGCACGCACGTGCTGACCCCCACCAGTTCCACACGAGAACAAATCAACATGACGGAAAAAAAGTTTTGCATGCATCTCGGAAAGATCCCTGGTTATTCCTCACGCCATGGGGGCCTCGAATCGCTCCACTTCATATATACAAAACCAATCTTTCTTCAGCACGCTACATTCCCCATCTGCACAAAAACCTTCACTTCACCCCACAACTCATCCGATCTCATGCACACGCCCTGGTCTCTTCGCCACCTGAATCAGTCCATCCATCATTCCTATCTACCTGCCTGTTCCTGGAGCCCTTTGCCATGTCTCCGGCTCTCGCTAGATCCCGACCAAGTTTGAAAATGCAACAGGGTCCTGTCTAATACTAGCCCTTCCGCGGCCCTCAACCCCACCTAATAATCCGCATTTCAGCCCTCCGCACAACCGTATTGACTCATTCCGCTCCGCTTCACCTCTCATTCTTCCTTGATAGCTCCAATTATACTCTCAATCGCTTAATTTCGCTATTCTTCAACCCACAATGGCGTCGTCACTGCCCCCCATCCCAAATCCGTACCATGAGAGCATGCCCGACTCCAAGGGCTTTTTCGGCCCTTTCGGCGGTTCCTTCCTCCCTCCTGCGCTCCAGGAACAGATGGATATCCTCGCGGCCGCCTATGAGAAGCTTAAGAATGATCCTTCGTTCATCGCCGAACTTGCGGATATCAGGAAGAACTACCAGGGCAGACCAACGCCGCTGCAGTATGCTGCCAGGCTCACGGAGAGCGTTGGTGGTAAGCGGGGTGAAGTGGAGATTTGGTTGAAGAGGGAGGACTTGAATCATTCCGGAGCTCACAAGTTGAATCACTGCATGCCAGAGGTGTTGTTGGGTAAGTGATTGGGGAATCACAGCTGTGGAAAGATGTACAAATTCTGACCCATTAATAGCAAAGGCAACAGGAAAGACAAAGGTTATCGCCGAGACTGGCGCTGGTCAACATGGTGTCGCATTGGCTACAGCGGCCGCCTTCTTTGGTCTTGAGTGTGAGATCCACATGGTGAGCTTTCCCCAGGTCCTATCATTTTCCAACAGCCACTGACCCAGTTTCTCCCTTAGGGCGCAGTCGATATTGAAAAAGAAGCCCCCAATGTCGCTCGGATGAAGATCCTCGGCGCCAAAGTCATTCCTGCCGAACACGGCCTGCAGACCCTCAAAGAAGCTGTCGACAGCGCCTTCGAGGCCTACATGAAAGATCCGGAGACGCAATTGTACTGCATCGGATCCGTTGTTGGTCCCCACCCATTCCCCTACATGGTCCGTGAGTTCCAAAAGGTTGTTGGCGAGGAAGTCAAGAAGCAATTCGAGGAACAGGCCGGTGGAATTCCAGATTCCTTGGTCGCATCGTGCGGTGGTGGCAGCAACAGTATCGTGAGTTTTCCCACCTTCACTCACACTTTCTACATACATTCTGATACAATGAAACACAGGGTCTCTTCACTCCCTTCATTGATACCCCCTCCGTCAAACTCCACGCCGTCGAACCCCTCGGCAACGGCTCCGCACTCGGCCAACACGCCGCCTCAATCGCCAAAGGCGAACCCGGTACCATGCACGGATTTGCCTCAATCATGCTGAAAGACGAAGCTGGCGAGCCCGGCCCCGTCCACAGCGTCGCATCAGGCCTCGACTACCCTTCTGTCGGCCCCGAACACGCATACCTTGCCACTGTTGGCCGAACGGAGAAGGGCGCCGGAGCTACCGACGAGGAGACTATCAACGCGTTCTACGAGTGCAGTAGGAAGGAGGGTATCATCCCGGCCTTGGAGAGCGCACATGCTATCGCGTATGCGTTGAAGCTGGCGAAGAAGGCGGTTGAGGAGGGCAGGAAGGAGAGGATCGTGGTGAATCTGAGTGGAAGAGGTGATAAGGATATGGAGTATGTGTTGCAAAAGTATGGTCATATGATGCCGCAATAGGTGCGGGAAAAAAGTTAATGGGATAATGAATGTTGATGTTGACTTGATCCAGTCATGAGACATCAGAATGTGTGATGCTCAAGCTGAGATTCTTGGTGACATACTGACATTCCAGTCCCAGGCTTTGTCATAACTCTCGACAAGAGTCGAAACACAATGACATTCTCACAGTTTCAAGTCCATTGCCCATTCAATCCCCCACCCCCCCAAATCCCATCTGGAATGTTAACACCCCATTAAGTACATGGCTTTCACTCTCCAACTCCCCCCCCCCCAAAAAAAAAAACAAAAAAAAAAACATTTCCATGTCACTCTCGCTTTAAATCTATCTAGCCTCTCGATATATCCATCATCCTCACTTCTCATCAACCCAGTCTCTCGATATTTCATTTTACAAAAATGGACCAAACCCCAACTCCAACCCGCCGCAGCGGTCGTACCCGGAAACAGGTCAGCTACAATGAAAACAACAACGACGGCGATCTCAACGAGGTGGATGAAGAGCTTCTGGAAAAGATGTCGGAGAGCGAGGGCTCCGAGTACCAGGCTGATACTGGAAAGAATGGAAAAGGCGCGGCGGAGGGAGATAAGATGGAGCTGGATGATGATGATGAGGAGAATCTAGCGGAGGGGGAAGAGGAGGAGGGTGAAGATGCGGGAAAACAAACGAAGAGCAAGAACAAGCAAACACCGAAGAAGAATAAAACCACTAAACAACCCGCCTCCTCCAATCCCAAGAAGACCACTACCAAAACCACCAAAACAAAAAAACCCAAAAACCTCAACATCATGCCGATGACGAGCACCAACACTAATATCAATACCAACAGCACCGCCAACGCCCAAGACACCGCCAAACTCACCTACGAGCTCAAATTCCCCGAATCCCCTGACCGCATCCCCCAAACCGGCCCCAACTCCCCACTCCCAGGCGACTATGAGCCCCCAACCACGCTCCTCGACTCAGACGTCGAAATCGGCTCCCCCAAATACAACTGGGATGCCGACGGCACGGTCCGCCAGTATGGACATTGCGCGGGGAACAAACTGCACCCCAAGTCGCACCGGAGTGATTGGCTCGGACGTTATCAGGCCGACAATCCGAATGAGAGGGCGCGGATCAGGGTGGATAGGGCGGTGTGGGAACATAGTGTGGATAATCAGCAGTTGAGGATGGCGATGAGGGCGCTCGGATTGCCGGTGCCGGTGGGGGAGGTGGGAGAGAAGAGGGAGAGAGAAGAGATGGCAGAGGTTAAGAGGGAGAGGGATGCGGAGAGGATTGAGAGGATTAGGAAGAAGAGGGAGGCGGAGGAGGGGGGTAAGAACCCGGATGAGGAGGAGGAGAAGGAGGAGGTTGATTGGGATATGATGGATGATGCGGAGAATCTGGAGAAGTATCAGAAGGTGCAGAGGAAGATGTTGGAGGGCATGGTGAGGGCCGCGAGGAATGAGTTGAAGCTCGCTCAGACGTGGAAAGTCGCTGAAGATGAAAAGGTGCAAGTACGAGGCCTCCGGGAGATGAAGATGTGTACCCGCTGTGATGAGTGCGTGGTCTATGCTAGCGACTCGGATGAGGCCGGTAGGCCCGGGGATGTGCTTGTGGATGATGATGACGGGGTACTATTAGACGACGAGGGTACTGCTCAGGAAGAGGAGATTGAGCTGGGGCTTAAAGATGTCTATGATGTAGGTGAAGTGAAAGCAAAGGGTAAGGATCAATATGTCAATAATGATGCAGATAATGGTACGCATGTAGATGTAGATGGCGATGTGGCTATGGAGGATTAGGGAGGAAGGTTACTACGGACGGTTAAGGGAGGAAAGTGGCTATGGCTTAGATTGGTGAATAAAGATCGGTTATCGGTTTGAAGGGGAGCTGAACCACAGATGGGGTGTTTGGATATCATGCTCTAACTGATGAAATTGGCCTTTACCCTATTATAATTCTTAAATTCACGTTATCAATTTCGTGCTCTGAGACTTCGGAGATTACTTTCAAAAAGAATAACATCCCAAAATTTTGGTGAAATTCTCTCGCTTTTATGCACAAACAATCGCTAAACTCCATTGAACTCCAGCCATGCGCCATATTGTCACAATATCATCTCAGAAATCCTTCCTATATCCCCTAATATCCCTTTCACTTCCCCTTATTACCGCATTATTTTCTCCCCATCTTCGCGATCTTCCCTATACGCTACCCTTCCCGCTCCAAAAACGCAGGATCCATCTCAACCTTCTTCTCAAACTTCTTCCACCAATCCTGGAACGCCTTGATCCGAACGACTTCTCCACCAGGTGCAGGTTCCGCAAAGCTACTCAAGAAGTTGAACGCATTCTCGATAATCTTTCTCGCCAACCTCAGCGTGCTCCCATTATCCCTCCCCGCGGCACCCTGATTCGCTAATGTGCTCAACTGCGCCTCCGCAACAGCCACTTCTTCGATCGAGATGCCCAAAATCGCCTCTTGCTCTTGTCCCGGATTCATATTATTGGAATTGGCTAGTTGCGCAAGATGCCGCGTCCGGAAGATGGCGGAAGGTTTTCCAGCGGAAATGGCGCCGAGGAGCTGGAAGCCGGGGGATGAGGGGAGTTTGAGGTGGACGGTGGCAACATGGGTGGGTGGGAGGTGGGTATCGGGGAGGAGGAAGACGACGAGATGGTTTATGGTACTCGGGGACGGGAGGTTGAAAAGATGTTGAGTAGGAGAAAGGGATTGGAGATTCGTTTGCACTGCGAGTGGTTAACTGGTGGTTCCGAATGAGGAACACAGGAAGAGGAGTTACCTGGGCGGCCGGCGCAAATACACCCGAACATGATTTGTTGAAGGACGAGGGGTGAAGAATTGTGTAGGGGGAGGTGCAGGAAGATGGGGGTGTGAGTGTGATGGTAATGGTGATGGAGGAGGAGGAAGAGGAGGAGGAGAAGGAGGAAGTTTTGGTGACGTAGAGTAGTGGTGGGGCTTTCTCGGCGGTTCTGGAGGGTGAAGGAGGGGCATCTTGCGTCCTCAAAGCTCAAGGAACTGCCACCTTGCAAGTGTTGATGCCAAAGAATACAATCTCAAGCCAATATTTTTATTGTTCCGGATTGAACGAGCTTTGACGAACTTTATTGGAAATTGAGCTTATTCCAGGTTCGTGCGTGAGCTCCGACCTTGTGCCCTGAACTCGGCATGACACAGCTCCCCACCTCCTCCTGCCTGATGCTCTCCCGTCTCACCAAACTCCGCCACCACCTGTACACGTCCCCCTCCATCATGTCTTCCAAACCCCGCCAAATCCACACCGCCGCCTGCCTCATCATAGGCGACGAAGTCCTCAACGGCAAGGTCTGCAACCATCACCTTCCTCTTCAGCTCCCACCTCTCTAACCCCACCTCCCTCAGACCGTCGATACCAACTCCCCCTACCTCGCCCGTTTTCTCTTTGCTCGCGGGATCAACCTCAAAAAGATCGAAACCATCCCCGACGACCGCCAGACCATCATTGATTCTGCACGCGCACTCTCCGCCGCCCACGACATTGTTATCACCTCCGGCGGCATCGGCCCTACTCATGATGACATTACTTATCCCTCCCTTGCGGAGGCATTTAATGTCCCACTAGAACTTCACCAGGAGACGAAGCGGCGGATGGCCGAGAAGTCAAAAGAGCGCGGAGAGGACTTTGATTGGGAAACGCCGTCTGCGACATTGAAGGCGAGGTTAAGGATGTCTGAGCTCCCGACAGGAGAAGGGTGTAATGTGTTGTATGTGGATGATTCGGTGTGGGTGCCTGTGGCTGTGGTCGGGGGTAATGTCCATGTTCTTCCAGGGGTCCCAAAGATATTCCAGCAGCTCGTAGAGGGGCTGGGGAAGAAATGGGATCAGGAGGGACGCTTGACGGGGAATCAGGGTGTTAGGGTGATTATCAGTACGCCAAAAAAAGAGAGTGAGGTGGCGGAGTTTTTGACGGAACTGCAAAAGAGGGTTGAATCGCGGGGCGTGAAGGTGGGGAGCTATCCCAGGTGGGGAGAGAAGAGGAATACAGTCACTTTGGTGGGAGAGGACAAGGAGTACATCGAGAGTTTAGTAGAGGAGGTCAAGAAGGGTGTGGACGGGCGAAGGGTGCAAGTGGAGGGAGAGGATGATGGGCTTGAGGACGGGAAGAAGGGACGGGAGTTGCAAGAGGAGGCCGTGAAGAATTAGTGCTATAGATGTGGACATTGATACCTTGATAGATGATGATCTGTTTGTATTTGAATATATTGGCAGCGAATTGCATCCATGCACTGTGGTCGACGAAGCCTTTTCCCTGAGTAACCAAGAGAATGTCTGCTTGTTCAAATATTTGTGCCTTCTGTTCATTGAATTCAAGTCGAGCTTGTTGCCTGTGACCAGCATGACGCCAGATGGTTCGGGGAGAAAAAAAAAGTCCGGTTATCAACATGAACCACTTGCATTGAATACGGAATGCAGGGAGCCGTGCAAAAACTAAAAGCTTGACTTCTGTGAGGATCGAACTCACGACCTTCTGCGTGTGAAGCAGATGTGATAGCCACTACACCAAGAAGCCTTTATTGAAATCTTAAGCTGATTTAGCATATTTATTTGTATTCCAATAGAATTCTCGATTAATAGCCTTGGCAAAGCATTGTAACGAAACAGTCGGTCCAGATAAGCATCCCAGAGATAATAAGAATGTGTATGTGCGGAATAGAGCCATTATGAAATTGGAAGCGTGGGCGTCTTGACAGAGGAGTGGTTGGCAATGTCAAGCTTCAGGCTCACGTGATGCTGGAAAATCTCCATTCACCACATCATCCGTCAACAACTGATACAACAACATACGGGCGTACCGGCTTCTGTTCTTCCGAAGAAGAAGCCGATAAGTATCGTGTGAAAGAAAGAAACGAGAGATGTGTCCACTTCAAAAATCATCCAATAACATAGCTATGCACCAGCCACACGTATCATGCCACAGCCACATTTATCATGTGCTGCGCGGGGGTGACGTAGAAGCCGCGCCAAGGTAGCCTGAGGGGTCCAATTGATGTGGTTCAAGATTCCAGCTCCTCCTCTCCTCTTTCCCTTAAATTCCTCACACGCGTACCTTTGCCCTGCTCGAAACAATCACCGCCATCTCGACCGCCCCCGAACAATCCCAAACTTCCTACCTCCACAACGATTACAACCTAGCTCAGACTCTCAAACGATCGAGCTACAATGACGCTCTACTACACCTTAGTAGGTCATTCCATCGCGACGTGACAGTTTTGCAAGTCCAACTGCTTGAGGCCATCTCAACAGAAACGGGCACAGTCCTCGAACGGATTCTAACCGCTGTGCTTTAGGTATTTTTCCTCTTAGTGACAGAAATGTCCATATTCATGCTCCTCATCTTCCCGTTGCCCTTCACATGGCGGAAGAAAATCTTCGAGTTCATCTCGACGAGCCCGGTGATTGCAAAGCTGCAGTATGGCATGAAGGTTCGTCCCCACAATCACTCCCGATACTCATACTGAGCTAACCTTCTGTTCCTCAGATCACGTTTATATTCATCTTGATCCTTTTCATCGATTCGGTCAATCGCGTCTATCGTGTGCAGCGCGAAATCTCGGACTTTGGCTCTCGTGATGGTGGACGGACACAAGGTGTTATGGGTCACGAGAGGATGGAGGTCCAGGCTCGCAAGTTCTACTCTCAGCGCAACATGTAAGGACCATAGCTCACGGCAGAATGTTCGACGTATATACTGACACTTGCTCAGGTATCTCTGTGGCTTCACCCTCTTCCTTTCCCTCATCCTCAACCGCACCTATACCTTTATTCTCGACATCCTTCGTCTCGAGGAACAGAACAAGCAGCTCCGTGCGACTGCCGGAAAGGGAGGAGACAGTGCTTTGTTGTTGAAGAAAGACCAAGAGATCAAGGCTATCAAAGCTCAGGCCGAGGGATTGAGCCGCGAGTACAATGAGCTTTCGGACCGCTACGAGAGACTCCAGAAGGCCGGCCAGATTCAGGAGCCTAAGAAGGAGTTGTAAGCGGCAGTGGCCATCACAGCTTACATGTTACTGTTATGATCAGGGCATTGATATCAAGGCAAGAATGGGGACGCGCGGTTGCTGATGGGATTATGTGTGGTGTGGTTTTCTCTGTAACCTTTATGCTGTTTTATTGTTTTTCGGCGCGGTTAAAATTCAATATCACTCGGATGTCATTCGTCTACCAATGTGATATCTATGTCCCAATGAACAGGCGATCCTCTCCATTAGCTAGGAGCCGAACGAATTAAACACGCCCTATTGATCTCCGTTAAAACATGTGTGTTCCATCGAAAGTATATGGAGCCTTGGTTTGTTGAATGAGACTGTTGGATCGGCCGTCCCACCACTGCGAATCAGCCTACCTTTGGGACTTCAAAAGTTTGGTAACTTCAACGTCATCGAATAAGGGCCCGGAATCAGCACATAACCGCCATACTTTTGTAGCTTTTCTACATTCCTTTCCAGGACATGGTAACAGTTTCCATTTGTCTGTGCAACCCTATTCGGGAAGCCTGCAGTGTAGATGCGTAATAGTAAACTCCAAAGCCCAACCCATGACTGGCCCAGCCATGCCATTCAGAGCTCGAAGACCATGATTGTAACCCCAGGCTCCAGGCCAGCAAACGCGCACCACTTGGCTGCGCACCCGCTAACTCGAATTATACCAGAAACAGACGCAATAGCCGGTCACGTGGTGTATATATCAGCATGCACTTACCAAGAAGGCTCCCGCCCGGGCTTCATTCATGACTCGTTGTTGTTCGCCAGTTATAGTCATGGCAGATTAGATTCCTGGCCGCCAATCTATCCTCCAAAGCAAAAGCCAACAAGAGATCCATCGCCGTCCGGCAATGGCAGTTGCGCCACTAGTTATACCGTTTTGAGTCCGGAGGTCCGTGGCATGGTGGCAGCAAAGCGGCAACAAGGTCTCGGAGGGTTTTCCACGGCTAGAGTCGGCAATCTGGATACCGTTGAGACGGAGGCTTTTCAGCAGGCTTTCACCGATGGAATTACATACCCCCAATGATCGTAGGAATGTGCAACGTTAACTATTTCGTAACAGCTGTGCTGAAGCGTGCAGGCTGCATCTCGGGAGGGGAGGCTGGAGGGTGATATGCGGAAGCTTGATGGGGGAGCTCATGGGTCGTCAGGCGAGCTGTGTTGGGTGTCGAAGAGCGGTGTGGGGGTGGGGGTTGGGCTAGGAAAGTGTGAGAGAGCTATGGTCTTGGAGCTGGGGAGCAGGTGGCCGAGCGTTCGTTCGCTGGAGGTTAGATAGTTAAAGCCCAGCGCCGCCCCCCCGGACTTGATCTTCTACAGCTATATACACTTGCCAGCCTGTCCAGTATTCAGCTTCCTCAGCCGTCTACCCCGAGTCGCTATTTATCCAGCTCCCCCCGACATCTTCACAACACTCAATCCGTTTTCACACTACACTCGACGACGAAACATGCCCCCCCCAATGGCCCTCACCCATCCTCTCAACCCCCCCGAGCTCCCCAGCCACTGTACCCTCCCCCCCGGCTCCCACTGCTCCAAACACAATCCCCACCCCCCCAACTCCTTCCAATCCCTCATCTCCACCATCACCGACATTCTCGGCCCCTCCTCCGGTCTCGACAGCACCGACATTGATGTCAACGACCTCAAGTCCGCCATGCGCTCATACCAATCGCACGAGGCCGAGTGGGCGGAATACGCACATAAGGATCTGTCACGGAATTATACACGGAACTTTGTGGACCGCGGGAATGGGAATGCGAATATGCTGATTCTGGTGTGGACGCCGGGGAAGGGGTCGTTGGTGCATGATCATGCGAATGCGCATTGTATTATGAAGGTGTGTAGAGTAGTGGTGGTGATGATGGGGGGTGAGCGCCCGGCTAATGGGGCCATAGGTGTTGAAAGGGAAGCTGAAGGAAACTCTTTACGAGATGCCGTCAGTTCCTGATACCCCGTTAACCGTGACGAGGTCCACGGTGTATAACAGCGACGAGGTTACGTATATTTCCGACGATGTAAGTTTTTTTGTCAATCAGTCAGTGATGAACCCTCAAAACTAATGACTCGCCCAGATCGGACTCCACAAGATCGAGAACCCCGACCCCGAAAACATTGCCGTCTCGCTGCACATCTACACCCCTCCGTGGGCTGAACAACGTTTGTCCCCTCCCGCTCTCACACTCACACCTGAGACATGATCCAACTGACAAATTCCTCCGCAGACGGCTGCTACTGTTTCAGCGAGAAGACCGGCAAGAAAACCAAGGTCCAAATGAAAAACTACTACTCGGTGAACGGACTCATTGAGAGCAAGAAACCGCAGAGCTGCTAAAGCCTTCGTTTATTTATATATTTTGATTATTGCGCCATGATTTTCATAATTGGGGTTAACGTTTATTGTAATGCGATATGATACCATGTTTTAGGGGTTGGGGGTTGGTGATGTTGGTTATGGATATCGGGGTTGGGGTTTGAGGTGGCGACTCGGATATCGTGGGCGACTGAACTGGGCTGCAATGTGTGATGCGAAGTATGTGCTTGGGGGTTCTAGGAATTGAGATAATGGCGCTTGTGGGATGGGATGGGACGGTGTAACGTTTTGATTTGATTTGATCTGGTTTGGTTTGGTTTTTGGAGAGTAATATATACATTGAGTTTATGTTTTATGGCGTATCTACTTGGTGGACTAGGGGTTGAAAGCTTGTAATAATGGATGTTGTAGTTTTCTAGTATCGTCGGCTTCTCATCAATCCCAGTTCCTTCAGGATTCGGATGTGGATGTGGAACCTGTCTTGTAAACTCGGACCCCAACCCTCCCTCCTCAATCATCAATCAAATGACCAAGTTGACAGGATCCCCAAATCTTTCATGGCTCGTCACCAAAAGCGTGGTAACGACCAATAATCGCAAAACAGAGAGGCCCAGAGCGGCCAGTGGACGGCGGTTAGCTCCTTTATACTTGAGCTTGAGGATGGTGGAGGGAAAATCAACTCAAGTTAAGACTGGGTTGAGGGGAATCACATCACATGGACTTTGAGAGCAATTGAAATTCAGATATCGTTATATCACGGGGCAGTTGCCAGACGGGCCACGGGCGGTCTATCACTCATGGTGGTCAGGTATCATGGTACGGGCACGTGTGGAGAAATGGTCTTGTGAATTATAGTAATCCCATATGTGCATGGAGAAGCTCAGGTTTGCAATATCAAGTGTTGTCATCAAGGATGTGTCCGATTTCGCCATTCAATACGCCCAGGTAGAGTCTAATGAAGCTTAAATCGGCACCATCCAAATATCTTGTTGTTTCATTCATTAGCCCCCCACCGTCATACCAACCCCGGTTTAATCCTGCCGACCTGAAGACGAGGAATTGTGTTAGTCATGTTTTCAAACTTTGGATACTTGCAGACATACCCTTGAGTAACCTCTTGATTATCTTGTCCTTCGTGATAACATAGACATGGGCGCCCCAACCTGTGTATTGTTAGCCCAAGCCGAAATCGCTGTTTAATCCAGTCCAACATCCACCTCTCCCAGCACAACTTACCAGACAATGCATCTCTGTCTACAGCATTCAACAACGCCTGCGAGCAAGTTTCGAACAAATCCTCCGGCTCCAAATCCGGCTCCCAAAGCGCCTCACATGTACCAAACAACTGATCACTAGCAGTCCCGCTCACAATAAAGTCCTTCGCAAAGTCGATACAACCAATCGAGTCAAAGCCGCAGATGAATGGTTCTCCTGTACGCTGGTTGATGCCGGCAATGACGGGCGATACAAAGTAAGGTCCGAATCGGCGTTCGTAGAGAGTCGAAGATACGAGGTTCGCCATCGTTTGCGGCTCGATGTCGCGCTCTTCACGAAGACGGTACATGTTGACTTTGTAGCGGAATATTTCAGACCTGGGGAGCTTTGGTTAGCTGCTGACGGGATAGAGCGGGTGCGGCGAGTAGGTGGTTTGGCGTACATGGTCGTAACGTCTGTTGCCAGACCGGTCAAGCCCAGAAACGCATCGCCATAGCTGAAGATCTTGGGAAAGTTGTTCGAGACGGTAAGAGCTTGCATTCCGAGCCTAAGATCACATCCGATAGCGACACAGTCTTTGCCAACCCTAGCAATGGCAGAGGACATGGTCAGCAGTGTTGTGGTGGGGGTCGAGACCTCAAAGCAGCTGAGAATAGTCTCAAGCTACATGGAGATGTAGAGGAGTCGTACATTGCTACTACGGCACCGCCATTTATGCTGAACGGGTTGGACTGAAGATGGTGGTTAGCTCTCTTGTCGCACGCCGGAGGTTTGAAGCTGGCTGGCAGGCTTCGAGCGGGTTCTGACCATGGTCGGGACGTCCGAGATTGGCGCGAGCGGGTATCTGAAGCTGAGGAGGACGGATGGGTCGTATGAAGACGGAGGGAGGATGCCGCCGATGATGGGAGGTGCGGAAGGCTTGATGGTGGGGATGGATAACTAACTAGAGCTTCGGAGGTGGGAAGCACTGGGCTTAGAGCCGCATGGCGGGCACGGGTGATATGCGATGAACCACTTGATGACCAAGCGGAGAAGGAATGAATGATGGCCGCCTTATAATTACTCAAAAAAACGTACAAAACCCCTGATTAGCGTCTGGGATAGTATTCAAAGCATCTTCTAATCCCGCTTCAGCGGCATAATCTCCTCCTGGTATCCATCTTGTGCTGAAACTGTCACAATCTGCAGGCCATCACCAACCTCAATGTGCCGCTCCGTAGCTCCAGTAAACGCATCCTTCACCAGTCTTACAACAGTATCCCTATCCAAGTGCTCTACCGGCCTTTCCTGTGTGCCCTTTGAGCTTGGGATGTATTGGTTCTTGAACTCAACCTGACCAATATTGTCAGTATGCCCCAGTTTGGTCAACACCTTTTCCATCAACACTCAAGCGCATACCTGGTTGTCCAAGAAGGGAACAATCAAAGAGCTTGCTGCGCCTGCTGCGGCACGACTCTCGCCCTCCTTCGAGTATGAGCCAACAGGATCGTACGAGTAGAGCCGGGCCTTCCCGTTCTTGTCCAGGCCACCAAGAATACAGTAGGCGTATTTCGGGAAGAAGCGGTTTCCGTATAAAACAGTGCAAAGGAATTGTGCTGCCGCGGACACTGTCATATCCTTCAGATTATGCTGGAATTTGAAGTCCTACAGGCCAGACCAGTCAGTTTCTGTTCAGACGTAGATCCACCATAGTTAAACCCCCCCATCTGCTATATTGATGAGATTCAATACCTCAACAGCTCTCCGCATGGTTTGGGCAAGGTCCTTCGCATCCGCACCGAAGCCCACTGTTGCCAACACCAGTGACGAATTCTCGCCCAACCGGTACACCTTCCTCTCATCCCGCGAATTGATATTGTAGCCGCTAGTGTGTCGTGTATCTCCAGCGAGGATCACAAAGTCGTCGCCCGCAATACCAATGATCGAACCGCCGTTGTCGGTGTAGCTATTAAGCACCTCCAGGTCAGCTTGCTGCACAGGACCTTGAAGTGGGGCTCTCGGGAAGGCCATACGGGTTCCAACCATGACGCATACGAGCTCCTGGAGGAGCGCTAGAGCTTGGTTGAATCATGTCCGAGGATGGGATGGCGTGGTAAAGCGACATGGCGATGAAACGGTCGATGGAGAGGTGTGGTGTAGCTCTTGGTGAAGATGCGGCGGAAGGCCCACTGGTGCTGCCGGACGCTTAGTCAGCCGGAGAGCTTCCTTGCGACGTGATCCTTCGGAGGTGCGACTGAACTCTGACGCGCGAGCCACCAACACCTTGACGCGACATCAAATGGGACTTGTAGACTACGACAGTGATAGCGATGCATCCGGGGCTAATTCACCCGTGCCCGAAAAGAAAGTAGAGGAAAAGGTACGTTTAAAAGCTCCTTCACTGCCAACGGGCAACTAACTGACCAGAGTTTTAGGCACCTACACCACCAAATCCTCCATCGATAGAAACAGAAGTTAATAAAGGTACAATGACCTCTGTGAACTTGTGGATCACATTCTAAAGCTTTTTAGAAACACAAAACCCTCCAGCGCCTCCTCCAGAGCCCCCGTCAGACGCACCGATCGTTGGCCCAGCCCTTCCTCCCACCGAAGACGACGCTGACGACCCGCTCCTTTCTCCAACTGGCGACGATGGAGACGACCCGCCCCAATCACCCTATAGCGCTAGTCGAAACCTCATCCACAGTCTTACATTACCGCCGATAATACCAGAAATCCCTCCATCACCTCCGGGTTCACCCAAACCAGCTCTAGCAAAAAAGTTCGCCCATTTCCAGACCTTAAAGTCTCAGGGTGTACATTTCAACGAAAAACTTCTTCGGTCATCCGCTCTTAATAATCCTAATCTCTTGGGAAAACTTTCTGCATTCGTGGGTCTAGAAAAAGAAGACTTTTATGCTACTAACGTCAATCCGGAAGTGTGGGATCCCAAGGCATTTCCAGAGTCCACATATTTCGAGCAACTCGATAAGGCCCAAGAGAAGGTCTCTCGGGAGCGGGAAGAGAGGAAGGCGAAAGAAGCTAGAGACAAGTTGGAATTCGTGAGCTCTGTCGAGAAACCCAAGGAGTCACGTTGGGGAGTAGAACCAGGGAAACCGAATAAAGCCCGGGATCCCGCACCAGTGAGAGGAAGAGAAGACCGCGGCGATGGGAAAGGTGACCACAGAACGGGATCTGGAAGAGATGAGAGAGACGGGAAATATGATGACCGGAGAAGAGGTCGGGATCGAGGATATGATGATCGAGAACGAAAACGGCGGAGAAGCAGGTCGAGTTCACGGCCAGACAAGAGGCATGAGACAGGAAGAGATCGGGAGGGGAGGTATCGAGATTATGACTATGGGCGCAGACGCTGATACCACTAATGATAATAATCTTCGAATACATGTATAAATATTATTTCTCCTAGGATTCCTTGGAAAACAGATTGCGTCGTTGCGTTTGCATCGCTTGAGATTCACAGCATCACGGTCCATTCATTGTGTGGCAAGAGGCTATATGATGGGCATGAGATGAGATGGCCCCAGACTTCAAGGAACATCATTATGAACACTGTTGTGCATTCTTGCGATGACCTTCTATCTGCCTCGATGCCTTCCGAAGTCTTCAAACGCTTTGGGGTGATCGTCCCGTAGCGTCATCTCCCTAGCCGATTATTACGTCTGCCGCGCTTGTTGAGACCCGACCCGATCCCCGCCATTGCCCCGCCATCGTCACTCCTCATCCTCCGTCATTGTCCGACGACACCCCCAACCCCATCCATTCCATACTCCCAGCAGCGGAAGCATCAATCTTTAGTCGCTGAGAGCTCGAACCCGCACATACATCTACCGAGACAGACATCATCAATTGAATTACTCGCTATGGTTGACCAGAAGGCTGTTTTGAGTACGGATTCACCTTGAAGCTCTCAGACGAAATGGAGAACGACTGACACCTCAAACAGTTGTTATTGATGGATGGGGAGTGGCTGCGGAGCCTAACCAGAAGGGTGATGCCATCTCTGCTGCTGAGACGCCAGTGATGGATTCCTTGAAGAAAGATGCTGCCTATACCGAGCTTGAGGCCTCTTCTCTGGCCGTCGGTCTTCCGGAAGGTCTTATGGGCAACAGTGAAGTCGGCCATCTGAATATTGGAGCTGGCCGTGTTGTTTGGCAAGACGTAGGATACACCTCACCTTTTTCGAAGTGCTTGTGGAAGATAACTGATAATTCGCGCCGGTTTTCAGGTTGTCCGTATCGACCAGCACGTCAAGCAGGGCAAATTCCCGACCGTTCAGAACATCAAGGCTTCTTTCGAGCACGCAAAAAACACCAACGGCCGCCTCCACCTCCTTGGTCTCATCTCCGACGGTGGTGTCCACTCTCACAACCAGCACTTGTACGAGCTTCTCAAGACTGCGCGCGACTTTGGCATCCCCGAGATCTACATCCACTTTTTCGGCGATGGCAGAGATACCGACCCGAAGAGCTCCAAGACTTATATGGAGCAGCTGTTGGCGAAGATCAAGGAGCTTGGTCTTGAGGGCAGAGCAAAGATTGCGACTGTGGTCGGCCGCTACTATGCTATGGACCGTGACAAGAGGTGGGATCGTGTGCAGGTTGCGCTGAAGGGATTGGTTAAGGGTGATGGAGAGGCTACTGAGGACCCCGTTGCCAAGATTGTGGAACGGTATGAGAAGAATGAGAATGATGAGTTCTTGAAGCCCATCATTGTCAACGGCGACGATGCTCGGGTGAAGGGTAAGGCCGCAACACCAGTTTTCCCAACTCTTGCACCAGCTAACAGAGATCCAAGAGAACGACACTCTCTTCTTCTTCAACTACCGCGCCGACCGTGTCCGTGAAATCACCCAACTCTTGGGCGTCGACTCTTCACCTCTTCCCGATTCTGAATTCGCCGATTCGCTCCCCAAGAACCTCCACATCACCACCATGACCCAGTACAAGACTGACTTCCCCTTCCACATTGCTTTCCCTCCCCAGCGGATGGACGATGTCCTCGCTGAGTGGCTCGCAAAGAAGGGTCTCAAGCAATGCCACGTTGCTGAGACTGAGAAGTACGCTCACGTTACTTTCTTCTTCAATGGTGGTGTCGAGAAACAATTTGAGAACGAGGTCCGCGATATGATCCCGTCGCCCCGGGTTGCGACCTATGATTTGGACCCCAAGATGAGCGCCCAGAGTGTGGCCGACAAGCTTGCAGAGCGGATTGGTAGTGGAGAGTTTGAATTCTTGATGAACAACTTTGCTCCTCCTGTACGCACCCCCATGATGGCAGTCTTTAACGTTATGAAAAAGAATCTAACTTGATCATAGGACATGGTTGGGCACACTGGTGTCTACGACGCCGCCGTCCAGGCCGTCGGTGCCACTGATAAGGCCATTGGGACCGTCCTCGAGGCCTGCAAGAAGCACGGTTACGTCCTCTTCATCACTGCCGACCATGGCAACGCCGAGGAGATGTTGACGGAGGAGGGGACTCCAAAGACAGCACACACCACCAACAAGGTGCCATTTGTGATGGCGAATGCTCCCAAGGACTGGAAGTTGAGTAATGAGGGCGGTGTGTTGGGTGATGTTGCCCCGACTGTGTTGGCGGTTATGGGTTTGGATCAGCCCGAGGATATGACCGGAAAGAGTTTATTGCTTAAGGCTTAGAGGCGTTGGGAGTAGAAATGGGTGGTTTAGGAAACTTGGGATAGAAAAATCAATGGTTTTGTGGATCCAATATCGTGCATTATGGCTCAATACAAATATGAGTAATGGGTGACTGATTTCATTGAGTCGGAATTAACTATCACTCTAAGCTCCGAATTGTCCAATGGTGGCGAATGGGCTTGCATGGTTTAATCTCTGGTATTTCGGCCTTTCCCATTGGCCGGAACATAAAAAGCGGCGCGCACGTGGAACCCATGATTGGTCATGAACAAGAGGATTAGATCCCAACATTCCCCGTCTAAATTCTCTATTACCCACAGCGCAGCCGCTGCCGCTTCTATTCCTCCCTTTATACGCACATCCCCTCCCCGCAGTAATATATAGCACAGACGAGACAGATATGCAAGAAAAAAATTTCCCAGCCCAGGAAGAGAGTTATACAAACACGCCCAAATTCCAAACCCACACACAGCCGCATTTTTGAGACTTTTACCATGATACCATTCCAAACGCCCCAAAATGCACTTAAGCCTTAGCAAGCTCAACACTGCCAGTGGCGCCCAAAGCCTTCTTGATGTCGGCGTAGATGGCGAACTGGAAGGCAGTGAGGGTACCGACCATGAAGAGACGGGCACCGATACCGGTGTAGGATCCCTTAAGACCGAGCTCCTTGGCGATCTGGATGAGACGGGAAGTAGTGCTCTGGCCCGGGGCACCAGGGGTCTTGTTGATCTTGGACAACATGGTGTCGGCCGGCTGGGAGACAATGGCGGCAGCGAAACCAGCAATCAAACCAGATCCCAAGTTGGCAACGGTCTGGGCGGAGGGGGCGAGGGTCTCCTTGGGGAAGGCGTTGAAGACGGCCTCGGAGACCTTCTCGAAGACGACGAACTTGGCCATGGTGTACGGAACCTGCTTGAACAAGATGGGACCGAAGCCAGAGTAGAAAGCACCAACACCCTCGTTCTTCATGATCTTGGCGAAACCACCAAGGAGACCGTTGGCGAACTCGGGCTGCGAGACGAGACGGATACGGGTGGCCTCGAGAGGGCAGAGGGCAATGTCGGCGAAGAACTCGGCGAGCGCGGAGGAGGCAAGATAGACGGCGGTGCGGTTCTGGGTGGCAGTCTCGACACCGAGAATGTTGATGCATTGCTGCTTGAAAAGCTCGTAACCTCCGAACTTGAAAGCTCCCTGGAGGAAGTAACCAGCAATGGTGGGGCCGAGACCGGTGAGAAGGGCGCCAGCACCCTCGTTGGCAATGACCTGGCGGAAACCACCGATCATACCACGGTTGTAGGTGGCCGGGTCGAGCTGGATACGAGTTTTGACGCTAGAGAGGGAGAAGAGTCAGCCATTGTTGTTAAGAGCAATGAACAATGGAGGAGAAGCGATTCGTACACATCGACGGGAGTGAGAGCACCGTGGGTGACGGAGCAGCAGATGGCACCAGCGAAAGCGAAACGGGAGTAGAGCTGGAGGCCGGACAAGGGCTTCTCGGAGGTAGCGGTGGCCATTGTGAGGGAGGTAGGGGGGTGGTGTTTGGTGGTGGGGGATGGGGGGTTGGGCTAGAAACTCGGGGGGGAGCTGGAGCTGAGGGGAGATGAGGCTGAGGAATGGACGTGGGCGTGGACGAACAAGAGCACTTCAAGGGCAGAGGGGGGTTCAAGAATTTTTGCATCCGAAGATCCGAGGCCAAGCCCGTCAGAAGCGCTGCTGTTGGCGGCATCACCCGAATCCGGTCCCCCGCAACGGCCCGTGGACACTCGGTGTATGTCGGTGTATGTATAGATGGTCATCCAGAGGATCGGCAATGCACGGGATTCATCTCAGCCATCGTCAGCAACATTGTGTGGACATTTATGGTTTGGGGAGTGGAGACATTGATGATGGTGGAGGGCCGGAGGCCTTGATGATGGCGGGCTGGGCTGGAGGGCAATGGCAGGGCTGAGGCTCTGCGGGGAAAGCTCCCACATTGAGATACGATGTGTTCCGATGGGAGATAGACGATACACAAACATCATGATTATGATTTGCAATTGTATTCCAAGCACTGAACAAGAACGATTGACGATTGAGTATCATGGTTGGGAAGGGTAAAAGATCAATTCCCTCAGTGTGAATCCTCATTGAGATGTCTGCATGTTTCAGATCCAGACCAAACAATACATAATGCATTGTCATTTCCATCATCATTCAGGTGGACTCTAACCAAATTCAAACTATAGTTGGCGCCAACTTTAAAGGCTTGAGGACGCAATATCGAGTGATCTCACATGCCGACGCCAGGTTGCAATAACGAACCCAGCACCGCTCTCACAGCTCGTCGGCCACCTCTCATCACCACCCACCGACCTCCGGAATGCTCTCCACCACCCTCCTGTGCGGCCTGCTATGGCTGTGCGCTCCTCTCATCTCTGCCAAATCGATATCCGGCAACCGCGTTCTCGTTGTCGCTGAGGATCCTGCCATTGAGGGTGATTACTCGCAGTTTCTTGGAGACCTTGAAGGTAGAGCTCCCCATCCAGCTTTCTCTGCTACATAATCTTCACCATAGAGCTCATTGTGTCATGAATTATGCTGACATTACCTTTGATAGCTCGAGGATTTGTTTTGGACATTAAATCCCCTCGCGCAAAGGATCTGGCGCTCTTTGTGCACGAGGAGAGATCTTATGACCATGCTGTCTTCTTTCCTCCGACATCAAAAAGTTTGTGGCCTCCCACAAAGACCACAACCCTATTATTCACATTACCAAGGCTACGGAAACGTTCTCACAGCTCAAAATATCGCCCAATTCGTCGACCGCGAAGGCAACGTTTTAATCCTCACCTCATCCTCCGGCACCACCGACGCAGTCCGGGACCTCGCAACACAGCTCGATATTGACCTCCCCCCTCGCGACTTTATCGCCGTAGACCATTTCAACTACGATGCTACCAGCAGCCCAGAGAAACACGATGTTGTTCTCATCCCACGCCCGACGGAATCCGAAGACTCCAAAAACTACTTTGCGGGTAAACCTGGAGAGGTGATTGCCTTCCATGGTGTTGGTCACTCCATTAGCAACCGTCCGCTCTTGTTCCCCATTCTCTCTGGCAGCCGGACTGCGTATACCTATGATTCAAAGGAGGATGAAGATGGAACTGCTGCGGACGCCTGGGCTGCCGGAACACAGATGCAATACATTACTGCGCTCCAAGCAAGAAATAACGCCAGGGTTACCATCGCTGGAAGCACCAAGATGTTTTCCGACGAGTACTTTGAAATGACCGTAAAGACGCCAAAAGGAGAGGAGCTTCCTGTCCACAACCGGGATTTTGCAATCCAATTGACCCAATGGACATTCAAAGAGATTGGAATAGTGAAGACTGTAGCAGTCAGGCACTACCTCACCAACCAAACAGACGCCGAAATCAATCCCCGCATGTATCGTGTCAAAAATGACGTGGTATGTTCACTCTCTCCTTCGTTTAAAATAACATTACCCTAACTACTCTCAGACATTTGAGATTGAACTCTCCGAATGGAAATCCTCTCACTGGACCCCCTTCTCCGCCTCCTGGGCCCCCTTTACCATCCCATCCACCGACACCCTCCAACTCGACTTCACCATGTTGGACCCCTACTACCGCGTCCCGCTGCTCCCCTCCTCCAGCACCCCAACATCTACCATCTTTTCCGCCTCCTTCAGGATCCCAGATCAGCACGGAGTGTTTGCGTTTATCGTAGACTACAAGCGCCCGTTCATTTCGTACATTGAGGAGAAATACACCGTCACAGTGAGACATTTCGCACACGATGAGTTCACGAGGTCGTGGGATATTTCGGGCGCGTGGGTCTGGATTGCGGGTATTGCGGTTACGGTGAGCGCTTGGGTCGTTTTCTGTGCTTTGTGGTTATGGAGCAAGCCGACTGTGGAGAGTGAGAAGAAGACGCAGTAAGGAAGGATGGAGTAATGAATTGAAAGTTGCGTGAGAAGTGGTGAGTCTTGGAAGTGGATGGGACATACTCGACCCGTGATATTTTGTGTATTACTATTGATTGAGTAGGAGGGGATGGGGCCTAAAAGGATGGGACTGAGAGCGGGATGGAACAAATAATACCCGGTGGTTTGGCGGAGGAAAAATGAGTTATTGTCATGAAATACACATTGGTGATTCTGCCCGCAACACGACCCGGTAGATCGTCAAATACAAGGAGAAGCTTCCCACAGTTGCTCGAGTACTGCTTCCTTTCGTCGTTAGACCACTATCCATGTTAACTTTCAACCTTTGACCTAGCATTCCTAACCCTTTGAACCACGACACTTCACTACAAACACCCTCTCACGCAACATGCCTCCTCACCACCTCCTCCTCATCTTGCCCTCCCACCTCCCACCAGCTGAATAACACCATAACCATATCATCCCTCCCATCCCCTCAAATCTCCCCATTAAAAATCCAACACACTCCCTCCCACCACCACCATGTCTCCCATGCCCAAAACCCCCTTCCACTCCATCCCTTCCTATACCTACCCCGCCCACACACTCGCCTGCAACTCTCGCAGCCTCATCATCATCCCGCACCTCACCCCCCAAATCTCCCACACCTTCCGCATCATCCTCCACATCGATCCTACACTCCCCTCCCGGTCTAAACCGGGGCCGCTGGAGCGGCTGGCGGTGCTGATGGTGGAGGAGGATGATTTTGGGGGTGATGGAATGGGATGGAGTGATGCGAGAGAGGAGTTGGTGGGGCTTGTGGGGGTCGTCGTGAGGATGGTGGAGCAGGTGGGGGGGTGTAGGCCCCCGAGTGGGTTAAAGACGAAACAGGAACAGAATAGGAAGATAAATCGAGCAGCTGATAACCGGGATGATGTGAGAGAGACAGAAACCGACCCACGGCCCGGGGGGAACTTGTACACTGGCACCTACACGACTTCTCGCGGTACGGAGGGTGTAGAGCTCGTGGTTGATCTTAGACTTGGGTATGGGCCAAGGGAGGTGTTGAAGGCTAAGTTGTGGATGGAGGAGTTGGGGGCCGCGGCGACGAGGGAGTTGGAGAAGTATCGTGGAGTGGGGAAGGTGATGGGGATGGAGATACGGGCGGGCGGGGAGAAGGAGGAGAAAGGATGGAGGAGGGTGGTGGAGAAGGGGAAGAGGAAGGTGGTGGAAGCGGTGGCGAGGGAGGTTGTGAGGGTTATTGAGGAGGAGAGGAAGGGGTGATTTGTGTTGAATCACAGCAGCAATGACCTCTGTCAGTGTTGGATAATGGTCCCATATAAACGGTATCTGCACATCATTATCATCATGATTATGAACATTATAACAATCCAAATTTTGCAATAGGCAACCCAACATGTTACCTAATCCTTCTTTCCCGATGTCTTCTTCTTCCCCTTCACACTCCTTTCCATCACTACCTCGCTCTCCTTCTGCTTCTCCTCCTCCTCCTGCTTCCTCAACCTCTCAATCTCCTCACTCTCCCTTCTCTCGGCATACCACTGCCCGGCCTGGAGCACCAACACGCCAACATAAACAAGTGCCAAAATCGTACTGGTCGCAGCCATAACCTTCAACGTATCCTCTCTCCCCAACAAAGTGCCCTCACCCTCAATCGTATCCCATGCATCGTCATTATAGACCCTCCCCTCGATCGCCCTCAGCCCACGGATCACATTGGTCCCATACATGATCACGCCGATCATGTAGAGCACCAAAGACGCACCATCGAAAAGATAGTTCGACTCGGACGCCTTGTAGAGCTTGGTGAAGAAGCCGATAAGGCCGACGCCGATGATGCAGTGGAGGAGGCGTGGAAGGATGGGCGGCGAGGCGGCAAGGAAGGAGTAATGCGATTCCGCGGCGTTGAGCACCAGTTCAGACGGCCGGTCTGACGACCAGAGGAGATGGTGGTCGTAGGTCCAGTTTGTGAAGAGGATGCCGAGGATGAAGGAGGTTGCTTGAGAATCAATGGTCAGTTTTTTTTTTTTTCCTATTCAAGTAGTGACAAAATCTGGAAAGTGAGAACAAACGGCAGATGATCAGGAACGTCGCAAATGTGGATTTCGTCATGTTGACGGTGGATTGAGGGGGACTGAAGACGCCTCTGGGATCAGACGAGGAATGAATGTCGTGTGGGCAGAGAGGGAGAAGTTGTAAGCGCGGTTGGAAGCGGCGGCCAAGCCGATCCGGCGAACGGTGAGATTATCGAATTGGCGGAGGGCGCCGCGGATGACACGGTGGTCGTAAGCTGTAGCGTTGTGCTTGTGAAGAAGCTGGCGGTATGGTGTGGGAGTGGCGCACGATTGATAGGACAAGCGGAGAGTGGGAGTGTCAGATCAACGTGATGCGGGGCAATGGCCATCCATGAGTTAAGCGAGAATAATCATCATCATCATCATCATCATTTCTTCAGGTTCACATACCTAATCATAAAATGAATAAACAGACCACCCCACACTGGAAACCTCCGTTTGCCATTTCAATCATAAATATGCTGCACTGCAACAATACTTGGACTGGTACCAAGAAGCATCCATCTCCTCACTGTGCCCAGATTCATGTTCTAGGGTTTCTTCACTTCTTTAAGGTCGCCCCCACAACTCTCCATTAACCTCTCCTCCCCTCCCATTCATGCCAAACCAGCCTTCCTCTTCATCTCCTGCCACTGCCTCGCCTTCTTCTGCTGGGCTGCAATAACCTTGAGCTTGTTAAACCCGAACCAGCGGGCCATGACCAGATCGCGCCAGCTCTTTCCCGTGAAGTGATAGATCCACCACGCAAGCTTCGCAAAAGCGCCATACCAGAACCAGATGGGCTTGCGGTGCTTCATGAGCGCCTTTACAACTCCCCGGGCGTAGAGCTCTGTCTCCATTGGCTTGTTCTGTGACTGCTGTACTCGCTTCAGCCAAAATTCTCGGATAGGCTCATATAGCGAGCCTTTCGGGAGCTGGGGGTCCGCCTCGCGAACTGAAAACAGTCAGCCACTCTTCTATCGCAGGGTGATAAACCGAGATAATACCAATATTGCTCTTCACACCTCCAGTAATGACGGTGGTAACTTGAACACTGATCACCAAACGTCAGCACCAACTTTCCTGACCGGATTAGAAAGTTCCTTTACTTGAACGGCGCCAATTCAATCCTCAAACAATCACCATACGCATGCAATGCTGCCTTTGTCGCATTATACGCACTGGAAAACACCAATGGCACAATCGGCGCAATGCTCCCAATATTCACAATACACCCCTCCGCCTTAATCAACAACCCCGAAAATGCCTTGATCATCCGCATGACACCAAACACGTTGACCTCAAACATATTGCGGACAACGCCATCGATATCCAGATCCAGCGCAGGGACATGGGCTGCAGCACCAGCATTATTCACCAGCATATCAAGCTTCCCATCCGTGAGCTCCGAGATATGTGCGACAGCTGCAGCAATGGATTCGTCGGACGTGACATCGAGGGAAACAGATTCGATCCCGAGCGCGACAAGAGGCGCAATGGTTTCCGCACGGCGAGCACCTGCGAAGACTCGGAAGCCTGCGCGGTGGAATTCTAGGGCTAGTGCTCCGCCGATACCGCCTACGCCGGCGCTGTGCAGATGTCAGTTCTAGCTGCAAAGTGGGGAGGAGGAGTTGAGGCATGTGGTAGCTACCCGGTGACGAGAACGGATTTCCGGGTGTCTGGAGTGGTGGGTCTGGCGGAGGTCGACATGGTGGGATTGGTGATGGGCTCAGAGAGGTCAGCGACGGGGTCAGTGAGGCCCTGCACTGACTGTGTCGCGGGTAGTTATTAAATGCGCGGAGTCGGTGGCCGAGGTTCCCTGTGATGTTCACACTATGGATGTAGATATCTTAGCTGTTTATTAGCCGCGTTTGCGCAATGCTGTACACTGATAACATACTGTGTTATGTCATGGCGCTGAGGAAAGTGGCAGAGACTGAATTGGGATGTGGTGTCCTTGTCCTTGAGAAAGCAAATGGGATGGCGTACGATAATTGTTGCGCCCGAAATCAAGCCAATGTTTACAACTTGATATTATTCAGGGACAAGATCACGCAGGCTCGTACAAGAACGAATACTCGCTAGAATTGATGCTACGGAACAATGGCATCTGCAGGAACAAAACCTCTATGAGTGTAGTATCTGCCGGTTAAGATTCTGCTTTATAAGTCTTCATAGTCTCATAGAAACAGATCCCACACAATCACCACCGACGAGAATATGGCAGACGCAAAGAACGCACTTCTCGCCATGCTTAGTTTTTCCGCCGCCTTCTTCAGCTGCTTATTTCCTTTACTGACATTTTCCTCAGTTTCCATTGAATCCTGCATGAGATGATCAATAAAGCTTCTCTGTTCACTGAGCTGGGCAACCAGTTTAGTCTGCAACTCCGATATCTCCACCAAGCTTTTCTCCGCCGCCTTGACCTGCTCCAAAGTGTCTTCATAGTGTTTCAGCATGCCCTCATTCTCTTGCTCCAACATCTTTACAGCTTCTGCTCCAAGCTGTTCTTCAACATTCTCGATATCATCATCCTCCCTTTCAGCCTGGACTCGTCGCATCGATTTCCGTATCCCCCCGCTGGCCGTCTCATGTCTCACCAACACGTCCCTCCCCTTTTCCAACTTCCTCCGCACCCGCACTTCTTGCCGCCGCCTCTGGGTCTCACTACATTGTGCAAGCCGCTCCTTCAACCACCATAGCACACTTTCATGATGGGCGACAACCATCTTTTCCGCCTGCTCTTCTGGGTCCTCCATATCCACAGCAGAAGTAAATACAGCTTTCCATGTGTTATACTTTTTGGTGTGTACAGCAGCAGCGGTTGTTGCACGGATGGACTCGGTTTGTTGGAGGCGGTTGATGAGAGAGAGGGCTTGCCGGAGGAGAGATTGGATAGTAGTGTCGAGTGTGTTGCAGTCAGTGTCGGTGTAGGCGGATTTTGAGTAGGTGTTGGAGGTGTGCGAGAGGTAGGGCTGGTGGGTTTCGGCGAGGTGGTCGGAGATGTCGTGGAGGAGAATGGCAGCTTGGTGGGCTTCGGCCAGGAAAGGGCTTGGAGAGGTGGGGAAGCGAAGGGGAGGGCCGGTAAGGTGCTGGGTAAGGAGGGAGATGAAGATTGGCGTGAGGTCCGTCATGGTCTGGTTGGTGGGGAGTGAGGAATGGGATGTCAAGAATGTGTGGGGAATCGATGGCAGCTGTCGTGAATGATTGGAATGCCACGGTCGCGGCATTGCTTCACCCAATTCACAGAATGGCCGGCTAATCGGCTCAAGTCTCAGCTCAATAACTACCGTCCATTGTGAATCATGGTATCTATATAGCCATATAAAGTGCTGTAACACTCCCAGAGCACATGCACCATGACCTCCACCTGCGCTCGTCGTTTCAGAGCTTCACCAACCTCCACACTCCACGCCCACCACCACATTCCGCAAGACCCAAGCTCCACCCCGCCCTTCACAAGCTCGCCAACCTTCGCGCTCCACCGTACCCTGTACTACCAGTCTCTCCACTCATCATGGAGACCATCAAAGCCATGTTCTGGAAGCCCGACCCGGCAGCACAGGTTCGCCTCCCCCCTCCCACGCGACACCCTCCCACTAACATCTCCTCACCAGCTCCGCAAATGCAACCAGCTGATCCGCAAAAACACGCGCGAGCTCGACCGGCACATGAGCCAGCTCAAGAATCTTGAAATCAGCACTCGCAACATGATCATTGCAAGCTCCAAGAACAAGGCGCACACCCCCGCGCAAACCCGCATGCTTGCCGTCGAGCTCGTTCGCATCCGGCGACAGGCTACACGTCTTGCCACCTCGCGCGCTCAGCTGCAGTCGGTTGGAATGCAGGTCAATGAGGCGTTCTCGATGCGCAAGATCGAGGGAAGCATTAAGGCTAGCACGGGTGTGATGAAGGATGTTAACACGCTTGTGAGGATACCAGAGTTAACGGGGACAATGCGGGAGTTGAGTATGGAGTTGATGAAGGCTGGGATTATTGAAGAGATGGTCGGGGATGCGCTGCCAGATGGAGAGGATGTGTTGTTGGATGATGAGGTGGAGAGTGAGGTGGACAAGGTGTTGGGTGACCTGCTGAAAGGAAAGGAAGAGAAATTCCCGACCCTTCCAGAGGCGCCTGTGGATATGGAGGAGGACGATGCAGAGGTGGATTTGATGAAGGAGAAGTTGGCGCGGTTAAAGGAGGCGAATTGAGAGGGAGACGTATAATGATGGTATGATTCTACTTAAACAAGCGCTGTGCCTATTCAGTTGTGATGGGGTGGATCGGAGCGTAATCGCGTCGTTCAAGTCATTGGAAAATGTGCGTTGATTTGACCATGTTTACAGAGATCAGGCCGTTTTCACACCATTCATAATGTTCACATTCTTTCTCCTCCCGCGGAGGCCGCCCCCTTTCTCACGATATCGCTCCGACTCGCGCCCTCAGAATGGGCGTGCTGTGTTAATTTGGATTCGATCGAAGGCTGTGATCCGATTATGGTGTCTGTTATCAGCAGTGCTGGGTAGATGACGGTAAATACGGAGTTTCATTGGGTGAAGGGGCGGCATAATTGAAATAATGTGGGAGTATAGTTATACATTATCATTGGTTTATTTATTAAGTATGATTTCTGTCCATTCTGGCAATCGCGTATTCCCACGTGATCACGTCGCACTGTCCGACGAGTCGCGTCTCCAACAGTTCAAAGCTTCATGGTCTATCTGGCCACCACCTCCCACCACAACCTCCATCATGGCCCCGTCGCAGGTCCCCGCCAACCATGCCTCCAGCCCCGCCGCAACTGAGCTCCGGCCTTTGATCAGTACTGCTCACCCTGCCTCCCCCGTTTTCCATTCGCATCTCACTAACACGTCCTCTGCTCCAGATGAACTCGAAACCACCATCCAAGACCTCTATAACATCATTGTCTGCCTCGCGCGTTTTGAATCCCCGGAGCCCCTCGTTGACAACATTGGCCGCTACGTCACCTCCCTGACACGACTCCCCAAGGCCCTCCCGGCGTCCAACACAACTAGCTTTCCAGTAGATGTGATACACTACGTGGAGGATGGCCGCAATCCGGATATCTACACGAGAGAGTTTGTTGAGCTTGTTGTGAGGAGCAACCAGACGTTGTATGGGAGGAGGAAGGCGTACAAGGACTTTCGGGACACACTGGCGAGTGAGATTAAGGCGGCGTGGCCGGACTTGGAAGGTGAGGTGGAGAAGATTGTGAAGAGCACGGAGGGATGAAGACGGGGCCGTGGGATGGCGGTCTAAGGTGAATAGAGGGTGGTCGATCAAGGGAGTTTTGGTGTTCTGCGTTATGGATTTGTATTGGTTTTTTTGTACCTGCGAGCTTTGATACTAGGAGTCTTGAATGGCGAGTCTTGTAACACTTTATTCAACAAGACGTTTTCTCACCATCTGGGATTACCGTTCCCCTCTGGAGCTCCTCGCCGACAATCTTCGGGAAAGGATCACCCATGAGCACTCGGTGGCTTGGCCATCTTCAACTTTCAACCTCACTCCCACACTCTCGGTTCCAGAACGCCCGACGTCGCCGCCTCCATCCCCGCCCGGTCGCCCAAAATGGCCAGCAAAGCTGCTCTCCACGGTCGTAACATCTTCATCTACTCCAACATCCAGACCAAACAAGTGGTGTACTCGTTGACGCGAACCCTGAATGTACGAAACTCTTCAACGCTGCGGCACTCCCCCACCATCCCGCTTCGTTCAATTCCCCCATTCTCCGTCTCCCACCACCTTCCGTTTCTCCATTTTCCCTTCCAATTTCCCCCAGCTCGAAACTAAAGCTAACCCACCTCCCCCACCCCAGAACAATGACGCCCTGAAACAGCTCCCCTTCATCGCCAAAAAAACCGTCCCAGCCGCACTCCGAAAGGACCACTGGACCCCCCTCGCAACCGTCACCACCCCCTCCTCCCGCCTCGGCCTCAACATCTTCCGGCGGCTCCGCGAATTCCGCATCATGCACGAGACGATGGACAATGACCCAAAGCTGCGCACCATGCCCAAGAAGGACCGCAAATACGCCTTGATGAACCAGCGCGCCAACTCGATTGCGGATCTGGCCGCGTCGATTGAGATTGAGGTTAATAAGCTCAAGGAGCTGGCGGACAAGGCGGTGAAGGTCGCGAAGAAGGAGGAGGAGGTTGTGGAGCTGGCGGATGCGAACTTGATCAGGCAGATGAAGAAGAAGGAGAGGAAGAGGGGGGGCGTGACGTTGGCGGAGAAGGCCGGCGTGAAGGAGATGGAGTTGAAGGAGGTTCTGGAAGGGGATATTGTCGTCGCGTGGAAGGATATGTTGGATGCCGAGTTTGCGCAGAGTTGGCCCGCGAGGGTGATTCATAGACCCATGGGTGAGTTGGATAGGTACTCAGCGCCGAAACCCCAGGTGAAGATTGTGGTTGAGGAGGCGCCTGCGGAGGTGGTGGCGACGGCGTAGATGGGCCTCAGGCGGTGTAAGACAGGTTGATGGAGGAATATGATATCTGGTGTACAGTTTGGCGAAAAGGAGATCTCGGGTGGTCATGGTTGATCTCTTATTATCCATAGATGAATCGTCTTTTTTCAACCCTTCAACCCTCGTTTCCCCCCCTTCCTCTTTGACACTTGACAAGAATGAACACAGTTCGTAGTTTCGGTGCATTCGGTGCCACGCAGAATGTGAATGCCAGGCTAGGAACAATCATGCCAACCTGATCAGAATTACAGCTTGAGAACAGAAAGGTTGGAATAATAAGTACTAGTACAGTTACAAACCCGCCCCCTAAAATGCCAGCAAAATAAAAACAAAAAACAATCAACCAACCCCACCAAAACATCAGCAGCATTACCTTTCAACATACAACATGTTTAAAACAGGGTGATCATGGCAGCATATTCATCATCAGGTGAGTCTAAACCATCCAGCAGTAATCTGCCCTCCATCAAAGATCTATGGGTTTCCCAAATCAACGCCCTCCGAACCGAAGTGCTTCCACTCGCCCACCATCTAGACGCTGGTGGAGTAACCGCCCCTCCACCCCTCCCGTTTCCGCCTCAACATCTTCCTTGCTTCATCTACCCACCACACGCAACTCCCCAACACCAAAAGCCACAACAAATCCCCCTTACTCAGTGCTTCCGTCATAAACACTCTCTGCAACGGGCCCCAATAAACCACGAGCATCTGGCCAATGATGCTCCCCATAACGCTCCAATTAAACATCTTGTTCCCGACCCAGCTCATCTCGCCAAGGAGATAACTCTTTGTATCGGATCTACAGGCCAAGGCATTAAACATATCGAAAAAGACGAAACACGTGAATGTCATTGTTGTGTCGCGTGCTGTGACTTTCCCGTCTGACATCTCGTGGAGATAAGTGAAGAAGGTTCCGGCGAAGATGAGGATTGAGGAGATGAGGATGCGGCGGAGGACCCGAGGGGTTAGAATACGGGCGTGGCGGGGACGTGGAGGGAGCGACATGATATGTGGAGAGACAGGTTCGACGCCTAGGGATTGAGCGGGTGGGCCGTCCATGAGGATGTCTGCGGAGAAAACGTTAGTTATGGCACCTCCGTTCGAGGGGAGAAGAACATACTAATCCACAGGATCTGCATTGGATTCAACGGGTTCTTCAGCCCAAACAGCGTGCTAACCAAGACCAGCGTCAATGCCGCGACGCTCGTGCTCAATTGAAACGTCAAGAAATTTTGGATATTATAAAAAATCCCCTTGCCCTCTTCAATCGCTCCGAGTATTGTCGAGAAGTTATCGTCACTCAATACCATATCGGCAGCCTCCTTGGCAACATCAGTCCCATTCTTTCCCATGGCGACTCCTATGTCAGCCATCTTCAATGCCGGAGCATCATTAACGCCGTCTCCTGTCATAGCAACGACTTCATGACGTGCCTGAAGTGCTCGTACAATCTTCATTTTATGTTCTGGGGAAGTACGCGCAAAGATGGTCGTGTTGGCAATGGCTTCTGTAAGCTGAGCGTCTGACATGGCATCGAGATCTTCACCACGGAGGACAGCACGGCCACGAGGGTTGAGCGGCATTCCAAGTTGACGGGCAATGGCAGTTGCAGTGGTTTCTGCATCGCCAGTGATCATCATGACTTTAACGCCTCCACGCATAAGGCGGCGGATGCTTTGGGCAACTTCCGGGCGAGGAGGGTCCATTATGCCGACTATACCGACGAAGGTCATATTTTGGTATGTTGAATCAGAGTTCGGAGTGACTGGAGCGGATGTGGATGAGCTGGCGAAGGCAATGACTCGAAGGCCGGTTTCTGCCATCTTTTCGGCTGCAGAAAGTATAGACTGGCGACGGTGTTCATCGAGGGATACTTCTCCACCATCGGCGGTCAAATAGTTGGCACATTTCGAGATAACAGTGTCGGTAGCTCCTTTTATATACGCAGTGAGATGACCGTCCGGGGTCTGATCATTGGAAGCAACAATTCCCATCCATTTCCTATGAGAAGAGAAGGCAGACTCAGAGACGCGGTGGAAGTGGTTCCGGGCATCTTCAAGACGGAAGGCGTCAACAAGGTCGAGTAGAGCGACGTCAGTGGGTTGGCCGACGAAGCGTGAGGTTGCGGAGGATGAAGAACCAGTGATTCCTACTGCCGCCGCAGCAGAAGATGCGTTGGAAGCAGATACACGGGCGTTATTGCATAGATTGCCGACTTTGACGAGAGCACGGACAGCAGCATTAGGGTGAGAGCCCATAAAGGTGGATTTGTCCTCGGGAGTGCCCATATCGCAGGTCCAGATGTGCGTGACGGTCATATGGTTCATAGTCAGAGTCCCGGTTTTGTCACTACACACAACGGAAACACACCCCAAGGTCTCAACGCTGGGAAGTTTCCGGACAATTCCTCCTCTTTTAACCATGCGAAGCACTCCAAGGGCGAGCGTGACCGTAACGATGATAGGGAGGCCTTCCGGAATTGCTGCCACAGCAAGAGAAACACCAATCTGGAACATGTCCAGCCATTCCCGCCCCTGCCAGATTCCAACCAGAACGATAACGCCAATAACCGCAAAGCTGGCGTAACTCAGCTCTTTTCCAAGATTGTCCATTGAGGTCTGAAGTGGGGTTCGTGGGGTCTCAATGCCGGATAACATCTCAGAAATAGTTCCAAATTCCGTCTTTGATCCTGTTGCAATGACAATGCCCTGTCCATTCCCATGCCGAACCAATGTCCCCATGAATGCGATGCAGCTCCGTTCCGATACCGGGATGTCGCCCATAGCAGCACCCACGTTCTCACGATTAACAGCTTCAACCTTCTTTTGAACCGGTTCGTTCTCTCCCGTCAAGTTTGACTCGTCAATTTCCAGCTCCGTGGCAACAGTAATCCGGACATCAGCGGGAATCCGGTCTCCAGTTGTAAACGTGATGAGGTCTCCGGGGACAAGTTGCCCAGCCAGAACTGTGGTGGAGTGAGGCCGGCGTCCACTGGCAACCTCCGCAGCTGCCTGTTTCCCACGAATGAGATGCGCATAATTTGGCACAAGCTTATTCAATGCCTCCAAGCTCTTTTCGGATCTGTATTCCTGGACGAATCCAACGGTAACGACAATGAGGACTGCCAATGCTATACTGAGAGCGTCATCATAGTTGCGCATCAGTAATGATACTACTGCGCTCCCAAGAAGAAGGAGGATAAGAGGTTCCATGAATTGCTTCATAAAGCGCATATAAAGTGGTTCATCCTCAGCCTTTGAGATCTCATTTGAACCATGTATCTCCCGTCGGTCCATAGCTTCGCGGGAGGAATTGAGTCCATAGTGGAGATTGGTCTGTAGTCGGCTCGCGGTTTCTTCGGGGGTAAGAGTCGCAAAGACGGCGGAGGGAGACTGGACACGAATTGAGTTGGATTGCGAATACACCTTGATCAATGACGATGGATACCTACTGCAGCTAAAGAAGCATTTCCGGGTGGGCTAGTTGTATGAAATGGAGTTGATCGGAGAGGAAGAGCTAAAGGAGGTTGTGAAGTGGCCATGGCGAATGGACGGCGAAGTGTGCGCCGTAATGACCGGAACAGATGGTGGTTACCGGTGAAGGAGGGTGTGCAGTCGGAGAAGCATAGAGAGAGCGAAAGGGGTCGGCGGATTAAATCCGGAGGGTAGAGGGGTGGTGCTCCGGGTCCGGGGCTTGGTGGGAAAGGAGAAGCACCGAACCAAGCTGATTGAGGTCAGTAGACAAGAGGGAGTGTCGAAACAAAGTAGAAGTTGGACCGTAGGGGATTGGGTGTCAAGCGAAGGTTGTGGGAGGATGCGGAGACGATGGGGCGGCGATGAATGGATTTCAGGCTGGTCTGATAGGGTGTGGAAGATTTAAGTCTGGGGATGAAGTGTCGAAGCTATCCAGAATCCTTATCGCACGATAAGATCTAAGGACATCTAATCTGATGATCATGGGCCGCGTCACGATGCATGTGGGGTCACCTAGAACAATATTTCACCCAGTAAACATACAAGTACTAGTACCATTGTCATGTTCATAATGATCAAAAATCATGTTGAACAACAAAAATTCAAAATGACCAGTCCGTCGGGTGAGAAAGCATGTCTCCACTCATCCCCACAAGATCCCTGTGACATCACCGACCACCCCACCACACAACTCCCAAGCTCTCCTTACATCCTCCAGTTTCCTCCTCATAACCTCACCACCTCACCAACCTCCCGGCCACAGTTTTCCAGGCCACCACAATGAACCCAGCCCACACACGCCCGCTTCTCCGCCCCGCCCTTGACCTCCTCGTTCCTAAATTTGGATCCGTACCCCCGAACACCCAGAGATGTTTACGGGTTCCCCCACCACACACTTTCCAACCACGATCGATGAGCAGCACTGGATATGCACATGCAGCTACAACAATAGGAGTACGCGCGGAACTCCAGCGGCGACGCAGAATGGAAGAACGGCGGATACAGGGCGAGCGTATCCGGGGGTTCCAGACGACGGCGGTGAGGCGGCGGGATCATCATTTCGATACACTAAAGTTTGTGGAAAGGCTGAAAGCAGAAGGGTTTACGGAACAACAATCAGAAGCATTACTGAGGATTTTTTCAGATGTTATTGAAGAAAGGTGCACGCAAACCTTACGAATCCTAAAGCATAGAATATGATATTGACTCAGTCCTCAAAAAAGTATCCAGAACCTTGCACGCACAATGGTCCCGCGAGATGAACACACCACCCTCTCATACACCCAACGCGTCGATTTCGCAAAGCTCCGTAACGAGCTCACCCTTCTACACAACTCTGAACTCAACCCGATTCGCACCGACCAAGAGCGTTTATCTAGTGAAATTACCCGACTTGGGGCACGGCTGAAGGAAGAAGTGCAGCGGGCACAGAGCTCGGTCAAACTGGATTTAAATTTGGAGAAAGGGAGAATAAGAGAGGAGAGCAGTGTGCACGAGTTGAAGGTTAAAGAGACGGATACCAGGATTGAGAAGGAAGTGGGTGATTTGAGAGGAATGTTGGAGGGGGTCAAGTTTTCGACGTTGCAATGGTTGATCGGTGTGTGCACGGGAACGGCGGCGTTGTTGTTGGGTGTGTGGAGATTATTGATGTAAAATGGTGAGAGGAGGGATGCAGGAGTACGGAGACAAGGGGAAACATTGATACCATGACATGAGAGAGTAGAAAGGGGTTGGATTTCTAAAATGGACGATTCTGAATGGTCGACATATGAGCCATTTCCGAGACCAAACCTGGAGTCTATAAGCTACATGACATGTACTGTGTGCTGGAAGAGATGAGGCTGGATTTCTAAAAGGCTCTATGCGACTACGACCAATCTTTCGAATGGCGAACCTGGCGAGCTCTACCTGCCGGGGCTTTGCGCAACAACATCCAAAGCATAATGGATGTGGCGACGGATAATCCGTACCTTTTACAGTCAATGAGATTTGTCGGGAATTGAATCAACGGGTTACAAGACATACCAAGTGAATATGTATTGGAGGTGGTTATTCCGGATGTTGACCTCCGCGGGACGTGCAATTGGCTTCCCTTTTGCCTCGTTGTCCATTTCAACAATCAAGTCCGGTACTACATTATTCGGTATCAGCCTTTCTATCACTTATACCCCAGTACCAATCTTACCGGTGGTCTCCTCAATCCATACTGGCTGCGCTCCCACCAAAGCAGCCATCTCCTCGACGTCTGGGAAATAAAACTCTCCCAAATCGGGTCTGTTCTGTGGAGTAAACATGTTCTTTTTCCATGGGCTGCGCAGTAAGCCTTCCACCGTGACCTCTCCCTGTGGCAGCTCTGATAACCGGTCCTTCTGGTTCATCTTCTTTTTGTTGATCCACCCACGGTTTATCAGAACCGTAGTACCGTTTTTCCTTTCCAGCGGCGTGACGACCGAAAAGCCGTTTTCCCCTTCCCGCACCCTAGGGCCAACCAACATTTCCTGGTCATGTCGGAACGTCCCAGTGGCATAGATACGGCGGTAATCAAACTCCTCAAGGTTGCTGGTATCGACCTTGGGCGGCAAAGGAAGCGGTGGCCTCACAAGACGGTCTTCATAGCGCGCAATGAGATCGGTCTTCCACTCAAGTCGCTTTACCTGCCATGTGCCCAAGCCGAAGGCCGTGACGGGAATGGCGACTGGCGGAGGTCAACCTGACTGAACGCGCGCATGCAGATGTTATGTTTTTCCTACTCAGCAGCAAAAGCCCGGGGCCATGCTTCTTCTTCCCAGCACGCACAATGACCGGGGGCTTGTCGAGAATGGACACAAAGCTGTCTCGGTCGGCGGGGGCACTGGAGTACGTTCGGGGACGGACGGTCGCACGGGACGAGCGTAATGAGGCGAGGGGCGAGGCCAATTGAGTGGCGGGCCGGAAGGAAAAGAAGCGGGGACACAGCCGAGGCAAGGTGCTCATTGTGGAGGGAGGAAGAGGGAGGAAAACAGACGAGGTGGTGGGGGTTGGTGGGATGGCCGAGAGAGAGCGCAGTTGGCGGATATGTCACCGAGTTTCCATTGGTGTCGTCTCGCACCATCGACCTTGCTCTCGCTCACCACCACTCTCCTCGTCTTCATCTCCCAAGCTTCCGCCACAAATCTTCGACTCCCTCCCCCTCAACTCAACTCACCCTCAGCACCGCGCCGCCATTCCCGAAATAGATAATTGAAGAACTGAACTCTTTCTAATGTTTATTCCTGGTTTGCAATCCCTATTGAGTGTGAATACCACCAGGTGGATTCTGGTGACGTGTTATCTGTGATGGTATTATGCCCTCCTCGAATGCATTTTAATGCTTTGGGTTACAACAAGTTTAACCCAACGCTAGATCTCTGAGGTTACAAAACACGCCTCTTCCATTACCCCTCTTGCTCTTCTTCCTCTCCATAATCAAGAAGACAAGAGTTGCCAGTATCCCCATGAATTGCCGGCTAAGAGCGCGCGAGGCCCAACCTTCACTTCATACTCAATCATAACATCGATACACCCCAAATATTCTCACAATCCCTGTCTCAACCTCTCTGCCAACTGTTTCTTGCCAAACTCCCATGCATTTAACAAGCCCTGTTCCGACAAGTCGATATTCTTAATGTTGGGAACATCATGCTGTGGGGGCTTGGATACTCTTGCAGCAATGGCAACTGCGTCTGTCTCCAAGATCACACCATCATCGACAATCTCTTCGATTGCCAAAGAAACAAGGTCGTAGTTCTCTATTATTGTTCGCTTGTCGGTCGAGTTCCTGGCTGGCTGTTAGCTGTCTTATTTTAAGTAGATCCCCTGCCCCCCCAACGCCAATATGCTCCTCCCTCGGCCAAACTCACTTCAACAGAATCTGCAAGGTATCCCGGAGGGCCAGGACCACATGGTAAAGCAACATCTCATTCTCCTCCATTCCTCCCACCACATACAACATCACATCACTCTCGGGTTTGAACACCACCACATGGTTATCGTAGAGGATAATGTCTGCCGTTGACTTCGCCGTTTTCTCAATCAATCCCTTCTCGAAAGCTTTCTGATCCTTGAGGGTCGGATATGGGTTCTCGGGGGTGCGTGTGGTAGAGTTGCTGGTGTGAGGAGGTTTGAAGTACTTTGCAAGGATTCGTCCTCCATCGTTGGAGAGAATAAGGATCGCATTGACCTATAAATGGGGGTTAGTGAAGGTTGAGCCGGGGGTGTGGAGGGGATGAAGCGTGGAGGGGATGGCGACTGGAGAGGATCGAGGCCAAGGAGGGAAGCTGGGCGAAACGTACGGAGAAGAGGGAGAGATTGGGAGCCATGGTGCACGGTTCAGGTGATGCACGGTTTGAAAGAGGTAGAAGGGTTGGCGGAGGAGGAGTTTGTGGTGGTGTTGAGGAAGCTTAAGGTGTTAACTTCAAGGACAGGAGCTGTGCATGGAGGTGTTCACGTGATCGTTGCTGGCACTGAGCTTGAACGGTTTCATTCACATCCCAGCACTCGATCATAATCACTCACGGTGTATCACTCTACAACATTGCTGTCATCCACGTGACCACTCACGTTGCCATGGTCAATGACGCGCCGTGTCTTGGCTGCGTCACGCAGCCGCCTGTGCCATCGCCCATCTCTCCCCAAGCTCCAGCCACCTTCTTCCCGATACACCGCTCCTCCCTCCCTTCTCCTCCCTCCAATCCTCTCCGTCTCATCGCAACCTCATCGCATCTCCATCCAGAACTTCCCCCGAGCCTTTCTTTGCATTTCCTCCACACGCGCTCTTTCTACGCCGTTATACCCGAGCTCTTACAGCTATGAAGACCTTCGGAATCCTCGCCGCGAGCTCCTTGCTCGGTTCGGCTCTGGGAGCTGTTCATCGGATGCCTCTGCAGAAGGTTCCTTTGACTGAGCAGCTTGTATGTCATCACTAAAGCTTTCTCTGAGCGCCACTGACTTGTTGACCAGGCCAACTATGACATGGAGACACAGCTCCGCAACCTCGGCCAGAAGTACATGGGCATCCGCCCAAACAAGCATAAGGAAGCCATGTTCAGAACACAGGAGATCAAGCCTGATGGCGGTCACCCTGTTCCCGTCAGCGTAAGTACTCGCAAAAGCGCAAGTCTGGAAACACCGACTGACCGAGCTGTAGAACTTCTTGAACGCACAATGTACCACTCGATATGTTCTCTACGTGTATTTGCGCTAACCATCGCCCAGACTTTTCCGATATCACTATCGGCACTCCGCCACAGCAGTTCAAGGTTGTTCTTGATACTGGTAGCTCGAATCGTAAGTTTGTTCAAAAGCGCCGACTTTAACAAAAAGCTAATTTGTCCAAGTTTGGGTTCCCTCTATTCAGTGCAACTCCATCGCATGCTTCCTTCACAGCAAGTACGACTCATCCAGCTCAAGCACCTACAAATCGAATGGTACATCGTTCGAGATTCGCTACGGCTCTGGCAGCCTCAGCGGTTTTGTGTCTCGCGACACAATGACCATTGGTGACATTACCCTCAAGGATCAGCTTTTCGCTGAGGCCACTTCTGGTACGAGGCAACCATTCAGAAATTCACGTTATATCCTAACTTTGAGTAGAGCCGGGTTTGGCTTTTGCCTTCGGCCGTTTCGACGGTATCCTTGGTCTCGGATATGATACCATTTCGGTTAATAAGATCCCACCTCCGTTCTACAACATGATTGAACAGGGCAAGCTTGACGAGCCAGTCTTTGCTTTCTACCTTGGCAACACTGATCAGGAGAGCGAGGCCATCTTTGGTGGTATTGACAAGAAGCATTACAAGGGCGACTTGATCAAGCTCCCTGTCCGCCGGAAGGCCTACTGGGAGGTTGAGTTCGAGGCTCTCTCCTTTGGCGATGAAACTGCCGAGCTTGAGAAGACTGGCGCCATCGTCGACACTGGTACTTCTTTGTAAGTTTCAATGACTCGTTTATGTATCCTAGTGCTAACGTTTGTTAGGATTGCTCTCCCCAGCGGCATGGCCGAGATGCTCAACAGCGAGATGGGTGCGAAGAAGGGCTGGAATGGACAATACACCGTTGATTGCGCCAAGCGTGATAGCCTTCCTGACATGACCTTCACCCTGACTGGGCACAATTTCACCATCACTCCCTACGACTACATCCTTGAAGTCCAGGGCTCCTGCATCAGTGCCATCATGGGCATGGATCTCCCCGCCCCTGTTGGCCCCCTCGCTATTCTTGGTGACGCCTTCCTCAGGAAGTATTATTCTGTCTACCACCTTGGCGAGAACTACGTCGGTCTTGCCAAGTCCGCTTAAGGGAGCTCACGACGAGCTCGATACTCGGAGTGGGTGTAGGATACCTCGTTTTCTGTGATTTTAATTGCATTGGGTAATTGTTTGTTGTCTGTTTTGTAATGGTCCTTGCTTGGTTTTGGGAATTGGCATTTCATGAGGATGTACACGTGTTTGGGTTTTTTCTTGACGTTGCTATGGTTCGACGGATATATGGGTAACGAGAAGGACCAGACTATGCTACAGTAACGTTTACGGAGAGTTCGTTCTAGTCTTGATGAAATACAAGTACTTATCGTATCGTACATGATGGAGATGAAACATTGTGAACACGACCATCTCCACTCGGGAAGCGGGAGCAGGAACACGCAACCAGAACAATTCATCCATCGCGTCTTCATGTGATCTTCACCAGTATCCACAATACCTTGTTGTCCAGCTCCACCTCACCATGTTAATCCACACCACCTCTCCTCCTTCCCAACCAACACTCCCGCCAATGACCACTCCAACAGCACTCCTCACTTCTCCCCCACCAAACCCCAAAATCCACCTCACCACAGTCTCCGACAACCCCAAAAACCTCGAAGGCCTAAAACGCCTCAACTCCCTCCTCCTCCCCGTCAACTACGGCACCAAATTCTACCAAGATATCATCCGAAACCCCGATACCGATGGCGCCCTAACCCGCGTCGCAATGTGGGACGGCGGAGTCGGTGTCGTCGGCGGCGTGAGGGGTCGATGGGAACCGCCGTCATCCTCCTCTTCCTCTTCTCTCTCATCATCATCGCCAACAGACGGGACACCAAGAGGAGGTAAAATATACCTCATGACACTCTGTACACTATCGCCGTTCAGAACCCTGGGGATTGCGGCAGCGCTATTGCAGCATATAGTGGCGGTTGCGAGGGAGTGGGGAGTAGAGGAAGTGTATGCGCATGTGTGGGTTGAGAATGGGGAGGCGTTGGAGTGGTATAGGAGGAGGGGGTTTGTGGTCGAGGAGGGGGTGGTGGAGGGGTATTATAGAAGGTTGAGGCCTGATGGAGCGAGGGTCGTGAGGTTGAGGATGTTAGGAGAGTGAGGGAGATGGGAGGGGAGGAAGAGGGGGGTTTAGTTATGGGGAAATTATGATGATGATGATGATACCTTGTTTATGAAGTGTATGATGATGATGCATGCATTGGTCTTTGGGGTTCGGCATAATCGAGGCGCAAGGGAAACGGAATCTCTTTCAATACCATGGAGTAAAAACAAGCAGTTAATGGGTATTGGATTAAACTCAACTAGGGTTTATATTGTATAATACTAAACAAAGTCCATAATCAACAGAATACTCCAATGGATATCTCGATCTTCAGAATATGGAGCGCTTGGACTCCACAAAGACACTATCACAAGCCGAGCGTTACTGTAAATGTGAACCCTGACCACAGCTCGACAGGGACTCAGGAGGAGTAACAATCCCCATCTGAGGTCTTCCTGTCCCCACAGTCTCCAACGCGCCCGAGAGCCCATTTCCCGCCGTACCCTCCTCAAAATCAGCACATCTCTCCCCTCCCTGTTTCCCCCGATCTCTCTTCACCACTTTCTCTCTCCCCCTAACCCACCCTCCCGCCTTCTTTCTCCTCCCACTCCCACGGAGAGCTGCGAGGAGGGCTTCCGGCGTGCGGATGCGGTGGTGCGAGATGTACTCGAACGCGTTGTTGTTGTAGCAGACTTTTGAGTGGTTTTGGAGCCAAGTGAGGAGCGAGAGGGTGGGGTCGATGGTGAGGGCTGTGGTGATGGAAAAGAGGGTTTGCGGTTGTTAGACTTGTTTGAAGTATTCAAAGGCCTGGTGGTATTGTTATGTGTTGCTCGCGGATCGGGCGGGAGGGTGGTTGTTCGTATGATCTGGGACGAGACATGCTGTGGAATTAGTAGGTGTGGTCAGAGGGAAACGGCGAGGATAGATGGCGGATGAGCAGATGTTTGGGTGTTCAAAAAGAAGCGGGTTGAGCTGATTATAGGGAGAGTAGCCACCAGAAGCTTCCTGCTCCAGATGCGAGTGACAGTCCAATGATCACCAACCTTTTGACTCGACGAGTCCTATATACATGAATCAATCTCACGACAACCACTTCCCAATATCCTGACCATCATCACTGCTTCACCGGCTGTGCGCCCAACACCCATCCCAACCCACTTGCCAACCCCTTAGTAACCGCTCCTTTCACCGCCTCCCTCTTCTTCCCTTCTCCACCCAGTAAACTTGCCGCACCCCTCGCAACCTCAAACAAACTCTGCGGCGCCTCTCCATCATCCATCAAGCTCCCTCTCCTCCTGCTATCCGCTTTTCCAGCGCTATACGCATCAACCCCCGCTCCAGCCCACCCACCTCTCCCAACCCCCTCCTTATGCCGCTCCACCCCCGAAATCCCAGCCGTAATCCCCGCCCTCTCCGCCAGCTTCAAATGTTCCGCTTCCGCACGCTGCTCCGCCTCGATAACCGACTCGGCCTCTTCCTCACACCGCCGCCATTGCTCGAGCACGTCCGGGAGCGCGTCTCCTTGACAGAAGCGGATCGCAATGGCAAGAAGCTCTAACTTCTTTTCCAAAGCTTTAAGGGTCATTTGTCCTCGTGGTGGAGCAGATGACAGCGTCGCCACAGCACTGCGGAAGCGCCCGGCGAGGAATGCGGTTTTCCATAGCACATTTCGCGGGGAAGTTGGTGCGGTATCTGCGTCTGGGTGAGCTGAAGCCATGGGGAGGAGCCGGGTTGTGATGAAGGCATAGGCGGTTTCAAAGTCGTCGGTGTTGAGAGCGGCTTCGGTCGTCATTCCTAGGACCCGGGCTTCAGTGTTGGAGGGTGAGATGGTTGTGACGTCTTTGCTGGTGGCGGTGAGGAGATCTTGTGCGATGGAGATGAGGGCATCGGGTTGAAGGTAAGAGCGGCTGTTGGAGTCGAGGAGCTTGGGGAAGAGTGAGATAGGGTCGGGGTGGATGCGGATTTGGACTGGGAGAAGGGGGACGCCGGGGGTGAGGGTGAGGGAATATGAGGAGAGAGCGTGGACGGCGTTGATGAGTCGATAGGCTCGTTCTAGTGCCGGGGAATGCGACGCCTGGGGGTAAAGAATTTGGATACTATGGTGGTGTTAGTCTGGACGAGATAGATTTGGATAGCATTACCATTGATATGCGTTCTTCATATGCCCTCTAGTACGATTTCCGTTGCTTGCATTGTCAAAGAACTCGGAAAACGCATCCAGCACACATTTCTCCACGGCCTCCATAGGTAATGGAGGCTCACCATCCAAGACATATATGCTTTTTGCCAGATTAAACCGTGTTCCAGCCAGCATACCAGCAAGAAGGATGTTTTCCACCTCCTCTCTGGGAACACGCCCGATAACCTCAGATTTCGTCCGTAACCAATTTGCATCATTCCGCAGCCTTTTCCACTCGTTATCATTTCTGTTTTCCCAATTCACCCCAGAGCGAACCAGTTGTCTGAGCACCGCGATCTGCACTTCCATCGAACCCTCCAAGCGCAACCGCATCGTCTCCGCAAGTGACCGCGAGAGAATCGAACTCGACGTTATCCCAAGCGCAAGCAACTGCAACACGGCCCGGGTGGGCTGAATCAGCGGATTCTTCAAATCCGCAACATCCCCCAGCATCCCCGGAGTTTTCCCTTCCATCTCCTGTCCATCGACGAGTGCGCATATCCGCCGATGAATTTGGTGCATCGCATCCCACGACCTCTGATTCGTTTCCGAGCAACGGTAGCACACTGAAATTGCCCACGACATAAACTGAAGCCGGACGCTTTCCGGGGGTGTCCAATTCTGTGCTACTTCTGCGGCATTCGGGAATGGGAGCGCAGAGAGTCGGGTCCAGACATGTGCCCATTTTTCGTCGTTGTGGAGACGAAGATAGGGTTCAACTAGTGTTGTGAGGTCTCTGGTGACAGTGGTTGGGTCGGAAATGAGGACTTCGAGTGCTTCCTCAACGTCCATGTTGTCGAAGTCTGTTAATGAGGGTGCTGGGCGTAGCTCCTGTGAGTACTCATAGACGAGTTTCGAGAGGACGTGTACTTTGGCATTGAGGAAGCCTTGGATGCCGTTCAGGTGGTTGTAGCTTGTGAGGAGCTCGGTGATGATATCGAGAGCACCGAGCTCAGATTCAATTCGGCATGCCCGGGCAATGAGGAAGGATGTGACCAGAAGCTCCGGACTACTTGCTGCGAGTGGAGATTTGGTGTGAAGGCTCGGTAGATATTGTTGTAGTGCTCGCCGGGCGTGGGAATCAGATAGCTTCTCTACCGGCTTGAGGTCAACTTTGGTGCTGTCGGCATCTGATGAGTCCAGAACCAATGGAGCTCCCGAAAGAACATGGTCGATAAAATCCTTGTAGGAGCTGGGCGGCGTGGATTCAGGAAGAGTGAGGAGTATTTGTAGCAGAGTCTTTTCCGAGAGTATGGAGGGGTGCTGTTGTACGAAAGAGCGCAGGTGGTGGAGCTCGGGAGTGCCGCTAGATGCTAGGTAGACGGCGAGAAGGATGGTTTTGGATTGGGAGAGGCAGGCAGCTGTTGTTGGTAAGGGCTGAGGCATGATGAATGTTGACGGGTCGAAGGCCGGAGGAGTAGAGGGGGGCAGCACTGGAGATTGTGAAAGCACGGAGCTCTATGGGGAGAAGCACATGAGATGAGCAGGCAGTTGAGATGTCGCCAATGAGAGATCACAGCGAGTCACTCGATTTCAAGCACCATGTCATCATCAATTGCAGGTTAATGTGTACAACAGAATGGATTATGGGTATTGAATTTGTGCGATGAGTATCACACAGTATTTTCATAGCGACTGGCTTCTTCTGCCTATCCTGTTAGTAACCAGTTCTACCATGGTGCCTCATACGAGAGCTCACCACGAAGCTTCGCACGTGCGCATGCGCAGCAGTGTGCAGCCTCGCCGCATGGAAACTTTTTCGCATCACTGGAGATCACAGGTCGCGCCTCAACCTACCTCACCTGCCCACTCACCAACTCCACCACCTTACCACCACCACCTCTGCCCAATCCTCCTCTCTACAACAACCTCCACCACCATGACCACCTCAGTCCCCGAAAAACTGTCCTTCTTCCCCTCACTTCTCCACCAACAACCTCCAAACTAACCTTTTCCACCCACAGCTCTGTAACGGTCGACAAACCGATTCCGCTCGAGTTCGATATGGCGCACCTGTGCTGTTTCGACAACAACCCACTCCCGCCCGACCAATACTCCTCGGATCTCGAAGCGTGTCTTTCTGCGGCGGTGCGCGATGGCGCGCAGGCGCTGATTAACCAGGTGCTTACAACATTGCCGCTCAAGTCGACGTCGGATGGGATTTATGCGGAGTTGCCGGAGCCCGTGACGTCGCTGCCGAGAGAGAAGCCGGTGCCGAAGGAGAGGGAGCCGACGAAATGGTGCGTGCCTTTTGTTCTGTTTTGTGGAGAGATTGTGAGGGTGGGGGCTTGCCGTGAAGGATCGTGTGCTGATGGTTGTTCAATTACAGGGAGCTCTTTGCGAAGAAGAAAGGGATTAAGGCGAAGCAACGAGACGGAAAGTTGGTGTATGACGAGGAGACGGGCGAGTGGGTTCCGAAGTGGGGCTACAAGGGGAAGAACAAGGACGTTGAGAACCAGTGGTTGGTGGAGGTGGATGAGAAGAGAGAGGCACAGGGCAAGGAGGGCGATGAGAGGACGCTTAGCAGAGAAGAGAGGAAGAGGAGGATCAAGTTAAATGAGAGACAGCACAAGAAGAATGAGAGGAGAGATGCGGCGGCAGGAAAGCTCAAGCGGTAGGTGGAGGAGGTAATGGTTTGGGAAAGGTGATGGAGATCATGGTAATGTTGCGTATATACGGCGTTATGAGGTCTAACAAAAATGCATTTGTTTTGTGATAGGCAATTTATCGTCTTTCGGTTGCAGCACCAGACATAACTCCTCGGGTATGATAAACCAAAAAGGGCTGTAGAAACCCCATTAAAAGTCTAAGGTTGAAAATCATAACAAATTCTACACAACTCTGCATCCCTACTCCCATTGATGTCTAACCACCGGCCGTGCCGGATCCCATGGCCCATGTATCTCACTATCAAACCGCTCGTTAGCCATGTCCCCTACCATTTCAAACATCACCACAATGGGGATCGCATACTTCTTATACTTCTGCAAATCAATCATCCACCAAGCACACCCAACCATTCCCGTGACCACACTCAAAACCCACATAATCGCCCAACCCCAACCCACCATTGTTCCCAAACCCACTCCAGCCCCCAAAACCAATGCAATCGTCAAGCCCACATGCAGCGGCCACGAAGCATGTTTAACAAATCTCCGGAACACCGGGAAGAGGCCAAAGACTTGGATGCTGAAGAGCATAAGGGAGAAGACGTGGGTGGTGGAGGGAAGTGTGGAGGCGAGCACGACAGCCGCGGCAATTGCAGTGTTGGTGGAGAAAGAAGCAGGATATCTGTGAACAGTGAGCGTTAATTAGCTCACGGCGTGAAGTCTAGGGTCAAGAGGCGCACTTTTGTTCTACACCACTGCCGTAGTCAAAGCCTAGGACGTTGGCGATAAAAAGCCAGGTCGCAATGGCCCAAATACTGTCCTTGCTGATACTGCTCGTTAGACTTCGGAGGATTGGTGAGAGGCCGAGTAATGTGACTGCAGAAGCACCATGTCAGAGCTTCTATCCAATTTCGCCCAAGTTGGAGATTTCGGACTTACAATAGATCAATAGTGCTGATTTTGCTGTAGTCATAATCCGCGCTCTTCGTAAAGCCTTCGAGTAGTCTTTAACCTGTCCTGATGCAGGTGCATTTGCCGCCTCCGAGGCCATAAAAGAAGAACTAACCGAAGTTCTCTGCTCATGTGCTGTCGTCGTAGCCGTAAACTCCAATCCCAATCCCCTCCCCACACCATTCCCACCACTACTCGAGCCCGCACTCTCCCTCCCCGAATTGTCTCTATCCATTACCGCCTCCTGCTCCGGGATATTTCCAAAACTAGCATTCGCCGCCTCAGCGGCCTTCGCTTCTGCCACCTCCCTCATCTTCCACCCCCATTCCCACGTAGCCCAGCCTCCAATCGTCGCCAATGTCGAAGATCCGACCACCGACACAGGTGACACGCATTCTGTGAAGATGGCGATGAACGAGGTGACGAAGATGACGACGGATGAAACATGCTGCACGATAACCGTTGACTCGGCGACGAGGGAGTAAAAGTCGTACGGGCGGACGTTGATATTCCGTTGGAGATCTTTGAGAAATGTTGGGTCTACCCAGTTATCTGGGTCTATAGGGGAAATAGTTAGTTTCGTACTGTCCGAAGGGGATGGGAGAGAGGATATGTTGTTGACATACGTACAGTCTTGCTCGACCCAAAGGAGCTTGGCCCACTTTTTCTTCATCTTGCGGGGGCGCGGGGAGGGTGTGCGATGGGTGGTGCGGACATGGTCCCAGTGGAGAGGTTGGAGGTCGGGGAGTGGGGGGCGACGAGATTGAAGCGAGGGGGTCATGGTAAGGTATGATGCTTAAAGCTATCAGGGCCCAATGACACGGAGATTTGGTGCCACGAGCCACGCTCTAGCCCCAGTGTCCACTATGTCACGTGTTTACGTGTGCTAGTCGGTGAATGCTGGGATACTTTGTGTGCCTTTCATTGAATCCAAATAATTCCCCTTTTAGTGATGCGACAATATATCCATCTCAAAATGACAAGCTTTGCCAACGCCTAAACGCCGTGGACTGAACCCAAGAACCAAAACAAAGCAATCAAAATTGAATCCTTCTCTTCCTCGCAGTGTACTTCGAGTCGCTCTTTACAATCTTGCCCTTCTTCCTGTCCCTGTCCTTCTTCCTCTTCACCCACTCCTTTGCCGTCTCTCCCCTCTTCTTCTCTATCCCTCTCCTCCTCTCATCCACAATATCCACACCCTCCATCCCCTTCACAGCATCGGTGATATCCCTTCCGCTCAAATCTCCTCCGCTTCCCACTGTTAACACCAAGTATAACTTGGCATTTTTCGTTCCGGGGTCATCCTCAAGCATACCCGCGCCAAAACCCGCCTTCACCGCCGCCGCAGTAATCATCTGCCTCTGCGCATCATTCTTGGGATAAAACTGGAGCACAGCTTTCCCGCCCCTCTTTATGCTTGCATACAGCCCCTCGAAAAACCGACTCAGCCGCCCCTGGGGCGTGACATCGCTCGTTTCTGCATTGCACAACCACTGAACGGCCGAGACTGAAACCGCCGCGTCGAATGATCCAGCGCGGAAGGGAATTCCCTGGCCCATGTCTGCGAGGAGAAGGTCACCGGTGGTTTCCCGGTCGAGAGCAACGCCGAGCATCGACGGGGAAATGTCCATTCCGATCCATGTGTGGTTGTAGGAGTCGAGGATTTCGCCCGAGAGACCGGAGCCACAGCCAATGTCGAGAATGAGGGAAGGGCCGGGGAGGGAGAGCAGCTCCAGACATCGATGGGTCATAGATGACTGGATTGCTTGGATTCGTGAAGAGGTCGTGTATTTGAGTGCTTCGGTGTCATTGTAGAAGAGGTCGGGGGGGAGGGTATCTTCCGGACGAGACATTGGAGGAGATGGTGGCGGGGCCGACGGGGTTTTTGGGGTAGTAGATGTGGTCTGGACAGATTATTCGGGTATACGAACAGCACCCCGAGGACGTGGCGAGAGAGAGGTGTGTTGTGTACGACGCTGAGATGGTGGTGAACGTAGGATATGCTGTGGTGGGGAAATTTTTGGTGATGTTCCACAGAATGCGCACTCTCGGCACCCACTCGTTAGCGCATCACTCGCCCAAGCTCCACCACTCTCGCCCTACTGCCAACACAGCCCAGAATCTACATCAATTGTATTGGGAAACCTCCTGTCTATAGATAATATTTACAGATACTCTCTTGCGCTCCCCAAAGCTGGCTTGAAACCAAACATTCATTCACTTAGGGCATGCCCTGGCGGGGCCGCCAAGCTTCCACCAAACGAGGGGCAATTCTGAATCTCACCTCAAGCAAATTCCGACCGTGAGAGAGCAACCTCCAAGCACCCCCGACAAGACAACCCACTCCCTCCTCCAAAAACCTCCCCCCCATGGCCGACAAAGACTCCTACCTCCACCTCGCGCGACCGCTCCCCGCTACCCAGCACGCCAGCACCCAGCCCCTTCACGTCGTCATCCACACTCAGGTGCGAGCGCTTCGGACTGCCCACGTCGGCTCCAACATTGCTTGGTGTTGTTGACACGGAGATACAGGCGCTTTTCTCCATCCTCGACCACTCTCTGCGAAGAAACATTGAACAGGGCCGGGTTATTGGTACCTTGCTGGGTGTCCGAAGTGACGATGGGACTGAAGTCGAGATCCGGAACTGCTTTGGCGTTGGCCATAACGAATCCCAAGAGCAGGTATACATGGCAGCGCTCCAGGTTCAGTAGCGGGATGCTAATCAAGCTCAGGTTGAGGTTGATATGGAGTACCACAAGGCGATGCTCGCCCTCCATCTGAAGGCCAACCCCCGCGAGGTTTTGGTCGGATGGTATGCGACTTCGCCAGAATTGAACACTTTCAGTGCTCTTATCCAGAACTTCTACGCTTCCCAAGGCGAGGGAACCTTCCCGCACCCTGCCGTTCACTTGACCCTGGATACCGAGCCTGGCAAGGATATTGCCATCCGGACATACATCTCCTCTGCCGTGGGCGTCAACCCTGATCGCATTGCCGACAGCTGTCTTTTCGTCCCGGTCCCGTACGAGATCAAATACGCCGAGTCTGAGAAGAGTGGATGTGGGTGACTTGTCATTGCGAGCATGTATGGGCAAAGAGCTGATGTTTGGCGTAGTGGAGTTGATTACGAGCGCAAAGAACAATGAGGATCGCAAAACGCCGGTGATCACGGATATTGCTGCATTGGAGAAGGCCGTCGAGGATCTCATCGGTATGCTTGACCGAGTGAGCGCATATGTGGAGCGGGTTTTGGTAAGATCTCTCAATCGAGCATATGCCATTTTAGCTGACATTGCAACCCAGAATAATGAAACCAAGGCTTCGGCTGCTATCGGGAAATTCTTGATGGACACTCTTGCCTTGGCTCCCAAGGTTTCTGGCGCCGATATTGAGCGGATGTTCAACACACACATTCAGGACGTATTGATGGTTTCATATCTTGCCAACACTGTCCGGACGCAGATCGATCTCTCCAACAGATTGGCGAGCCATAATTTTGAGAAGAAGGATGTTCTTGGGGGTGGTGCGGCAGCGTCAACCAGTAAATGATAGGTTATTAGTGGTCGCAAGGTCAAAAATAGAGGTGACGATGGATTGGATGCATCTCTCGGGTTCGTTTCGGTGTTGATATCCGGATTTGGGGGGCGCGGCGGGGGGGTACACGCTTTCTTTGTAAGCTGGGCGGGCGTTAGGGTTTTGTTCAATTAAGTCAAATAACTACATCGAGCTCCTCCGTCGTTCGCGCCATGATGCCAATTGCCTACAGAAGCATTCCGCCGCGCCCTGTCTCCGCAGCTATCTTTCGGTGTTGCACTATAGATAGATCTTTGTCTGTTTCTATCTGTGCTTCAGCTGAATATCGCCGCCACAACCATAGTCTTCTCAAGTACACCCAGAGCCAGCTACTAGCGCTTGATACTGGTATCTCCATGCTGCTGGAACCGAACACACCACCATTATGATTCTCAATCCCCCATCACAGTATCTATCCCTTGAAAGCTCTCCACTCTCCGCCCTTCCTCCATCCGCTCATATCATTACCCCAATATTAGCTCATAAAGGATGATTACCGTATTAATTGCAATCAAGGGTACTACACATCGCAGTACCATAGTCAGTCCCGCATCCATACTCCATACTCCACACAACGGGCGCCACTCACTTCTCGTCAACAATCTCGTAGCAGAAATCAAATTGATGATGCGCGCCTTGATGCTCACATCCATACCGCCGCCAAATGACGGTTCCGACTGTGCAGCCCAGCCGATGCGGGCGAGAAAGCGGTCTTCGGAGAGAATGGCGATGGCGTTGGTGATGAGGACGATCACTGTGATGGGGGAAAACAGGACATGTTAGCGGGTATGTGCTATATAATACGGAACAGGGGGTTCATTGAAGCTCCCCGGGAGAGTGAATATTTGGGTGCCAGAGCCCGGGCTCGAGAGTTGGGGATGTACTTTTGATCAGGGGCATTAAGCCAAACATCATGCTTGTGTTGGCTGAGCCAGTTACGGTAGAGGAACGAGGGGGGTATTCGAGGGTTCAGCGGGGAGAAGGGTGGGTTGGTGGGAGGCTGTTGATGGTGGGGGTTTAGGTGTGTGTGAGTTGAGATGGTAGGCGGAGGTGGTGAGGTTGAGGACAGCTTCACCTCCGAACCTCGCGTTGCACAGAGCCATGGACCTCCATGACGTAGCACGATATGTATGAATCCCTTCACAGGAACTCAGCAGAGATTGTTCTTTGGTGAGCGTACAGGTATACTCTCGAGAAACATACCCTCAGCTGAAATCGCGGCGATTTCGACAGCTGGTGAGGTCGGCTTTAGAGCTCACGGTGGAAATCACCTGACCACGCCTTCCCCATCCACCTCGCGTCTCGCTGTCCCACCTCCCCCACATTTCACCATCTCAACAACCACCGCCCCACCACCACAATGCCGACAATCGAGATCCTCCCGCAAACACAATCCACGCACTCCCACCACGGCGTCAACTGGGCCTACACAACGCTCCCACCCGCCCACTCAGTCTCGGGCACTCTCCCCAGCGGCACTTCTGGCCGCGGCCAACGCGCCCGCGCCAACAACTACGAGAACTCTGCAGCTCGACAGCGCCAGATCAATGCACGCATCTCCGAGCTGGAGAAAGACAACTACCGGGACGTTGTGATTCCTATTCCCAAGAGTGATGCAAAACGAGGTGCGCCCAGACCCCCCTGAAGCTACGAGGTTACGAACTTGAAGCTGATGAGGAATTGTGCTCCCTCAACAGCGTCGTATAGAAGTCGACACACTGCAACCCAGAACGTGCGGCGGGTACTGCAGAGCCAGAAAACATTCGTGAACCATCTCGCAGACGAGGAAGCGCTGCATCCCGGGGTAGCTGCACCGACCTCACAACAGAGAAACGACGATACCACGGCAGGGGTGGGATCGGATGATGAGATGGATATCGATACGCCGGAGACGAAGGCGAGGGAGGAGGAGGATGGGACGCCGCCTGTGATTATGATCGGTGGGAATATCTTGGATGGTGGTCCGCCGTTGGGGTATGCGCGTGCTGTGAGTAGGCCGAGTAAGCAGGCCGAACGGAAATTTTGTGAGATTTGTGGGTATTGGGGGAATTATAGGTGTGGGAAGTGTGGGGCAAGGTATTGCGATACACATTGTATGGCGCTGCATCTGGAGACGGCGTGTAATAAGCTGTATAGGTGATGAGGGTGGTGGTGCCATGGTGAGGGTTTTTTTTGTTCTTGGGAAGGCGTTTGGAGTTTGGTGGAGGGTTTGGTCGGCGGTGGCTTTGTGTATAAGCCGGTTATACTGGCAAGATTCTTTTGATTAGATATACCCATATTGTTTTGCGCATTATCATCCATCACACATGTTCAGTCTTCAAGTGGGTCATGCGTCGTTCCTGAGCTCGAGGATCACAGGATCCCATACTTGAATAAAACTCTCCGGAAAGAACTGATATCAAACTATCCACCCCCCTACGGCTTCGCCTTACTAACATCAGCATACACATCAAACCTCCTCTGCGTCGTAACCGGAATATTCCTCCTAACCTCCTGCAACTTCTCCGGCACCACCTCAACCACCAACACTCCCTCCTCAGTCTGCAACTCCTTCATAACCTCTCCCTTCGGCCCCACCACCATCGTATGCCCATACGCCGGATACCCCTTCCCCTCCTCTCCTCTCGCGGGCGAACACATCGCCACGTAAATCTGATTATCCACTGCCCTCGCCCTCGCCAACAACTCCCAATGCATCGGGCCAGTAGTGGTATTAAACGCGCCGGGGTAAACCATCATAAACACACCATCCTTCCCATCCTGTTCCTTCCCTCTCGCCGCCATCATGGCGAGCTCAGGAAACCGAACATCGTAACAGATGCCAACCCCGATATTCCCGACCTCGGGGACACTAAACACCGTCGGGGTATTGCCGGCACTCAAAACATCAGACTCCTTGAACGTGATGCCTCCCGGGATATCGATATCGAAGAGATGGATTTTCCGGTGTGTGGTGATGAGCTCGCCGAGGGGGTTAAAAATCATGGCGGTGTTGTAGATTTTGTTGTCGGAGGTGGATTCGGGGATGGAGCCGGCGATGAGGTGGATTTTGAGGTCTTTGGCGAGGTTGGACATGGCGATGAAGCTCGGGGAGAGGTCGGCGGAGACGGTGGTGGAGGTTGAGGTCGACCCGGGGGAGGGGATCGGTTCTGCATAACTGGAGAAGTGTTGAGTACCGTACGGGGAGTTGAAGCATTCGGGGAGGACGACGATGGAGGCACCAGAGGAGGCTGCTTGGCGGACAAAGTCAGAAGCGCGGGAGAGGTTGGTGGATTTATCGGCGCCTGTGATGTGGTGGAGGTCAGAATATTAAAGCTTGCGGAGAACATGGGGGTGTGCTGACCAGTAGCAAACTGGATGAGACCGAGCTTTTGGGGGCGGTTGAGAATGGACATGGTGAAGCTGCGTATCAAGAAGCGTTGATGAACTAATGGGGTGGTTGCGCGAAAGAGGGCGGTGGGTTTGAAGAAGGCGGAGGTGAGCATGAGGTGGGGGAGTTACTCTACTTGGTGGGGACCTCCAGATCTGGAGCTTCGGTCTGCGTCGGCGTCATGATGCTTGGCGGACTGAATGCACTGCGCATTTTTCCATTTCCCTGACAAGCTTCATAGTTATTTGGAATCTTAAACAACAGGATAGTACAGCAGAATAGAGCAAAAAAGAAGCCACATTGTACGTCAAAATTGAAGCGGTATGGGATACCCCACAACTCCATGCGATATCATTACGCCAGCCAATCTCCAGCCACAGCCCCAACCTCCGTCTACTCATCATCACCAATCTTCGGCGCAAGGTAGAAGCGCACATAACCACTCTCCATCTTGTATCTACGCCCAGAGTCAGTCTTAAATCATGCTACAGGACAATGGAATTACTGACTCAATTAGTAAGGGAACCTCAGCCGACAGCGACAGCTTCACTGTATTTGAAAGACTCGATGCCTTGCAGAAGTTGACGAGGTACTTGAGTGAGAAGGTCAAGCCCACCGGCTCATTCAATTCGATGATGGTAGAGAGATCCGGCTTCTCCACGTTGTTGTTCTGGCGCAAAGTCACCGCTCCGCTTCCAATATCGCCCTGGCAAGAGAACTTGATTCCCTCCTTCGCGGCCTCAATGGACACTAAACTGTGTTAACTTTCGTCACCGCCGGATTTAAGAGCTCTGGAGAGACTCACCAGACTCGGACAGCGCGTTGAGGTCTCTGCAGATTCTTTGGAACTCGGAGCTGGGCATAGTCACAGTCGCCGCATACTCAGTATCCGGGATACCCAAGTGCTCCTGGTCAATATCCATCAACTTAATATCGTACTCCGCAATTCGGTCATTCTCTGCGCTCTCGAAGACGAGATTGAGGACATCTGGAGCATCCTCGGCCTTCAGGGTCAAGAGATCGTCGTTCTGTGCGGCACGGAGGACTTTCTGGAGGGATGCAAGGTTGATGCCGAGGGCAATGTTGCGGTCACAGCGGTATGGGGAGAAGGCGTCGGTCTTGAGGTGCATCGCTACGAGGGCAACGTGGGAGTTGTCCATGGCCTGCAATTGGATACCGGAGTCATTGCAGTCGAAATTGCAGTCTTGCACAAGGTCCTTGATGGCATCGACAACCTAGGATGTATCAGAAGGGCTGTCGACAGCCAAGTGGGAGCTTCGGAGGAGGGCAACGGACCTTCTTGAGGACAGCAGCTTGCTCGAGGCGGGCTTCCAACACTGCGTCAAGTTAAAAAATGCCCAGGTTTACTTTGTTGTGTAGACGGGACGGACTCTTTGTGGTTTTTGTAGCGACGCGTAAAAGAAAGTTTAGATGTGAAACTGTAAACCAAACGACCGATCAGCAATGTCCTGGTTTCCAGAAGAATTGCAGAGGTATGTAGCAGGATAATGCGTACAGGTAACGGGATTGAGGTGTGATACGGAGGTGGAGAGCTGATGGGAATGATGGATGGTGGGATGGGATGGGATCACAGAAGTGGAGGCGGTGGTGAGGCGGCAGGGGAACGCGTGGAAATCAAATCGCGAAGTTAGCGCGTTCTACCACAGTCATGTGCTGGCACCTGTGTCAACGTCAAGATCACCATTAAATCAATCGTGGAAAAGAGCCTTATAGTGAGTTACACTCTCCCAAGTATAAAGATGGTTTTGTGCCTCAATAATTTTGGGAAGACATGCTATGAATCGAGACACTTTTAGCGGGAAAGCCAAAGATCCATCTTTCACGGGTTTCATGCACTTGGGGATAAGCGGAAAATCATCACTAATATCATGCTCTAAAAGAGAGAATCCAGAGGAGAAGGATCAGCTGACAGGCTTGCCCAAGTTGTGAAGTGTATGACTTGGATATATTCTCCAGCTCAGACCAAAAATCAAAGGGTATATCAATCACCCTCCCTCGGTGTACTCCGGTGCAATCCGATGCAAAATAAACCAGCAGATACTCACGCAAGCTCCTTCCACAGCCTCTCCATGCTTCTGACACCTTGAAGCACATTCTCATCCGCTCCCAGACCCGGCGTCCAATCAGCATGTGCAAAATCAATCAGCTTGAGCTCCTCGGCCTTCTTAATGTCTTCCTCCTCATCTCCGCTCTCCTCCTCATCCAGTTCCTCCTCTGTCTTTGGTTTCCTCGTCTTCTCCTCCTCCAAAGCCGCCTTCAATGCATCCGAATCTCCCTCGTATACAAACAGCATACTCGCCGAGTACATTCTGCTTTCCTGACCCTCCAAAACCTTCTTAATCTCCTCCGCCTTCTTCGTGAATCTCTCGGCCAATACTTTTCTCTCTGCATCCTCAATGGGCGCCGACAAATACTCCTTCAGGGTCTCAATAACATTCTCAGCTGTGAACGTACGGCCGTAAAACTTGTCATAAACCTGATACCCGTCCTTCTCCTCTCCCTTCCAAACCCGCATCCCGGCAACTCGCATCCCCAACGCCCTACTCGTGGTCGCGTCCGAAACGGCATCCAACCGCTTCCTCTTCTCAAGCGGTGCAAGCTCATCCCAGAGCTGTGCGCCGAGCTTCACATCAAGCACACAAGGCTTGACGAATCCCGCAGTGAGGTTCTGGAGGACGATAGACGTGTGTCGGTCGTGAACGGGCTTATCGCGGGGAGCATCGCTCTCCTTTTCAGCAGCGGTTTCGTTCGGATCGTTCAAAGAGAGGGTGCCGTAGAAGGTTGGCATCCAGGCGGCGAACTCAGGGTGGAGGGAGGCGGTTTCGTAGAACGCGACTTCCCGGTGAGTGCATGGTTTGATGACCAGCTGTCCGGACTCATCGGAGAGGACGCCATCACTGGAGTCGACCATTATTAGTATGTTGATTGTCGCGGTGCAGGTTGGTGGAAGCAGCTTACTGTCCAGCAGCGGCGAGGTCAAACGCCTTCAGCTCGTCACGGCGGAGCTTTTTGGTTGCGGGCATGGTCGGGAGAAGCACGGGGTATGATGTGGATTGTGCGGTGGGGATGGCGGAGCGCGGGGAGCGGGGAGTGGATGGTGCTCTTGGAGGGGAGACGATGAGTAGTTAATGCACTTGGCGGGGTTTCACGAAGAGCACCAAGCTGTCTCATCTCATGCTCAAGTGCTTAAGTGCTTGGTGTAAGAGTTCATCCTTGCTGGACGAAGCTAACAATGTAATGGGACAATTGCTGATTGCACATGTGTGTTTGGAATCACTAGCTGGTTACATGAATGTACTGAACTTTGCTTATTTGTTTGTTAGAATCATACAGTGGCTTCTTGCCCATTTCGGTGGCCTATTTATGTATAAGGACCGCCCTCTGTTCGTGACCGGCGTTCCCCAGCAGGACCACCATTTCCAGAGTGAATGCTTCTTCCCCATCCATCCCATCTCTCATTCCCTCACCTGTTCCCTCCTAACCCACGCGTTTCCTCCCCACTCCCCAAACACCGCCTACACCATGACAATGGAGGCCGAACACCCGCCAGCTGAGCTCACCACACCCAATGGCACGGCGGATGTATCGCCTGAGATGACCCCAACAAAGGAAAACAGTGGTGACGCTGATGCTAATTGCGGCGGAGAAAGTCTCGAGATAGCCGTGGGGTCATCTCCGCCTAAAAAGAAGAGGAAGAGAAAAGCCAAGAAGAAAAGCGCAAGTTTGCTCTTCAGTGTATATTCTGACCTGGAATTTTTGACTGACACTTACTCTAGTCTAAGAAGCCAACCGGCTTTGAAGGTACGCGTATAGAGCTGCGGTCTGGACTGTGAATTCCTGCTAATCATACTCCGGTAGAGTATGTTGTGGAAGGTCCTATGACGCCAGAACAGGTGGCTGAGGAGAATAAGCTCTACAACCCGTGAGTTGAACAATGTCCATGGTGTTGTCTATACTCATAGATATCATGAGCAGTGAAAAGCCATTCGAAGAGTACGTTCATGCCTCCATTCTTCAACAACACCACAGCTGATCACGCAATAGGCGAATGGAGCTTTGCATTCAGCGCTACCGAGCTCGCAAACGCTGGGACCCCACCCGTATCAAAATGTTTGGAGGATACCTCGTCGCCGGCGGTGTCAAGACTGGTCAAAAGATGTGGCAAGGCATGGATACACGAGCCATGAAGGACGCGGAAATGGACGCCCAAGAGATCCATGAGATGGTCGCCACAGACTACATTACTGGAGGGCGAGGAGAAGAGGGTGACGAGGAATGGGCGGTCGATTTCGAATATGTCGTCCGGGGGTATTTGTCCTGGAAGGTCCCGTATGATATGTCTTACCTCAAAGACGAGGAGCTTGTACTAGCTACCCAACTGGTCAAGAACTTTCTCAACTATGTAAGTGAGATTTCTCTCACAACCGCAATTTAGGCTGACCAAGATTGAAGGTGGTTTACCACAATGTTGCTCCAGAACACATCGACAACATCAAGGCTGCCATAAAGGTATGTGACGACGCGGAAATCGAACTTGTTTGCTGTTCCCAGGTCTCTGCTGCTCTTCCCGGGCGATTCAACGCCGCTGCATCTGTTGTTTTTGGCGACACACCCATCGAACTAGAAAACCCTTCCTGGTTGACACCATCACCAGGTAGTGAGATTGCCCGCATCGCCGAAGAATACACGCGGGAGCGGAGCAATGCCCCAGACATCTACGGAGCTGCAGTGGACATCCTGGGAGGTGGTAAGATCGCTAAAGAGGCAAAGCTTGTCAAGAAAGAGTTCATGTCCGTCGAAGTGGTGGAAATTATCATGCGTCCTATTGTGAAGGATGAGGGAGGTGAATTCTTCAGTGGCATCAATACTCTGGGTGTATTGAAGGTGAAACCAGTTATTCTTGAGGAGGACGGGATTGACAAATCGAAAATGGCGCCACCCCCCGATGAAGTGATTGAGATCTGGCTAGAGCGTAGGGCGCTACAGTACTGCTTCGTTGGGATGAAGATCGAGGCCAGCATTAATCGGCTGAGTAACGGAATTAACTTCATTGATAGCGTGACGGTATGTTTTCACTTCCTATGAGGAGGATATTTGAGAACTAACGGGGTCTGGTCACGTAGGGCGTATTTTGCAAGTTCTTTGTGAGACTAGAGGATCCGTCAAGTCAGGATGAAGAGGCGGAGGAGGCTTAGTAAGCAAACTCCGGATTTTAGTTCCAGTTCTACTTGATGTCTCAATGTACCATCGACATACTTTCCTCACATGGCCTGTATTCGTTATCTCCATCTCTTTCTCGTAATGACATGCTTATTCTGTCTTGGAATTGCAATTCTTGATGGTACAATGGATTTCCGGTGGCGAGGGCCCGCGAGTAATACAGCGTTGAAACTCATCTATTCTGTTCATACACTGCCACCTATTGATAAATCTACTCCGCGTCATTCTTCACGTCCTCACCCTCTCGTTTTTCATTATCCCCCCTTCTCCCCTTCTCCACACTCTTCTTCCCCTTCCCTCCACCGTCCTTTCCTACCCTATCCTTCCCTCTCGGCACCCTCTTCGCCTTTGCCATATCCATCTCCTTCTTCCTCTCTCCCGCCTCCCACAGCACATCCCCCAACTCTCCCCATTTTCCCTTCTCACAAATCTTCACCACCCACTCCAACGGCAACGTCCCCGTGTCATCACCCTCAGTCAACACGACGCCATTTTCACTCTCCCAAAACCTCAACCCGCCCTCCTTGACTGCCCTATCCCCATCCACAATCACTAACACCTCCGCATCCTTCCTCATCCCGCTCTTGGCCTGCCCGGCCAAATACCGGTCCAGGTACGAAAAATGCATATGCTGCCGCGCCATCCGTCTCAGCCCGTTGGACGCGAGAATGGGCTCGTAGAAGCAGTAGAAGGTGCCGTGGATGAGGAGTCCCGGGAAGGGGATCGGGGTGAGGGAGAGGGTGATGGAGAGGGAGTGGCCTTGGGTCGCGCGGATTTGGTAGTCTTTGGGGTTGATGGAGTCTGGGGAGGCGGTGGGGAGGGGGATGAGAGAGAAGCGTTGTTTTTCGCAGGATTGAACGATGCGTTGGAGGGTCGGGAAATCGAGTTGGAGGGTTTTGTAACGGTTGTGCGAGAGCTGGTGATGAGTGGTTTAGTAGGAGATTGAAGAGAGAAAAAGGTGAGACACATACCAGCTCCCCAACATTCACATATCCGTCGTCTCCCATCTTAATCTTCTCCTTCTCCGCTCCATGCCGTAACGTATATGTCAACGCCTTCGAAAGCCTTGTATCCGCCGACATGGGGCCCCTAGGACGTCTCTGCCTCTTCTCCTGCTTCCCGGACTGCTCGGCCCCTTCATTAAGCTTTATGGGAGCTGAATTATCCGTCGACATGGGAGGTACTACTCCACGAGCGTTTTTCCGATTGTACCTGTGGAGAGAACGACTTTGGGGACGTGGCGAGAGAGTTGAGTGCGGACGAGGGGTAAAAGCAGGGTAGACGGGTTTGGCGAATACGTTAAAGAGGAATATAAAGCTGTTGTGAGGTTGAATGGAGTTCTCAGAGGCGATGCGGCGGAGAGGGTGGGTTGGTGATCGAAGTGGAAGAGACATGAGCACCGAATGACTACGGGTTGGGTGCCTGAGCACGCGGGTGACGCAACTGTGTTGCGACAACCCGCTAGCAACCCCAGCACAACAGGAAGAAAAACAAATACTCTAGAATTGTACTATCACAAGGACACCATTGGACTCGAAAACTAAACAACCCGTGAAAATACTCTCGATCCTCAGCTCCCTTTTGATTTCCCCGTATCCTGCACTCAACATCCTCCATGATTATCGGTATACGCGGTTCTCATCGGAGGTACCTGAGGGTTAACACCGTCAGTGCCGGGCCTACTGGACATACCCGAACAACAACAATTAAACATTAAAAACTAATTGATGACATACTGTCTCATAGCTTCCTGGAGCTGTGTAGCGCCCTGGCCCAAAGCTCGAGTAATGTTCTCGACATCGTCTCCGGCGGTGCCAGCAAATTTCCTAACAAAGTCGCGTGCCGTCGCTTCCAGATTGCCGTAGTCAGACATATCCACCTGGTCTTCTTCCTCTTCCCGGCCAAAGTACGCGTTGCTGGAGATAGCAGTTGCGCCTTCGAATCCTTGTAGTCTGGTACGGGCTTCGGCTTGTGCTTGCGGATCATAGGAATTCCGGCCGAAAAACTCGTCCGAAGAAATACCCTTCTGGGCGCCAAACTTCTTACGAGCATAATCCTCTTCGTCATCTAATATGGGTGAGCCAACGAGCTTTCCGGTACAATTCACGCCAGTACATACCATCGTTCCGGATCGGTCCAACTGATCCAAAGCCACCCACCTTCGGAGCCGGTTTCGGGGCCGTGCTCGCCGTCATTCCAAATCCTAGCCTACCCATTTGCATACCCAAACGCTCCGTGTCACTTGACTTCCGGGAATGCTGCGGGGAAGATGGTGTCTGTGCCGAAGCCTTCCCCTTCGCAGTTTCCACAGGCTTTGGCTTCTCCTCATCCGCGTCCGGATCGTAACCCAGCTTTGCGATGCGGTCCGCTTCCTCCTTTGCCTTCTTCTCTGCTGCCTCAAAATCAATTACCTGGGCACCCTTCTTTGCGCCCAACTTCTCCCTTGGCTTCTTTGTGCCGAGAACATTATTCCGAGGACCAGTCGTAGTCCTTGACGCACGAAGCGCGGAGGATGTGGTTGTTCTTGGGGCAGCCGGAGCGCTTTCCGTTGGGGTGCTGGAACCGGAGCCTGGATTAAGCGGCGATTTTGAGCGCGGGATTCCGTTACCGGCGGAGGCGGGATTGAGAGGCGAAGACGTGCGACCGATAACTGGCGGAGTGGCAGTACGAGAAGGCGGGGGAGTCGGTCTCTTGATGGCTGGCTTGTCCCATGAGGAAAAGAAATCATCCTCGTCCTTGGGCGAGGCCACAGCTTCTTCACCGCCATCGACCACAACTTCGTTGGGGTACCTGAACACCAGTATCAGCATCTTTAGAGCTTTAACGCACCCGACAAACTTACAGCTTCGCGTCTTCGGCAGCCCGTCGCTTCAGCTCTTCCTTGTACTTGGTCGCAGCTGATGATTCGTATTTGACCTTCATATCCTTCGAAACCAGAGCAGCCGATCCACCATGGGCTTGGAAGTACTTGGTTGCCGACTCGTTACCACCGACCTTCATGATCCGGAGCTGATCCCATTGCCACTCTACGATCTTGTAAGCATTTCAAGACGGCGATAGATCTCATGGTAAACCTACGGTCAAGAACAGTGGATCTGACAAACGAGATGTGAACGCCGAGATTGCGGTGGTGGGAGCTACAGTCGAGACAAAGGTAGATACCAAAGGGCACCGACGCCCAGGTCGGGTTCTTTGAGTTACAATCGAAGCAAACCTACACGATAAAATGGTTCCCATTAAGCGCTACTCTACACGACTTTTCGCAGCATGTTTTTGGCGTTCTCGGGGGGATTGCCATTCGGGGGTTCGAGGGGGGCGACCAACCTTATTCGCCCGATGCGCTTTCAGCTTCTCAAAGAGCTTCTGCGACTGCGTTTTCGATGCCAAACTCATCGTAAACGAGGAGTATCGTGCGTGGTACGGATTCTGGAGTTTCTGGCGAAGTCGGCTGGGTTCGTGGCGGTGGGTGAGAGGTGGGATGCGATGTCCGTCGGTGGTGAGGAGAGGACAAAGCTGTCCAGTTTCCGGGAAAGGGAGGAGCAGGTATGCCCGACATGTGGGGATCTTATCTTATCTCACGATCAACCAACCTCTTCCAACCACCTAGAATCGCCGTTTGGATACCCATGTGGCGGATAACCAATAAAAAAAATACAAACGTACAGTATAATTGGCCTTGATGATAGATTGTCCCCGTCTGAATGAAGCCATGTCATTCCACATGAATTGAGCCGATGGTACAGTACCAGCCAAACTTGGTATCGATTAACACTATCGTTCAAAAAATATCTATACTGACGAAGGGTTCAAAAATTGGGGGAAACAAAACAAAGCCACCCAACACAAAACAAACTCATGCATGATCAAAACCAACGGCCCCAGGATCTTGATTATTCGGTACTTCACTTTACTCTTTCCCATCGTACCCAACAGCATTACTTCGCTCTCCCATTGAGCTGTTCTCTATTTCTGACCTCATCCTGGTTGTCACCGTCCTGGGCCTCATGGTTCTGCTTCTCACCTACCACAACCCCACCCTCACAACTCTTCCTCCTCCCTCTCCCAGGTCCTCCCTCTCCAATTGTGTAGACACCGACCGCATAACTGACCCTCACCATTCCCAAGTCCCAGGCCATCCTCACACTATCCTTAACAAGATTCATCTTCGTGCCTTCAACTTCATGCCAGCTCACCGGAACCTCCACCACCGGAATACCCTTATACCGAGCCAGCAGTAGAATCTCAATGTCGAAAATCCAGCCCTCAGTCCTCAGGTCACTAAACACTGCCTCCGCTGCTGCTCGAGAAAAGAGTTTGAATCCGCATTGTGTATCGCCGATATCGCGCACACCGACGGTGCGAAGAAGTGTGTGAAAAGAATGCATTAAGAAGTTCCGGATAAATGAGCGCTGGACCACTGCATCTGTGTTGACCATGTGGGCACGAGATCCGATGGCGATGCCGTGTCCGTCAACTTCAATCTCCTGGATCTTCTCCATGAGTGTTTTCAAATCGGAGAACTTTGTCGCTCCATCCGCGTCCGCAAACACTGCATAACGCCCACGTATATGCCGCATCCCGTGGGTTACCGCACCTCCCTTCCCTCTATTCTTCACTAGCGGTATGGCACGGATTCGATCTGGCTGAAGTTCGCCCAGCGAGAGGCGCTTCCCGGCCCATTCGAGGGCAGTGGAGATGGTGGAATCGGATGAACCGTCGTCAACGATGAGAAGTTCCCAGGAGTTGGGGTAGTGCGAGGCAAGGAAGGTTATTGCTTCCGCGAGCATGCCAGGGAGGCGGGCAGACTCGTTATAAGCGGGGACAATCACCGAGATGTCGAGTATCGGCGTGGACGAAGGGTTGAATGCATCTGGGAGGGGAGCCGGTGGAGTTGGGTTGCCATCGGAGTCGATGCTGAGATAGGTTTTTTCGGAGTTGTGTGGAGGGCGTGGGTGGTGGGCGAGAAGGTTGAGAAAGAGGTACAACTAGTCGGGTTAAAACTGTGTCTAAAGAATTAGAGAGATATACTCACGCTGATAAAACCGCCAACTGCTATAGCCAGTAGAGCAGAGAAGAGAAGTGAAGGGGGTGCAGAGGAGATGACAGAGAGGATACTAAGGGGGTCGCGGATAAAGCCCCAAGCTCCGTGAACGGAGCCCATTGCGGGCGGGGATGTCGGCCAGCGTTGGTGAGAAGCAAAAGAGCGACGAGAATGCACTGAAGGAGCGTAATCGGAGGTTTGACAGAGGGTTGTCAGAAATAATAGGAGAGAGTGGGTGGTAGTTGTTGTGAGCAGAAAGTTGAAGCTGCAACCTGTCATCGGTCGGAGCGGAGCTGATCCCTGTACTTGCAGCAACCCGCGTCCGTGTCTGAACACAAGCCGTCATTCGCTTGACTACGCTTCAGTCGAATCATGGTAAGAGACGTAAACAGCTTTAAGCACTCCGACTCTTCGCCTTCATTTCTTACAAATGTGGTTGAAAATAGTCCGGTTTCCAAGCCCCTAAAACCCCGACCTACCGCTTAAAGTGGTATACACGCCGTATGTCTGCTAGGAACAGTAGTTATGTACTTGTGGAGTATTTTGTGTTTGTGACAAGCCATGATTTCTAACCCCAAGCCATATCAAAACCTTCCAAACGGCTCCGAACTCTCACCCCTGCCATCATTTCCTCGCTCATCAATGTTTGAAAGTAGTCGAACGAACATGGCCATGCCATAGACGAAGTGAGAAAAACGAGTGCTGTCTGTTGCAATATATCAAGAATCACATTGTTTTATCTCTATGGGGAAACTGAAAATAAACTTCGCTCAACTCCTAAATGCATGGCCCTAGATATAAAATATTGAGCGCCACAACCTGCATATGGCCCCATGCTACGCCAGCACAGAATTCAGGGTCAGCATGTGTCGGCTCAAAGAAGCGGTCAAAAACCAGTTTGGAGCACGACGGCAGAAACAATCATGATGGTTGAGATTAAGTTGATGACGGTGTGCCACCAATGAACAAGAGATCACGGTATTATAAAGACATGACGAACATTCTTTTTTATGTTCCTCTAGGCCGTTTGAGACGTGAAGCCTACATCCTCAAGTTACATCTATATGTTCCGTTTAGCGAGCTCACGTTCAGTGATGGGAACATTCCAGTGAAACTACGCTGTGAGCTATTCTTGTATACTGATCTGGGCTCTATGTTGTCGGTTGAACGATCCAGGTATTTCTGTGGGCAGACCAGTTTGAGAAATATATCACGCTGGGAGGAGATAGGGAGCTGGAAGAAATTCGGGGAACCAGAAAGACTACATGTATGAGACGGGGCATGCGCGAAGATGTGCGAGACTCCATTCACGAGTGGGGACATAGCGAAGAAGCGATAGCTGCGAGGAATTGCAAGGGTGAGAAACATCTACAGCCGCAGAAGGAGGAGAAGAACAAGAAAGGGCTATTTAAAGACCCCGACACGTGGTATATCACACATAATTACAGTCATATCAGCAAATACTCCTCACTCTCATTACTACATAGTCTCTAGGCACTCCTCTGGTCCTCATGCTCCGCAGGCTCATGGTCTTGCTTAGACCCCAATACCTTTCTCAACACTCCTTTGAAGTTGTTCTTCTTAACCTCAGATTGTTTCAGACTTGCAATCTGGTGGGACGTGGGGCTTCTCAGAGTTGGGAGCCAGCTGTGCGAGTGCAATCCCCAATTGATCCTCAACCATGGCGACGACATTCTCCAGCGCAGATCGTGGAAGACGTAGCGGAAGATGTGATAGAAGATGTGGCAGTGTTTTGACCAGCTCTGCAACTGTCATTGGCGCATCACAACATGATGATGGGTTGCCATCCCACTCCATTCGACGGAGATGCAGTCCCTAACGCAACAGCCTCAATGATGCTATGGGAAGCACTCCCCTTTCAGCTTGCAAAATGCATTGCAGATTTTAATCACTGAAAGCTATGGGAAGTCCTCCATTATACCACCCACCAACCCCCACGACTTCATCGTGCTCTTCACGCCGAACATCCGAACATGTGTGGTGCCGTATCGACCAGTGAGGTTACAACGGAACACGTCACACGCGTCCAACTTTCCAAAGTACCAGACCAAAAACGCTGCTTTCTAGGCATGCTGAGCTTGATAAGTTGGTTGCGAGGTTTTGGTGGTAGCGGTGATGGGTGTTTCCAGATTTCGGAATGAAACATGTAACCCGCTGGCTGGAATGGAAGGAGGATCATGGCCTTTCTTTGGATGAGTGACGGAACGTGATTCTGGTGTTTGCAGCAGCCTAGAAAGCGCTGGTTAGTAGGGCGGACGGAGGGCGGGAGCGGTTATCCGGCGTGGCGGCCTCGAACGGCGAAAGCCCGCGATTGATGCCTAGCAGTGCAAAATTGTGTGAATGTTGGTGAGGCACGTGACACAAACGATAACATCACGTGCAGAAGCGCAATCTCCCAACTTCCCAACCTCGCAGCCTGCCAACCCCCTCACACTACCGACCTCCCAACTTCACCACTGCCCCCACCCAACCGCTCGCCATGGACCACCGACCTTCAAAAGTAGACTTCCACCCGCTGTCTCTCGAAGCCATCATACACCATCCACCCTCTACCTCCGCGACCGGCCGATCGTCATCCGCCCACTGCGTCTCCGACCGAGCACTTACCATCCACCCTCCTTGAATCAAACATCCTCCCATTACCTCTCGAACCGTCCACCCGCCATCCACAGGGCTCAGCATTTCCGTCCTTCATCATGGCACGACTCCCACGACACCAGAACAAGTCAGAAACCCAACGTTCATCCAAGCACCCATCGAACGCACAGTACTTCAGCCAGAAGTGTTTTCGCGACTGGGCTCTCCATGATTATCTTGACAACCACTGCAACACCGCCCCCGAGAAAATGTCCGATAACCTGCGTTACTGGTTGGAATCGCTTCGGACTATAGCCAAGTGCAAGGCCAAAAAATGCTGCTCCAGGAAGATGTCCACTCACGCCCGCCACCTCCTTAAAACCTACAAGTATCAGGTAAATTCTTTTCGATTTCCCCATCTGAAGAATTTCTCTATCCGTCAGTGTCGTGGTCTTGACCATGTACTCTGCACTTGGACCATTCATGGTCGGGTTGATGCCTGTCTGGGAGCCTGTGTCCTCCCCTATCTGCACTTGGACCATTCATGGTCGGGTTGATGCCTGTCTGGGAGCCTGTTCCCTCCCCAATCTGCTCTTGGTGTCTTCACCTGTTTGCACTTGGACCATTCGTGGTCGGCTTGGTATCCTCTGGGAGACTCCGCTTTCCCCAATCTGCACTTGGACCATTCGTGGTCGGCTTGGTATACTCTGGGAGACTACGCTTTCCCCAATCTGCACTTGGACCATTCGTGGTCGACTTGGTATACTCTGGGAGACTACGCTTTCCCCAATCTGTACTTGAGCCATCTGTGGTCGAGTTTGCCAATTCGCCATTGTTGAAGTCTTGACCATGACCAAAGCTGACGGATGGCAGGATAAGAGTAACGCCAAAAAACACATCCATTCGCAGGATGATAACAAAAATGACAGCAACCACGCCGGTTTGCAGGATGGCAACCAGAATAACAGCAACAACACATCTTCGAATATGACGGTTGATCGAATTGGGAACCAAGTCGTCGCCACTGGTGGCACATGGCATGTTTATAATTCAGTTTCCCCTTCATCCGCTTCTCATGTCCAATCTTCCAATACCCAACGTAAGTACCCAGACTTGCCAGATATCGCCATCCAATACTGACGGCCGTGGAGAGATACCGGCATCCACAAGTAAGGATCATGAAGAGACACCGCGTTCGCCGTCGGAACACCCTGCAGAAGGTTACTTGAGCTGCAGCGATTCCGGGAGCGACTCTAACTTTGAGCTATCTCCCGCGTATGTTGCATCCTCAAACATGTACTCATTAATGACCGCGAAGTCAAAATGGTTGCTTTCCACGGGTATGTGGGTGGAGGATCTCATCCATGATGCTTGCGAAACCCTGACGGGGGCCGATGGTCTCCTGCCATCGTTTATTCTCGATTTGTCGGATATATCGATCACGGTGCACTTCACAGAAGCGGAAATGAAGGAGATGAAGAGTGAATTCCCAGTGATGCCGGCGCCAAACAAGATGCTTTCAAATATCCTTCAACCGTATTTCATGGTATGCCATGTCATCCTGCTTTTCCACTCGACAGTTTGCTGACAGCTCCACCAGGCTCGAACCGTCGAGGAACTTGAAGCTCTCCGCCCCACGCCAACGCCCGGTGTATCCGAAACCTCCGATCATCACGCCGAAGACTCCGCCGCCATGTGCAGATGGGTAAACATTGTCATCAGCAACACCTGCCACCTCCTCCTCTCCCGCAACAATCTCCTCCACATGCCACAAATGGAGGGTTGGTACAACTATAACGTCTGGCATCAAATCATTGATGTCGCTTTCGTACCAGTCCCATCTATCATGCTTGCTCGTGGAGAATCTGTGTGTCGCGCCTCCTCGCTCCTCCTCAATCGGAATCGCACCTGCACCGGTCCTGAGAACCGACAAAGGCTGGGCCCCAAACTGGACGGGATCATTCGCACCGTGACGCATGATTACCTCGAGTTTGGGGCCATTGAGGCAGGGAAGGACTTCTACGGGACGGGGGCGACAAAGTGGATTGAGGACGGGGCCAAGCTTCGGGGGGTATTGCGGGACATGTTAGTCCGCCTCCACGACATGGTGGACGAAGAGTCTGTGGGGAAGCTGCAGACTGTTGGAATCATTTGCGGAGGGTTAAAGCTGCAGCTGGTGAGGTGCTGGGCGAAGAAGAAGGGCGGGGCGGTGTTTTGTCAGAATGTGGACCGGGTGAACGAGTACCCGAAGAGTTTTCACGAGTTGCACAAGCATTTGTGGTACTTGATGAAGACTGTAGATTCGGCGAGACGGATAGTGGAGGAAACGTTGAGGGTCGTCGAACGTGCTGGTTCGCCGATGACGGAAGAAAAGTTCAGCAACCCTTGATTTTGATTCTTGCTGTTTCGGCGATTTTGTATGTGGCGTTATGTTTTAGAGCATGAATGAATGGGTAAATGTCATAGATGGCTGGTTTGATTCAGCATTTTATTTGGCGTTTTGTTTTACCGGGTGGCGTTGGAAAAGGCATTCATGGCGTTTATATATTTATTTGAACACGACTTTGGCTCCTAGTTCTAAATACCTCTTTATCGCAGCTGCTTGATCTCATACTTTCGATAATGCAGTCAAATGGGAAGCGCGTGATACCTCCTTCACCTTAGGCGTAACCACTGCTCATTCCGCAATGTGAGACCAAAAATTTCGTGTCGCGCGCGCGTGGTTCAAGTGATAAAATCTGTAATGCTATGGAGTCGTTACTGTGGAAGTCATGATTTCGGCCTATGGAAGCGCGAGGTGGGAGCTGTCACTGGAGGGCGAGACTGGAATGTAAGGAGAGAGAGGACGGAGTGTAAGACTGGTGGGAGATCAATGACAACGCGTGAGTGGATTCATCACCAAGTGGTCAAGCGACCCGATTATGTCGCATCACTGGTAGTCATTCTCACCATGCAATGTAGCTAGGCGAGTCAACTACCTCGATACGGACAATCTTCCTCCACGAGCTCCTCACATCTTAACACCACATCACCTCCGCTCCTCGAAACGCCTCACGATTGTCTACTTATTCCACCGTCTTCCCTCACCTCCTTCGCCTCACCTCCTTCGCCTCACCGCATCATCGTCACGCAATCCATCAGCACAACCTCCTCCTCCTCTACGTCCTCCTCACCGTCCCCCTTCTCGATACATACACTCAGATGGACCAATTTGGCCCCCTCCGCCCCACCGAAGTCTCCTTCCTCGCCGAATCCACCCCCATCACCATCATCCCCCGCCAACGGCTCGACACCCTCCCCCTCATCTCCCTCACCACCCCGCGTCTCACCCCACCACAACGCGCCACCGTCCCCCTCTGGCTCGCGCTGATCCTCAAGAAGCAAAAGCGCTGCAACATTGTCCCCCCCAGCTGGCTCTCATCCCACACAATAAGCGGTATACTACAATGGGAGCACGACAACCCTAGCTCCTTCTCTGGCGCGTTGCCATGGCATTGGTTGGAGCTGTCCGAGCTGCTGTTGGAGGCCGCGAGTGATGACATCCCCGATGCGAATGTGGGTGGGGAAATGGATTTGAGGGTGTTGTTGAGGGCGCTGAGGGAGGTGCGGCAGAGTAAGGCGCGGGATGGGTTAAAGCAGTTGGAGGGCACATATTTGTTGATGAATGGGTTGGGCATGATGGAGATTACGGAGCTGAGGGGGTTTGCGGGCATGGTCGTGGATGGGTTGAGAAAACTTGGGGCTACGAGGGAGGAGATTAGGAGAGCGGAGGAGGAGGAGGAGGAGGATGTGGATATGGATGATATGAGCACGAACTATAGAGGGAGCACGCGTGGTGGGACCTCAAGGACTGGAGACACTACGGTTGGGAGGAGCTCGGTGGCACAACGTGGAAGTACTGTGCGGATGGGGAGTAGTACTACTGGCTTTGATGATGATGCATTTTGAGATTCGGTTGGGTATTTCTCTACGCACTGGTGACTTCGGGCACAACGCGTCTTCTGGTGATCTTACACTCAGTCTACGGTTCTACTGTACATGTCTCGCAATGGCCCTCCCATTTATGTGCACTGTTACGCACACTCTTAATTCACACCGAGCCCATGCTCCTTCTCAAGCCATGCCAGAGCTTCCCTCTCGATGATAACACGTCCAGTCTCAAGCTACTCACTTGTCAGTATGTAAACGAATCAGCATCGACATGGAGCATACCATATCTTTAACATCAATCTCAAACTTAGTCAACACCCTAGCATCCTCTTCCAACTCCTCCAGGGCATTCGCCAAGTTCTCCCGCGGCTCATTAGTCACGAACAAGCTCCGGCCGCTCTGTTTTCCCCATCCATATCTCTGCACAATAGTGTTCGCCAAACCAGGATCCGCCTCCTGCAAATCCAAACTTCCATCCACAACCACCAACTCCCCTCTTCTGTACCGGTAACTCAAGGCCGTCCTCCACGCCAAATCATACACCTTCCTTTGCAATCCCGTGGAAAAGTCTCTCGGCTTAGGACCATGCGCAACACCTCCTCCTCGCAACATGGGCGACTTCTTGTCACCCAAACGCGCCTGACCAGTACCCTTCTGCGGGCGAATCTTCCTGGTCGAACCCCTGACTTCATGGCGGTACTTGGTCTTTGCGCGTCCGAGACGGTGAGCGTCACCTTCGAAGATGACGGCACGGTGGAGAATATCGCGACGGAGAGGAGCGTGGAGGAAGGTGGAAGCAACTTGGTCGAACCGGACAGGCTCCATGGTGGGGAAACTGTGGACCGTCAAAAGAACCGTTGGAGCTGCAGATTGTTGAACATGTCAGCTTCCACAAGGGGAAGACCAGGACAGCAAGAGTAACCTTTCTTAATGGCGAAGGGTTGTGGTACTGGCTCGGGCGCCGGAATCACCTTGACCGCAGCGCTCGTGGTGGCCATGGCCCGGGTAGTCTGGAGACGGGGTTGTAAGCAGGTGCTTGCAGTTGAAGGAGGACCCATAGGGGCGAAATGGTACCGAGAAGACATCGCGAGCCACGGTAGCTCTGATCGGAGCGAGGAATTGGCTCGCAGCTGAGCCGAGCGAGCGTGAGGCGGCCATGGCGGGGAGGATCGGAGGTGCGGTGGTGATGCTGGAGCGGGCTGCTCCAAAAGTTGGGGAGTTGCATTTTCCTGCGCCACGCGGGTGCCCCGCCATGTCTGGGTGTGGCTAGTGTGGAGAGTGATGCTGGGTGATGAGAACATGCGAAGATTCATGGGGTAGTACAATGAGTGCGTCATGATTGTTAGCTGTGTAGTTGGAAGGCATGCGTGCAACGATGATATCGATATGGCTACAATGGATGCACAACACCAGTCGCCGTGGTTTAGCCGGCTATAAACAAGTCTTGTAAACAACGCACAATGATCGCACAGGGGAAATTGAGGCTGATCGGTCAGGCATCCACCATACTCGAATCGCTGTCCTCCAGGCGCACCACAAACTGCCCAAGTTCAGTCATGTCGGTCGAGACACAGACAGCAACTCCAACGCATCTGGCCGCGCATCTAGCCACACACCTTCATAGTTCCTTGCACCGTCCACACATATTTTCTCTGCGAGGATGGAGCAACGAGAACAGTCGCAGGCACCAAAACGTGACCAAATATTTCGACAGGCAGCCACCCGTCAAACCCCACCCTCATCTGGGCCATTGAGCCTCAGATGCTCCAAGGCATCCATCCGACTGGCCGTGTGTTGTTGTTGTGCGGAGCAATGACGCTGTTTGGCCTGCGTTGCTCTAAGCTCAGTGGGTAGGTATCTACACAACTTTCAGCTCACACAGCTGATATTTCGTTCCATCTTATAAACCTTTCCTTGTTCCCCCCGTCACCCCTATCATCCCTATCATCCCCCATCAGATCTTTCTTTCTACAAACCATCGACATCAACCTCTACCCCACTGGCTTTTCCATCCGCTACGATGGCCACCCACTCTCCTTCAGAGTTCCAACCCACTGGCGCTCACTATGATCCCCCGACGATGCCCACGATGTCTCCCATCTCTTTCGATCCGATATCAGCGGCCATGAGCTTGCTATCCTCTTTTGGTTTATCCATGGACCTCGTCAAATATTATCCATTGTTGCTCATGGTTATCCCGCTATTTTGGCCCTGGTTACAATCTCTGAAAGAACGCGTGTCAAACTATTCCTACTCCCTTTTCTGGTGCAGCCTGGAGGTTGAACGAGTGCACAACGAACCATACGAACAACTTCACGCATGGCTTTCCGACCATCCTTCCGCTCGCTCATCCAAGAGTTTCGTCCTTACGCATAAATACGATGATAGTGCCTACAATGATATGCAAAATGGCTTCGATAACGATGGAGAGGGCCAGGAAGTCGCTTTTACCCCCGGTGGTCTTCATGAATTCTGGTACAAGGGATATAAAATCCATTGTCGTCGCTACAGAAAAGTGCCGGAGTTGTTTTACATTGACACGATTGAGTAAGCTCCTCAGAATTTTATTTATACGGTTCTTTGACTGTATGGAACTTTACGTTGGTCAACTGGGATGACAGGCGAGGGCTGTGAGCAAATTACTGACTGTCTTTTCCTCTAAACAGGCTCAGCGTTAGGGCTCGCTCTCCCCATATCCTCAAAGAACTCTATGCCGAAGCTCGGGCAGCATGGATTCAACGGGACTCCACCAAAACCATCATATACCGCGAACATGCGACCATGGACGATTGGCGACGTACCGTTGCAAGGTTTCCCCGGCCTCTTTCAACTGTCGTTCTTCCCCTATCAATCAAAACCAATCTTCTCGCGGATGTCCGCGACTACCTTTCCCCTGCGACTGAGCGCTGGTATACAGCACGTGGTATCCCTTACCGACGAGGTTATCTGCTGTATGGGCCACCTGGCACGGGGAAAAGTAGCTTGAGCTTTGCCCTTGCTGGTGTTTTTGGATTAAAAGTGTATGTGTTGAGTTTGGCAAGTCCAAAGCTCACAGAGGAGAGGTTGACGGGGTTGTTTGCAACCTTGCCGAGAAGGTGTATCCTCCTGCTCGAAGATGTTGACGCTGCCTTCATAAGTCGAACCAAGCCAGCATCTACAACGGAGGAGTCCACCACAACTGTAACACCGGAGAAAACGGATGGAGCCCCAACTGATGGTACCAATGGAAAAGATAAAGCCGAAAAAGAGAAGAGTGGCCCTCCAGCTGATTCCAAAATATCCTTCTCAGCGCTTCTTAACGCCATTGACGGTACGTTCCCTAACCCTTATTTCCCTTTCGCTCTTACTAACAAGGCTCTTTGATAGGTGTCGCATCCCGTGAAGGTCGCATCCTTATTATGACAACAAATCACATTGAAAAACTCGACCCGGCTCTTATCCGTCCCGGTCGCGTTGACATGAGGATCGAATTTAAACTTGCCGACACCTCCGTCCTTATCGCTCTCTTTAAGCGAATGTTTGAAATATACCCCAACGAAGACCCCGACGCTGAGACAGCCGACGACATGATTCTTACTAGTGCTGAGACCAAATGTAAAGATGAGGAGACGAAGATGATTCTTGATGAGCTGAAGATCAACAAACCGAAGACGCAGCAGACAACTTCTCAAGGGCGATGGTTCAGCGAGAGAAATAAATCGGATGGTGATAGGTTTCTCAAAGTCAACGAAGACGGTCAATTGGTGTCAAAGGAGAAGATGGATAGGGAAGCGGGGAACGAAGACTTGGATCGCATGGCGGAAAAGTTCGCCAAGAAAGTTCCGAGCGAAAAGTTCTCCCCAGCAGACATCCAAGGCTTTTTGTTGCGTTTCAAGAGGAGACCTGAGGAGGCGTTGGCCGCAACTGGGGAGTGGTTGAAAGAGAAGGAGGAGGAGAGGATAAAGCAGAGAGGTGAGAAGGTAGAAGAGAACAAGGATGAAGCGGATAAGGAGCAAGGTGGCGGAGAGGGTTGGGGGTTGGGGAGCTTGTGGTGAGTACGTGGCATTATTGGTGAATGATTAGAATTATGATTATGATGATTACGACGATGACGATTATGACCATGGGTGGAATGGGATTGTATATTAGATTGGTGGCACACGTGGAGTTCTTTGTTATGAGTATAGAGTGCACTTGGATGGTTTGGATAGGTGTGGGTGGGGACAGGAGAGGATGGCGGTTTTGTATGATTACTATTACGATAAAAGGATTGTTTGAAGCAGATGTGGAAATAGGGTTTCGGCAAGCGAGTTTCACCAGACGCCGTTGCGCAGCCAATGCAGACCGGGAGACTGCACATCACCTCCATCGTCGTCCAGCAATCCACATGCGTCATCGGCACCGGAGAGATCCACATCCGCGTCGGACGCCGCGTCGGTCATGTCGGTTTTATCGGCCTTGTCGTCTTGTCGTCTTGTCGTCTCTGGCTGTCGTCGTCTCCTGCCATGGCGTGTTCGACAGGGCGCAGTCAGCTTCATGACGCAAACCTCTCTCGGAGCGTGTCCGAGCCTAATCATCAAAACCACTGCTCCTCCTGCTCGCAACGTCTCCTGAACCTCTAACCCCATCAACTCCCCCAAACCGACCACTCTACCGCCGATCAGGACCCACCTGGAGCCCTCTCCTCTCCATCCTCTCCGCTCCTTCACCCCCTCCTCCCGGTACTACATACAAACATGGACAATCTTGCCCCGCCGGAACCCGATTTACCACACCACCGTCATCACATCCCATACTACGTCCTTCCGCTCATCTCAGCGGCAGTATGGATAGGCACCCTCTGGGCCATGATGATTGTCTGGCTCGCGGAAGGCCAACCCTTCTACGCCTCCATGTCGGAAACTCAAAGCATCGCCTACATCTCGGACGTGGGCGCGGACATTCTGCGGCCACTCTTCATCACCGGCTGTGCCATCACGGGCATCTTCTTCTTCCTCAGCCTGTGTGCCACGCGGAGCAACCACGATCTGCTGCGGCGGAAAGAACGCGTGCTGGATTGGGCGAGCATTATTAGTGCGCTCGTGGGTGCGGTTAGTTTGATTATGTTGGCGGTCATGGATACTCTGAGACATCCGGATTGGCATCGTGGTTGGCTGCTGTTTTTCATGCTGGGTGAGTTGGGTTGAAGGCGGCGGGGTGAGTGGTGGACACTGATGGATATGATACAGGCGTTGTTCTCTCTGCACTCTTCACAACAATCGAATACCGATTCCTAGGAAAAACTTTCCGCCAGACTAAAATCATCTACCTCTCCTACCGCTTCAAGCAGTTCATTGTCATCGTAGAAGTCGCGCTTTCCATCTCCTTTGGCGCGTGCATGTACAAGAAGAAACACAATGCTGGTGCAATCATAGAATGGCGTGTGTACCTCCACTGCAGCAAAATCTTCGTCACAAGAGAGAAAACTGATACACAACAGTCATCGCATTCCTCTTCACCTTCTACGTCCTCTCCTTCTTCTTCGATCTCCGCCCACGCGCAAGCACAAAAGGCATCATGACGCCCGAAGAGCTCCACGAGCTGCGCGAACGACAACGGCAAACAAGGCGACCCGGGATTCAGCGGTTTTTCCCTCAGCGAAGAGATGTCGATCCGGGACAGGGCGGGACCGTTAATGGCGGCGTGTGATACCATGGCCCCAGTGTTTTCTTTTTCCTTTTTTCCCTGCATCCTTTTTCTTTTCATTTTTTGCGTCGTTTACCCAGTCGTGATGAAAAACGGCTGTGCATACCCAAGGAGTTGAGAATTTTCTCGCGGGATATATGATACCATTGAAGGAGGGATGAGACCGTTTATATAGCGGTTTGATGGAAAGCTAGTTGCATTGTGTTATTGACGTACTGCATTGGTCGGGGTTTATAGATAGAAGAGCGATTTGAATTTATGTCCCGGTGGAAGAAGGGGCTGGTGTATATTATGGAGGTTGAGGACGTGGGGCATGTATAGGAACACTCCGACAAGAAGGTAGTTTACTCGTTCAACTTGTACAGATTGGCGAAATGTATGGAGTTTGGGAGAATTGAAGCACCCTCAAGCACCCTCAAGCACCCTCAAGCACCCTCAAGCACCCTCAAATTGACGCCTGTGGATGTGAGCACCACGTTACGCCTGTATAAGCTTTCGCTTCATCTCGTCCCAACCTCTCCCCCAGAAACCCATGGCAATAAAAAATCAAAAAATTCAACAGCAAAAAAACAATGTACCGCCCGCCCTCTCTGCACCTGAGCTAAACAAAAAAGGGACCAAAAAGGTAATTGAGGCGGTTAACCCTCAGCCCTACGCCGGACTCGAACCGGCAACCTTTGGATCGCTTGAAGGTGCGATTCATAGAAGTCCAACGCGCTACCATTGCGCCAGCAGGGCCGATTGATGTTCGACTGGTTTTTAAAAATTCATGACGGAATATGAAGTGGATATGGTGCGTGGTGGGTGATAGTAAAGCAAGGGAAGAAGAAACCGGTAGATGCAGGAGAGTCTAAGTGCACAGCAGTGTACAGCTCAAAAGGCGGCCACTGCAAAGGCAGCAAGGCCGGCGAGAAAATGGTTGAAAACGGATGAAACAGAGTTTTCGAGTAGATGCAGTACGGCACTGCGGAAAGGGGACGCTTTGTATGTTAGTTCTCGCGCCATATCCCAAAGGGACGCATGCGCTTAAATGATTACAATCAATCAATCAATCAATCAATCGTGGTGGGTGATCATGGGAGAGGGGATGGGAGCAGTAATGGCGGGGATTAACGATAGGACCTGTTGGTGTTGAAGTTACGGAAGGGGACAGGTTTCCGGTGGCTGCCGGTGGAAGGAATGGAGAGGAGATGAGGGTGCTTGTTTCCATGTGATGAGTGTGCAATAGGATATTGTGGAGGGTTTTAGTTTGGGAAAGATCGTGGTTGCAGTACTAAATCGGCTGTTCCTAAGTACCAAGTTCTACTTAAACAGGGCGAGGTCTCAAATCAGTTCACAGAGTTTAGAGGCGGTTCTAAGAAAGCGTTTATTACAATCCAAAAAACTATATACTACAAGATTTAACTAAAAAATCTTTCTATCTCCAACCCATTTTTTAACCCAACACCTCAACACATCTTACGCCTTCCCCAGCCCCCACCCAACCTTGTATATTCTCGAAATGTATAACACAAGACCACCGGCAATCATACACCCTCCCGCAAAACTCTGCGCACCCCAATACTCCCCCTCCATTCCTTGTATGAACGCGCCACCCACTGGCGTGCCCGTCAAACACGCAATACTGATAACACTAAACACCATCCCCATCCTCGTCCCCGCTTTCGACAGGTCTTTCGTCAGACTCGCCATAGTCGCGGGGAAGAGGCTCTGCACAGCCGCCGCAAAAAGCCCGTAGAACGCAGCCCAGATGAGCAGCGATGTGTGGGATGCAATCGTGATCCACACGAGCATGAGGATGCCGCCGATGAGGACCATGGGGATGAGGAGGTTGAGCGGGCCGATAAGGTCTGCGACGTAGTTGGGGAGGATTCGGCCAGGGATGCCGACGGAGTTGAGGACGATGAGGAGTGTGAAGGAGGTGGATTGGGGGAGGCCGAGGTGGGTTTTGGCGAAGGAGGAGAGATAGAAGAAGGCAAAGTAGAGGCCGAGGAAGGTGAGGAACATTCCTGGGGTTGTTAGCATAGAGATCTCAATAGAGAGGGGGATGTGAAGAGATACCAATGGTGAAGCAGACGTAGGTCATTTCTTTCCACGCCTCAAGGTCAATAATACCACCTGTCTTTCGGGCGCGTACTCTTGGCCGCAGTACGACGTTCGAGAATCCAAGTAATACAACCAGCACGAATCCGATGACTCGAGCGGTCCATCCGAATCCAACTTTCGGCAACAATTGCTGCACAATGACTGCTATTACAATACCACCTGTCGCACTACCGGTCGCGGCGAGTCCCATTGCTAAACTCCGCCGCGAGGAAAAGTAGGTGCTGGTGAGGGCAATCGTGGGGCAAAACATCAACCCTGCCCCAAGGCCGCAGCATATTCCTTGCGAGAGGACGACCTGCCAGTATGATTTTGCAGCGGAGGTGGTAAAGATGCCGAGGATGGTGAGGATGCTGCCAGTGCGATAAACATGATAATAATAACCTATTAAGCATGAGTAATTGTGAAGAACAGGGATAAGAACAAGCTTAAGGATAAGCTTACCTGCGTCCAGCGCTCGGCCGGTAAAGGTGCCGATGGAGAAGAGGAGAAATGTTTGTATACTTCCAATCCAGCTGACGGCTGACGGTGTGGCATTCAATGCCTCGACATAGTACGATTGGAAAACACCGAAGCCGTTGATGAAGCCCCAGGTACAAAAAACCGTGATATGGGCGCCGAGGACTGTGCTCGTTAGCTTCAAAACTCTAAAAAAAAAAAAAAAAAAGGGTTAAAACAACACCTACCCTGCATCCAGGCTCGCCATCCTCCGTCTGGCGGATGTTCGGCCTCGAGCTGCTGAGGATCTGCTCCAGCGCGGTAACTGCACGTCAATTGGAGTCCTAGATCCGCCATCTCACTCGTCTGCTCTGGCACTGTTGGCAGCTGTGCGTCATGGTTGCCCTTCTCCGCCGAACTCAGTCCGTCAAATCTGCTACTGTCAGAGTCCGATGAGCTTGAGGGATCCGAGTCTCGTCTTTCGCGCATCTTGTCGACGCCGTATGCATTGTCCTTTGGGAGTTCAGTTCTCATGAGATGGCGGTGGAGGAATAGCAGAGAGTATCAAATACAGACGGGGAGAAGGCAGTTGATCGCGATTAGGACGCAGGGGCTGGTGGACTGGACTGAAAGTCTGTTTTATCACTTTTGACTCAAGGATGGCTGTGTGAATTTTCTCGCCCGCTACATACTACCTTAGGGCCAGTTATAGCCAGTGCACCCGCCCACTCCTACCGGCCATGTCGTATCTCCCACTTAACTCGGGCCATCATAGCGAGCGAGTGCCGGGTGGTAAGAAGTACAGAATGCATGGTTGAGGTTTCAATATCGTTGCAGCGTCTGGATCTCCGGCGCTATGACGCTTGAAGGATGTCGGAGTGAGAGGTGTGGAGGGAATGAAGCATCGGGTGACGGGAAGAAAGTCCACGGAGAGGGTGTCGAGGAGTGTTTGCCCATGCACTGGGATATCCGGTTCCAGGGAATCGCACACAAGCGAAAGAGACGGGAAGTTTTGTGGGGTGCAGAAGACCAGGCGCTGTAACTTCGGCCCCATGGGATGGATGGATTCAGGACGTGATGACATTAGTCAGCTTTTGGCGACGGTTTGGACACCTGAACACCGTTGTTGTTCCACACAGTTGTTCGGCATCAAAATCACAGTGACAGTGTGTTGATTCACTCACTATGGGTAGATTCGAATAGTTAGTGTATATCTATCGTCACTTGTGGCCTTCTTCTTTCCATGATTGCTCTCGTCCTCCTCACAGTGACGGTCGAGATTCGTGCTTGCGAGGGACCCCAACCTGCAGTGTAACACGGTGTACGAATGCCGTCAGTCCCGGCGTGGCATCTGCATGAGCGGAGTTGCCTCCAGAGTCAGCGGCACAAAGGAGCGCCGCGGACCTGGCTGGACTTGTCACTCGTGATGCCGTGAGGCAGGCGGGCCGACCCGGCGCGATTTCCCGACTCCTCACAAGTTTCCGGTGTTGATCGTCAACTGGAAACTGTTGAATGCCAAAAGCTGGATGCGAGACAATTGTTTGATTGATTGATTGTAATCATTTAAGCGCATGCGTCCCTTTGGGATATGGCGCGAGAACTAACATACAAAGCGTCCCCTTTCCGCAGTGCCGTACTGCATCTACTCGAAAAAACTCTGTTTCATCTGTTTTCAACCATTCTCTCGCCGGCCTTGCTGCCTTTGCAGTGGCCGCCTTTTGAGCTGTACACTGCTGTGCACTTAGACTCTCCTGCATCTACCGGTTTGTGAGGATCTCAGCACCTCGAACCTCACGATGACATTCGCCAAGTCTTGTATTTCCTGTTTATCTCTTTCCATGACGCCATAATCATGTATTTCCCTGTTTTTATCTTGTATGATGTCACACATAACACCATTAGGTTCTGTACCTTGATTTGTCTTTCAGATGACGTCGTTACTGACATCATTTTCTCTTTTCCTTGTTTTCCGGCCATGACATCATATGGCAAGTTATCATGTATATAAGGAGCAGGATTAGCCTCTCCTCTCCCTTTTTTCTTAAGCCCGTCATTCACCACCTTCCGCACTCGATAGCACCTAGATACGCTGAAGCCCTCACTACAAGACGTAGCCGAGAAGCAAGCTATCGATACCTATTCGAATATACAGAGTTGACCAGTGAATTGTTTCTCAGATTCTCTTGTGACCAGTCTGTTGTAAACCGACTCGCCATAACCCTGAGAGCCCTTCGCTTGTCGATTCCCGTATTCCCACGGTCTGTCGATACAGCTTCACGCTGTCGTATACAGTGTCATGGACGTCGGCGATGCTGTATACGACAGCGTGAGGCTGTATCGACAGACCGTGGGAATACGGGGAATCGACGAGCGAAGGGCTCTCAGGG